>JAVGWX010000016.1:20513038-21113038 GCA_036924085.1 Ariolimax columbianus | reverse complement strand
TAATCCAAGATAAAGATATTTACCAAGAAAACATAGTATTCCTGACTGATGCTGCGTCAGTATTAGCAGCACTAAAGGGATCAAGATGCTGAGCAGCGCATGAGCTGCAGTGGTCTAGGACCCATAGCTGACTGCTAGCATCAGGGCCAGCGAACCATATGCCAAGACCCTTCTACACCTCCACGCGGTGATCCTGGATAACAGGCTGCAGCAGGGCAGACTGGCTAAGAATAAAGGGATCGAAGAGGGAATGCTAACCAGGTACTCAACAAATGCTTGCTGAAGTCGGATGTGTTGGACCGAAAGGTGCAAATATCGCAGTCAAGATGTAAACTACGACACAACGCATTCCGTTCTCTGGACTACATTCTGCTACTTAAGCCCTTTCAGGGTTTGGTAGTGGGAGATTGAGAACGAACGAAGAAGAAGAAGAAGCAGCGCTAAAACAACACAAAGGCGAAGATCTTAAACAATGTTTGTTCTCCCTGACACAGCTCTCAGCAGAACACCCTAGATTGGTCATACAGTGGATCCCATCCGACTGCAATATTGAAGGCAATAAAGCTGCAGGCAAACTAGCAAAGAGTGAAGGAGCATCCCCACAAACAGACCTTAGTATCACATAATGAGGCCAAGACCATAATTAAAGCCAACTTCAGGGTAAAATGGGCTGATGAACACTCCGATTTCCGAAAATAAGACAGCTACTTGAACTTAACTAGAGAAGAGCAAGTCATCTTCAGACTGAGAATTGGGAATAACAGACTCAAGAGTCATCTTTACAATAAAATGAGGATTGTGACAGATGACAGGTGCCCATGTGGGGATCATATTGTGACCGTGGAACACATCCTGCAAAGCTGCATGCTCACGCAGGAAAAGAGAGAACAATACTGACATCGCGAGACAGATATGAGACAAAAGCTGTATGGAGATAAAACAGCATTACAAACACCGGTGTCCGTTGTAAGAGAAATGGGGACCTTGAGGATGTACGAAGCAGAAGGATATATATATATATATATATATATATATATATATATATAAGCACATTAAGAAAGAGCCAGTAATGCTTGTAGGTGAGCTACTAGGAGAGTTGGACACCTTCACACATTATGGCCGCCCTATCGGTTCTTCCGGGCAAATGTAGGGCTGGTATTGGAAATGCAAAGACATCGTTCATGTTAATAAATAATTTATGAAAATCCAAAGAAGTATGCACTAATATCAAATTCAGATTGTTAAATTCCAATGTTAAGTCAGTGCTCCTGTACTGAGCCGAAATTTGGGGAGGAAGACTAACGTCTTGTCAGGCAACATATAGTGATCAGACATGTTAGTCAGGATTCAGCAAAATAAACTGACCAAGACCTTCACCTCCGCTTCCAACTAGCCCTCCCTGGAAACGGGCTGTTTTCATGGCAGCATGGCTAACGAGGTGAGGGATCAACGTCATCCCTGTAGTAGTTAGCGATACGCAAATGTTGTCAAGCATATCACAACCGCATGGAGGACCCCGGTCCATCTTCATCAGCAAGCTCGGGATGTGAAGATAACTACTGCAATCCGCCACCTAACGTCATTTTCAGGGTGCACAAAAGAGTAACCTACTCATTGTGGGTGGGCATTCGCAAACAGCAGTGATATTGAGCCGAAATTTGGTGAGCGAAAAAGGCGAAACAAAGGAAACTCCTGTAGTTCGTCAGTAAATGTCTACGGATGAAAATAAATATAGGCTGGGAAGAAAGTTTGTAAAAGATGACCTTTGGATCAACCAGTGAATCAACAAATAGAGCTACTGAAACATCATCAGACGTGGACAAACAGGTACTGCCATGGAATCCACAGCGACTGAGCTTAATGACTTAAGAGCAGCACTCTGCAAACTGTGCCAGCAGTCCGCACCAAAAAGGGTAGTGGTACAGTGGGTCCCATCACACTGCAACATCCAAGGCAACGAGGAGGCAGACAGACTGGCAAAAGAAGGTGCAAGACTACCACAAACAGATACTAGCATGACGTACGAAGAGTCAAAACGGCTTATCAAAGCCAGATACATGACCAAATGGGAAACCGAACATACTGGTTACACCAAAAACGATGCCTATTACCAGTTGAACAGAAGAGAGCATGTCGTTGTCTTCAGACTTCGCACTGGCCACAATAGACTGAGGTAACACCTATTCAGCAAATTGAAGATAGGTGGTACCGACGAATGCCCGTGCGGTACTGGTAAAATGACCGCTGAACATCTGCTGCAGAACTGCCCGACATACAAGGATCAGAGAGAGCAGATGTGGCCATCACCAGTGGAACTGCAAGACAAGCTTTATGGCAGTGGCGACAGCCTCAGGATGACCGCCGCTTTTTTCGAAAAAATAATGGTTACTATCTGACTGCGTACGCAGAAAAAGAAGAAGAAGAAGAAGAAGAAGAAGAATCCACAGCGGAAGAGGAAGAGAGGTAGAACAAGAAACACCCGGAGACGAGACGGAAAATAAACTTTGGTCCCTGTACTTCAACTCGAGAGAGGCAGAAACGGCAGCTCAAGATTAAACTTGCTGGAGGAGGGTTGTCAATGGCCTATGGCACTGAAACAGTGATGGCCATTGATGAGGATTATGACAATGATACATGTATGTATATAAGTGTTCTTAAGTACACCGAAGAACACACACGCCTTATTTATGTACTACGAGGGGTGTTCAAATCAAACTGGGACTATTTGTTATAGTACTACCTGAATGAATTGTAGCGTGCATGAACTACGATCATTAGTTAGAGACACTTGTGTCCTATTACTGCTGGGTGATCTACTTGCCATGGGCCAGTCACGTGACAGATTAATAAAAATGGCGGACAGCACTGTTAGTGCTTGCATGGAACAGCGTGTTGTGATCAAGTTTCTTGTGAAAGAAGACGTGAAACCAGCGACAATTTACAGAAGACTGCAATTACATCACGTTGATGAGATACTCAGCCACAGTAAAACATTTAAACAGTGTAAACATTTGAGAAAAGGCCGTACATCCGTGAATGATGATCCCGGCCGTGTTGGCTTCTCAAGCCACCAGTCATTCCAGTGAATAAAGTTGACGTCTGACAGCGTACGAAGAAGAAAAAGAAGATTCCAGTGAATATCCAGATTGTAGAACGCCTTAGCCTGGAAAATCAACCCACAACATGTCTCAAAATTGCACAAGAGGCAAGTCTTTCTCTGGGTACAGCGAACATTATTATCCATGAACATTTGCTAGATAACGCTTTACCTCATACGGCTCTCCGTCCTATGTGCCATCTGCTGCAACTCGCTGGGAGGTATTGCAACATCCACCTTACAGTCCAGACCTCGCTCAAAGCGATTTACACCTGTTTAGACCCCTAAAAGAATTCCAGGGAAGTCAGCATTTCAGCACTGGTGACGAAGTGAAATTGGCTGTCCTGTATAGGTTTCGAGTTTTTTTTCAAGGATTACTTAAACACTGGAATAAGTGCATAAAGAGATTATTTTGTAAGAGATTATATCGAAAAATTAATGTCATTTTGACTTCTTGGAAAATTATTATTTTCCTTACAAAAAAGGCCCAGTTTTACTTGAACACCCCATGTATTCTTTAGGACATTAAAGATAATCTTCATATTCATAACGCAATCTTAAAAATTTTCTAGCCCATTTGTTACTTCCCGTAAGGCGCATGGCTGTCATCTCACGTGATATTTTTACGAGAATCCTGTATTCAAGAACTATGGGTGGTTTCCTGCTGCCGCTCGTCTTACACGATGCGGTTGCTAACCCCAAGCACAGCTCTGTCTACTTACATAGGAAAAAATCATTCCTATATACAATAAGCTGATCTTATCAAAACGGCACACGCTTCTCATGAATCTACTGATCTTAGGAACGTTAAAGAACACACAGTCTACATTTATATTCTCTTTTTAAGACCACAAACGAACAATTATTTCCACATTTATATTCTCATTTTAAGACCACAAACGAAACATTACTTTACATTTATATTCTCTTTTTAGGACCACAAACGAACAATTGTTCCACATTTATATTCTCATTTTAAGAACACTAAAGAGCATCCAATCCACATTTATATTCTCATTTTTAGAACACTAACAAACAATTGGTCCACATTTATATTCTCATTTTCAGAACACCAAAGAGCATCCAATCCACATTTATATTCTCATTATCAGAACACTAACGAACAATATGTCCACATTTACATTCTCAACTTAAGAGCATCGTTATCAAGTTGCTATCTATAATTTGATCTTCTCAACACTAAAGAACCCCCAGATTCACTTTCATGTTGTGATGTTAAGAAAGCCAAAGAACACTCAAAGGCATTTATTTTTTACCACATCAACTTATGCGCAATTAATCGTCAATTTTGAATATCACTGAAAAACGAATTTACAATATGTATATATATAGCTACAGAACTTTACAATTGTTGGTTTTTTTTTTTCGACTACCTATTTGTGTGAGAAGACTTTTTTCAGTCAGTCGGTGATAAAAATCGAACAAAGAAACAAAATGGATTTCAATTCAGCGCTTCGTCTCACGGAAACAACGCTATCAAACATTCCAATTAAATAATCTGCAAACAAATTTCACACAAACTTTATTTGAATGAAAAATTGCTTTCTCAAAACGTTCTAATATTAGCATTTGCATTTACTGCCCAGTTTCTATTTATTTTAAACAGCTTTAGAAGTTTCATTTTAAAATATTAGATTACAAAACTTATATACAAAATGTTATATAAAAAATAGTTTTTATTTCTGTCTGAGCTGCGCGCGAAAAATGTTTCCTATTTTCACTGGTCCGCAAAATTGTTTTCACATTTTCACCGTTCCCAGAAATTTCATTTCTATTTTCACCTGTCCGTGAAATGTCTTTCGTATTTTCACTGGTCCACAATATTTTTTTTCTATTTTTTACTGGTGGGTGAAATTTCTTTTCTATTTCCACTGTTCCCCTAAATTTCTTTCCTGTTTTCAGCGGCCCGTGAAATTTCTTTCCCATTTTCACCGGTCCTCAAAATTTCTTTCCTATTTTCATCGTTCTACAAAATTTCTTTCCTATTTTCATCTGTCCCCGAAATTTCTTTCCTGTTTTCGCCCATCCCCAAAATTTCTTTCCTATTTTCATCGTTCTACAAAATTTCTTTCCTATTTTCATCTGTCCCCGAAATTTCTTTCCTGTTTTCGCCCATCCCCAAAATTTCTTTCCTATTTTCACCGGTCTGTCCGCAAGTGTAGAAATGTAGGGAAACACTGTACTAAACTAACAAACTAATGAGCATATATTACAGGATTGACTCCCGTGTTGCAAGTTAGGGAAGATACACTGGTCCAACGAATCAACATTAATTGTATTGATCTAAAGATGAAATTCAAACAAACAGGTGGGGCACATAGCACATCAAATAATGAGCTTATAGAAACCAACGATTGAAAGCTTGCTGATTGCCCCAGGGCCAAAGATCCAGAGCTGACCAAGTCCCTATTTGCGACATAATCTTAGTGTAGCAGTGGACCTATTTTCAAGTTAGTCTCTGTCACAGGCAGAAATCTCCAGGGAGTCACATGGACCAAGAAGGATACATCGTGACAGAGAAGTAGCATGTGACAGGTGGCAGAGAGGTAGTATGTGACATGTGACAGAGAGGTAGCATGTGGTAGGTGACGGAGAGGTAGCATGTGACAGGTGGCAGAGAGGTAGTTTGTGACATGTGGCAGAGAGGTAGCATGTGGTAGGTGACGGAGAGGTAGTATGTGACAGGTGACAGAGGGATGACAGGTGACAGAGAGGTAGCATGTAGTAGGTGACGGAGGGGTAGTATGTGACATGTGACAGAGAGGTAGCATGTGGTAGGTGACGGAGAGGTAGCATGTGACAGGTGACATATGGGTAACAGGTGACAGAGAGGTAGCATGTGACAGGTGACAGGTGGCAGAGAGGTAGCATGTGGCAGGTGACAAAGAGGTAGCGTGTGGCAGGTGACAGAGATGTAGCATGTGACAGGTGACAGAGAGGTAGCGTGTGGCAGGTGACAAAGAGGTAGCATGTGACAACAGGTGACAAAGAGGTAGCGTGTGACAGGGGACAGAGAGGTAGCATGTGGCAGAGAGGTAGCATGTGGCAGGTACCAGAGATGTAGCATGTGACAGGGGACAGAGATGTAGCATGTGACAGAGAGGTAGCATGTGCCAGGGGACAGAGAGGTAGCATGTGACAGAGGAAAGAGAGGTAGCATGTGACAGGGAACAGAGATGTAGCATGTGACAGAGATATCAGAAGCGAATTAAGCGTGCATGTCTTTATTAAGTTCAAACGGACATGCATATATGCTTGGATTCTACGCCAAATTGTTTCATTCAAGGGACTTGTCATAAGTCTTTACCCTGACTATGAAGGAATAGGAGGAGAAAGTTGAAATTTGAAAGTTTTATATTAGGGACTTGATACCAAGTATTTGTTATAATATATATATATATATATAAAATATTAAATCAAAGACCTGTGGGCTCCCTGTGGAGCATATGTCCTTAACAAATACTCGCCGTCTTCTTATAATGAGCAATCTGAGCCAATTGTGTCCAAGCCCTGTTTGCTCCCCTTATATTCACTTCCAATTCCATCGTCCATGATTGTCTTGGTCTTCCTCTACTTATTTTGCCATTTGAATTCCAGAACAGAGGATGTCTAGTAATGTTATCAACTGGTTTCCGTAATATATGGCCTATCCATCGCCATCGTCTCCTTATTTCATGATCTACTAGTAGTTGTCCAGTTTTTTCCATCAGTTCCACGTTGGTGATCTTGTCGTACCATTCCCTCCCTTGTATTTTGCGCAGGCAACCATTAACGAAAGTCTGTACCTTCTTCATAAGTACCTGTATTGTCCTCCATGTTTCACAGTCATATGATTGAATGGATTTTACGTTGGAGTTGAAATTTTTTATTTTGGTGGTGGTTTTAATTTCTTTTGACTTCCATAAATTCTTCAATGCAATGAAAGCTCCTCTCGCCTTCTGTATTCTTAACTGAACATCGTTCTCTGTACATCCTACTATGTCTTTATTGCTGTCAAGGTATGTGATTTACTCCACATTTTGAAGTAGAATGTAGGTCTACTAATCAAAGTTATATATATATATATTTAATAATAGCTGTCCATCGTTGTCGATGAGGACCGCCGACATCATCCTTGTCACAGATTTCCCTGTTGGGTGTGGGTGCGCATGTGGCTGAACAGGCCAATGCGAGCACGAAAACTTCTGCTACATATCGGGCACACGAGGTTTGTAGAAGAGGATGGTGTTCCCGCTACTCTTAATTTCCGCGTCTCGCGTCTGATCTAGGCTTTCACAACACGGTCGTCTTCACCGGCAGCTACACCCGATTTGACTGCGCTTCTCCAGTCAGATCTGTTTTGTGCAAGACATTCCCAGGTGTCGATGTCTATTTGGCAATTTTTTACCGTCTTTAAAACGTTTCTTTGGGCGCCCTCTCTCGCGCCATCCCTCTCTCAGCTCGCCGTAGAGAAGCCTCTTTGGGAGCCGCTCGTCTGACATACGGACGAGGTGTCCGGCCCATCCTAGTCGTGCTTTTTCTAGCAGTGCATGGATGCTGGGCATGTTAGCCCTCGAGAGAACCTCGATGTCAGTGACACGATCTTGCCATCGGATGTGGGATATTCGCCTCAGGCAACCTGTGTGGAAGTGGTTTAACCTCCTTGCATGTCCAGAGTATACAGTCCAGCTTTCGCAGTAGGGTTGGAATGATGGTTGCACGGTAGACTTTGAGTTTGGTCTTGACGCTGATGCCACGACGTGCCCAGACCATCGAGCGCATTCTACCAAAGGCTGTGCTGGCCTTTGCTATTCTGCTTGTCACCTCATCGTCTAGGCTGACAGATCTCGACAGCGTGCTGCCCAGATATGTGAATTTGTCTACGGCATTCAACGTCTGCCCGCTGACTGCAGTCTCTGGTTTTGTGTACGGCACGCCTGGTGCTGGTTGGTACATGACCTCTGTTTTTTTTGAATTTATGGTCAGGCCAAAATTGTTGCATGCGGCAGAGAACTGGTCCATTCCAACCTGCATGTTCAGTTCTGAGTTGCTTATTAGAGCGCAGTCGTCAGCAAATACAGGTTCCCTGATTATGTCGCCAGCCACTTTGGTTTTGGCCTTCATTCTTCTGGAATTGAGTAATTTGCCATCTGTGCGGTACTTTATGGATATTCCAAGCTCAAATGATCTGAAGGCGTCTGTTATCGTGGCCGCGAACGTCGTGCTGAACAAAGTCGCGGCGAGTACACATCCTTGTTTTACTCCGTTTGATACTAGAAACGTTTTAGAGATTGCACCGCTGTCCAGTACACGAGCACACATGCCTTCGTGTAGCTGTTTTACCATTGTTATGAACTTGTTGGGGCAGCCAAACTTAGACATTATCATCCACAGCCCTCCTCTGTTAACGGTATATACATATATTTATATATATATATATATATATATATATATATATATATATATATATATATATATATATATATATATTCAATATAAAATACGATATAATTTTGACCGGATAAGATACAGAACAAAGAAACTCGACATCAAACTTTATTTCGGGACATTGTTGAAGCAGCGATATCACGCTCACACCTTCAGGCTGGACACATTCGACAACAGATGGACACGTAGAACAACGTTTCGGTGGCCATATGCATGTATACGTCTACAGCGTTGTCACCTATGCGATGGTTCGATGGACTGACCAAAGACCTAGGCCCGCATAGGTACAACACTGTAAAAGATCGGGGCGCATACGTAATATTATTGGCATCCTGACATACGGCTCATCTGCCGGACCAACGTCTAGGATAATGTGATAATGTGTCTGTGATATTTAAATTATATGCGAATAACTTTTTATTATGGACCGTTAAAGGTTGCTGGAACTCCAAACTCACAAACTTGTTGCAGTGAGGCATATTTGCTACCTTGATTACCAGTGTTTAATACCTACCCATCACTTCAATTTTTTCTCTCTACCGTTTAGTGCGTATATAGTCCGAATAAAGTTCCAAACACTTGTGTTAATGATCGTTCTTGATACTTTGATTAATAGACCTACATTTTACTTACTTTTTAATATATATTTTAAGCAGTCCGGAAACTAGTCTAAACTTGCTTCCAATCCAACAAATTATTAAACTCTAATAAAAACATGTAAACAGTAATATAAGACACAGTCTTGGCTGTCTACATCTATGATGTCGGGTTGCAAAACGTCATGGCACAAATCAGATACCATTAATTAACCAATGTATGCTCTCTCTCCCCGAATACACTAGCCGGAGGTAAATATCAATACTGGCTTATGCGCTCAATGAACTGGGTGACAAAGTATGATGCTTAAAAGGCAATCAGTATACTAGTGCCTGAAGAGGCAATCGATATACTAGTACCTGAAGAGGCAATCGATATACTAGTACCTGGAGAGACAAAATAATTACTTGAAACACGCTCTTCCATCGAGACAAACTGTAATTTAAGTTCCAGTTTAACGGGCAAAGTATATACATCAAACATTAAAAGTGTAGATGGCAGATTCAATTGGAATGTAGCAGTAATATGTAAACTGGTTTGGCCATTGCAGGAAAATTAATGCCCTTCGCATATGTCTATCAAATCTTTTCCAATGTAGAAGTGAATGCCAGTTATTTATAAAAATAATTTAGTATGCAGAAACAAATCAGTTATCATTATTGATGCCATACACATTTGTCAAGACAATCTGCAACTCTAATATTATAATGAGAAGCTCCATTTAACTACACGGTATATATGCTTATTACTATGTTGTACAAAAGCTTCTTGTTCGTTCTTTTATCATGCAAAATGACGTTTGTGATGTTTTGTTACAAATGTGGACTAGTGAACACGATTATAAGAAATGTTTCTCTCAGGTTTCCTTTCTTGGCCGTCCTCAGTGTGCCTAGAAGATATCACATTCGTGTCTCATTTTGCTTGGATATAAACGGGCAAGAACGCATAGTGTTTGACATACGTGAACAATACAGGTAGATTTAGAAAACAATAAAGTGTAGGAGATGTCCGTTGGGGAGCTGAAATAAGAAATGTATCGCAGTAGCAAACAAAGACGTTTCGGGAAAAAACAAAAAAAGCTTCTAACATCAAGAAACATCAATATTGAGCTGCATACGGCAATTATCACCAAGTCATGCAAGGACATCACCAGGGCTTGACAAAAGTGCTCGTCTGGTCGTCTTTTGCGAGTAAAAATATTTGCTCGACGAGTAAAAAAAATACGTTTGAAATCGTTAATTAGGTTTTTAATCGTTCCTACAAAACGACTCTGGCACAATAATTAATGATATTACAGTTCGAATATTTTGTACATAAGGTAGTTTATGATGGTGAATCTAAATGGACTTCCACTGCCACTATTTAAACTTATTAAAGCCATCGATAAATGGTACTACAGTGCAAAAACTACCAAGCATGTTCAAGGACATATACGCCATGCCTTTGACAAAAGTGCATTTTCTCTTAAAGAAGAAATAGGCTAATACTGTATAAGTAATACCATATATTTTGTTTTGATACGAATTGTTATGTAGAAATAAAGTTAACATAAATTGTATGACATTAGTCTAAGCGTGCTGGCTGGCGAATTTTTTGACTGACTGGTAAACCACCTTAAAATTTGTCAAGCCCTGGACATGACTTTATAGCCACGTGGGATCATACACGACAACACACACACAATCAGTTGCTCATCCTAGGCGATGATGGCTACAGTGTCAAGAAGGATAAATTGTTACAATCGTCCAAGACTGGATACAATGACTTGCACTTCAACTGACTCATTCCGGACAGTCGATATATCGGCTGTCTTGCAAAGCTGTAGAACTGAAATATTGGCGTTAATAGTTAACATACGTATACATGAACGTTTCTCCATTCCAAGTGTTCCTAAATTTACAAATATGTCTATACTTTCTATTGGCAGTTCAACGTTGCAATCTAACCCTAACTTAACCCTACCCTAACCCTAACGAAACCCTAGCCATAAGGTAACCTAAACGTAATCTAACATTAACTTAGCCCTAACCTAACCCTAGCCTAACCCTAGCCTAACCCTAGCCTAACCCTAGCCTAACCCTAGTCTAGCCTAACCCTAACCTAACCCTAACCTAACCCTAACCTAACCATAGCCTAACCCTAGCCTAACCCTAACCTAACCCTAACATATCCCTACCATATCCCTAGCCTAACCCAACTCTAACCTAGCCCTAACCTAGCCCTAACCTAACCCTAACCAAGCCCTAACCTAACCTTAACCTAATCCTAACCTTAACCCTAACCTAACCCAATTCTGATGTATCCCCAATCCCAACCTTAACCTAACAATAATCTTACCCTAACTTAACCATAACGTAATCATATCCCTAGCGTAACCAACATCTAACCTAACCCTAACAGAACCCTATCTCTAACCATGGCCAACTCTAAATATGCAAGGCCGTGCTCTAAGCCTAACTCTAACCCTGACCTAACCTAACGCTAACCATAACCCTTACCCTAATCTAATCGAACCTAACCTAACCCTGACATAACCCTATCTTTAACCATGGCCAACTCTAAATTTTCAAGGCCGTGCTCTAAGCCTAACTCTAACCCGGACCTAACCTAACGCTAACCATAACCCTTACCCTAATCTAATCTAATCTAACCTAACCCTAACCCAAGGAACTCATTTCGAAGACCGCATAAATAAGCAGATGGGAAAGCAAAAATAATCATCTATTCTCTTAACATATTTTACACGGCCAACAGTTAAAAAGTGGACTATTATGTGAAGTCACGACCTCAAATCTGGTGCTAAAAATATATATTTCTTTTGTTTGGGATAAATTAAGACTCAAATACCTGCAGCTATTATGGCTGGATAGACAGGAGTTTGTCGAACCAGAAACCTTTGTTAACAGAAGCACGTTCTGAAACATATCTGAAACTCAATCGTTCAATCATACACATTATTTCTTTAAAGTCAAGAACGACATCAGGTAATAAGCAGTTGCACGGGGAATGACCCAAATTTTCTAAATAACCCTTGCGTTAAGGTTAAGGAGATGACACTGCAACATGAAGAGTTGTCTGATGGTAGACGTTTTTGAAAGCCAATTTGGATAACTCATAATTTTCGCCAAAGCCAGGCCTTCCCGACAGTGTCTGGTACTTGTGAACGTGTGACTCCAGTGTCGTACAGAATATAGGCCAGGTAAGCCGACACTGAAAATAGACAAAAGTAGGAACAAGGTGTGTGGAATGGGATTGTTTTGGTGCATCGCGGAAGGTGATACGGGAGATGGAGAAAGAGATATGTGGGTATTTTTCCTGTTGTACTCATATTGTTTTGTGAAGTGTACATACATACATATATTCATACACACATACACACACACACACACACACACACACACACGCAGGGACACACGCACGCCCCCCCCCCCCACACACACACAATGATTGCCGTCAATTGCTGTCTAATATCTCAATAACCCTGTACCGAGAAACATGGTTTTTTTTGCATGTGGTCTTATATTTCCATTGTCCCAACGACTTTATAATTTATATTTTGTCAGGTAGTACCATTTTCTTAAGCGGCTAGTTCTTTTGATCTCTGTTAGCAAAGTTTTACATATTTATTTTGTTCCTGCAGAAAATAATTTACCGTAAATTCAAAATTGTCTGTCTTAAGGCAAAGGCGTTTCTCCAATTCGAATGAGGATTTTCTACATTATGTAACACACCATATCCTTTTAAATTTATTTCATGCGTTTAAGCAACTGTAAGAAGTAACTGCGCATTTCGTAGAAAGAATGTGTGAATGTGTAACAGCTCATGATATATAGAACATAGAACCTTTTTCTTTCAGGAGGTCTTCTACCCTGGGGGCAACTCTTCTCTCTCTTCTCACCTCACTCTGTTTCATTCGACTCTGTCCTACAGTCACACCCTTGCGCAACTTTCACACGCGCCCTCGTGGTAAAGCCCTTCCATTGCACTTTGGTTGGGCTAGCTTCTGAGGGCGCACAAACCTAGCATAGGTACATACAGATGCACACATGCATCCAAGCACTGGTTTATGCGTCCTGATATCGCCCAATTGACTACGGTCTGGGGTGGAAAATGGCGCGCCTCCGCCAGTAGAAACTAGTGAGGCAAACATTTAAGCAAAAAAAAAAAAAAAAATATATAGAACATAGAAATTACATACTTCAGATGGATTGGTTCAGGTTTATAAATAGATGCTAGAGCAAAAAATACATTTTATAATTCAGTTCTTAGATCCATCTTCTAACTGATTGCAGTGGCCCTGAAAAGGACCATTTGCCAAGGTGACAGAGACTTCTATTTCTCGGTTAAATAGTTAATTTCTCACTTAATCAGTCGGACGATTCTAACAAATTGATGACTCCTCTCGGTAGAACGAAAGACAGTCCATCTTTTTTTCCCAATAGCCCTTTTCCTTTTTCAAGACATGGTCCTCACATTTTCCCCCCAAATCTTTGTTTATATTTGAGAGCACAACATTTGTTAGTTCTTTCATATCGCATAGTTTTACAGTTTTATTTTCAGCTGCTACTTGTCCTGTAACTTTTGCCCAAACGAGTGCAAATGGGTTTAAGTGGAAATGGTAAGGTGGTAGTCCCAAACATATATGACTATGCTTTTAGATCAACGTCTATATGAAATATCGTTTTCTTCCATGCTTGCTTGACAAGTGAAATCAATTTCATGTTTTAGGAACGTTTCCTTATATGTTATGTGTTCTTTTGTGAGCCATAGCTTTATTGTATCTTTTGTACTGCATGATGTCGGAATTTTGTCTTCTTGTGTCACTGCCAAGTGCTAGGATGCATTCATTGTCCATTATCAGGCAGCAGGGTCTGGTCATACAGTGGATCCCCTCCCACTGCAATATTGAAGGCAATGAAGCTGCAAACAAACTAGCAAAAAGTGGAGGAGCATCCTCACAAACAGACCTGAGTATCACATATAATGAGGCCAAGACCATAATTAAAGCCAACTTCAGGGTAAAATGGGCTGATCAACACCCCGACTTCCGAAAAGAAGACAGCTACTATAACTTAACTAGAGAAGAGCAATTCATCATGTTCAGACTGAGAACTGGGAATAACAGACTCAAGGGTCATTTTTACAACAACATGAGGATTGGGACAGATGACAGGTGCCCATGTGGGGATCATTTTGTGACCGTTGAACACATCCTGCAAAGCTGAACGCTCACGCAGGAAAAGGGAGAACAATACTGGCCTCGTGAGACAAAAGCTGTATGGAGATGAAACAGCCTTACAAACAGCTGTGTCTTTTGTAAGAGAAACCGGAACCTCAATCTGAGGATGAAGGAAGAAGAAGAAGACGAAGAAGACAGCAGGGTCTATCCAAGGACGGAATAACCGTTTTTTTCTATCCAATCTCTTAATGTGTGACCATTCATCTCGGTATGGTAGTCCCAATTGTCTGTATAATTTAAGGGCAGCACAAGTTCTGTATTCTTCACCAGCCAATTATGTCTCCTACCTGCATGTGCTATTATCAAAGACTGTCCTTTGCCACTTGGTACTAATATTCTAATCGATCCACCCGCTGACTGCCATTTCTTTTCACTTGTGGGGTGGCCATCAGGAGATTACAATGTAGATTTCGATACACCAATGTCATTGTGTGTTCTCAAACGAGACTTCAGTTTTCTTAGTGTCATTGTTTCTTTGGAATCAAACAATCTACAAATTTCTCTTGTAATCACATTTTTGTCAAAGCTATCTACTCTTTTCTTTCTTCCTTGCGTCTTTGTCTTGATGGGATACGAACGTCCATTTTCGTGGAGCAATCGATCAATTGACCGTTTACTTAAACCCAAAGCGTGAATAGGTCTCTATTCAAGGTTTTAGATATTGCCATATAGTTTGGATCGCTTAGCTTCTCTACAAAAATATTGATATATCTTCAATTGTATGGAGTGTGAAGAAAACTTGACTTTCAGACTCACTGTAGTCGTGAACGTAAACAATTAGCTGTATTACGCATATGAAAGAAGCGTACAACAACACGAAACAGCTGTTACACACCATCACCAATTATAAGTATAAGTGACAGATTTGTGGTGATCTCAAGCCCATTACCATCTTGATGGGGATGCAGCAGGGTTACACAACATTTTTTTGTTTCCTCTATGGGACAGCCGTACCAGGACTTTCCACTACAAGAAAAGGATTGGCCCCGAAAAATCCCTTGATCCTATGGAAAAAAATATACTTAACAAACCACATGTATAATCTCACATGATCATGCTCACGCTTCTCGTCATCAAACTATTGACGAATTTTGTAAAAAGGCCATAGATCGAGATGGGGCAGGATTTCTATACCATCGTGATAAACTTCCAAGATTTAGTGAAACCAAAATCAAATAAGATGTGTTCTTTGGTCTAATAGTCAGCTTTTTCTAGATCCGCGATTTGATGATATCCTCAAATGTGATAACACGTTAGCTTGAGATGCTTTCTGGTATGTGGCCACACGCTTTCTAGGACAAAATAAAACTGACAATTACCACGAGCTTGTATAAATCCGGTTACAGCGTGACGAAAGACTACGGTGTCCATGAAATCGCACTTTCTAGGACTTTCATGTGGATTTCTTCCCTGCTAACTGTGGTAACGTCAGGGACGAGCATGGTGAATAATTTAATCAGATCATTACTACCCTCGAACAAAGGTACTAAGGGAAATGGAATGCAGCAATGCTAGCAGGCTGTTGTTGGATCCTTGTAAGAGATGCTCCAGAAATATATTACAAGCTACAGGAAAAAGTAGTAATTATGAATAATTTCCTCTGAGAGTATTATTATCATATGGTATGAATATGCAATTGTGTAAAACTTGCTTTATAGGTAATTACAAAAACTAGAGATAATTTAGTATTCAAATGGCCATATTAATTTTCAACAGCCCAAACAACTTAAATGTAAATTGATTTAATTCCAGATTCACACAAAAAAGTCAAATTTTGTTAACATTCTGCTTGGGTCTCGTGGAACAAAGAATAGACCAGTAAGACGTTTCACGCATCTCGTAAAAGCCAACTAATGAGAGTTGTGAATGGGGCTAACGACCCCGACATGTTAAACAGATGACTATAGCAAGTACTACTGCAAAGACCCACAACGTGTTTTCATGTGTTCATGCTTTGTTTAAGGAGACAGCCACAGCTACGATTTGTTGGTTCGCAAAGAGCGAAATAGAGACAACACGAATTCAGCAAACAGTGCTTTATAAATCTGAAAACAAATTAGCAGGCGCTACAAAGTATGCACTCAAACAATACATTAACTGAAAAAACAAGCATAACAGTCTTTGTGAAAATCATCTTTGTGTTTTTATTATTGACATTCAATAAATTATTAGCAATAAGATAGTTAAATAGTACATTTCTGTAGCTTTTTTTGTGATAACATCTTGTAAAACTCTTTGCTGTAGAATAATAACTATTGAATTAACGATTTATCTTAAATATCGGTTCATCTTTAGACGGTACAAAATAATACATCAATTGTTAGACAATGTATCTGTTAGGCAATATGACTATTAGATATAGTATCTTTTGGAGAGGTTAATTTTTGGACAATTTATATACTGGATTTATATATTGGATACGTTAATTATTTGATCTATTATCTATTGTACAAGTAAATTTTTGTACAATCTCATCTTTTGGATAAATTAATTATTGAACGATTTAATATTGGCAAGGTTAATTATGTGGTAGTTTATCCAATGGACAGGTTAATTTTTTGACAATTAATTTAAGTTAAATACTAAACAATATATTGATTAAATATTAATAGATTGATGTATGTTTACGGGGCGGTCTATTGATCTTTCGTTTTATACTCTATGTCTGCTGGACAATCTATTGATCTTACATATTATACTTTATGTCTGCTTGACAGTCTATTGATCTTACATATTATACTTTATGTCTGCTGGACAGTCTATTGATCTTACATATTATACTTTATGTCTGCTGGACAATCTATTGATCTTACATATTATGCTCTATGTCTGCGGGGCAATCTATTGATCTTACAGATTATACTCTATGTCTGCTGGACAATCTATTGATCTTACATATTATACTCTATGTCTGCGGGACAATCTATTGATCTTACATATTATACTTTATATCTGCTGGACAGTCTATTGATCTTACATATTATACTTTATGTCTGCTGGACAGTCTATTGATCTTATATATTATACTTTATGTCTGCAGAACAATCTATTGATTTTACGTATTATACTTTATGTCTGCAGGACAATCTACTGATTTTACGTATTATTCTTCACGTCTGCAGGACAATCTACTGATTTTACGTATTATACTTTATGTTTGCGGGACAATCTACTGATTTTACGTATTATACTTCATGTCTGCGGGACAATCTACTGATTTTACGTATTATACTTTATGTCTGCGGGACAATCTACTGATTTTACGTATTATACTTCATGTCTGCTGGACATTTAATTGATCTTACATATTTGAAAATGTATCTTATGTAGGTCAAACTATCAGTTGTGACCGACTCTATCTTCTCAAAGGGGACATAAATATAAGGGACCAAGGTATATCTACCCCTGCTTGAGAATACTCAAACAGATAACTTTATAAGCTTTACCAAACATTACAAATGGTGTATTTAAACTACAGGTCATCGAGGGTTAAGGTTTGTAGAAGGGTAAGAAAGATTTATCATGCGATCAATGGAGAGATGGAAAATTACCGGGGCAAGAAAAATGCAAATACAGATCACGCCTGTCAAAGTCACTCTGACCCGAACAGCACTCCCTAGTCACGTGTAGGGATACTTTCTGTCAATGACGGACATACGTGGTAACGACATTTTCGCTTGACTAGGACCAGGACAGTCACTTGCAGAAATAACAAAGAAGGTTCGATGATGGGCGAGGCTTTTAGAGTGGACGTCCTGCTAATAAGAAGGGGAGCTAACATTGAGAAGATTTTTATTCATTTCTGAGGGAGACTTGCACATTTGTCTTGAAAGGAAGGTATGGACCGAGGCAAGAGTAAGTGAGAGATTTTGCAACAGACTCTACGGAAATCCACCTATTTAGGCAGTGCCTGAGTTTCAAACTTGCAACCATCACATCATGACAGATTTGGCAACAGACTCGACGGAAACCCATTTATATTGGCAGGGCCTGAGTTTCAAATTTGTCAGGTTTTGTCAGATATGGCTGTGCTTCCAGTTTTTTTTGGCTAATTCGGAAAGTAGGTCAGCGTCTACCATGCGTGACAATCGACGGTGTGCGGAGGAGCACACACAAGAGGACACAAAACCTTATCCTAGAGCAAAGAAGAGCAGCCTCATATGAGTGTTGTGGCAGAGCAGACCAGACCCTTATCATTGGCTGGCGGCTGGTCGAGGAGTGAAGCCCTATGTGACCAGATAAGAGCATTGCTCTGCTGATCCGGCAGCTTCTGCAGCTTGCCTTGTTCCAAATGTATTGGTATCACCTTTCCCTTGGAGCAAACAAGGCAGACATAGAGAGGGACCATACTGCATGGGCAACACATGGTCTCTATATTTCTGCCCTGGCTTTGTGCTAGGGAGAGTTGCAACTCCATCCCTGGCCTTAACAGGTCTCGGAATCAAAACAGGAGACGGCAGGCAGTTTATGGGTTATAAGCTCTTGCCAATTGGCGTAGATAGGAGCGCCACGGGCTGCTCCGATGGTGGGAGATACTTTCGGTTGTCACTGATCAACTTGCGCCCGCCTAAAACTAGGCAGCCCCTAGCCAATAAGCAGTTGATTCGCTACAGCCTGTCTGCTTCAATGGGTACTTGGGGCTAGGACGAATTCCTAATTGCAGGCTGTAAATCAAGTGTACCAGGCAATAAAACTAAAAATGAAAACTTCAGGCTTCAGCCTGCAACTTGGAATGTTAGAATCATGTGTCCGGGACATGCCACTGACCTCAGAGACATTGGTGACGTGAGAAAAACGGCTGTTATTGATGTCGAACTCAATGATCTGGGTATAAATATTGCTGGTCTGCAGGAGACACGCCTCATCGAGGATGGGCCACTTAGGGAGAAAAATGATACCTTTTTTTTGGAGAGGCAGAGGAAGGGAAGAAACCCAACAATATGGGATTGGTTTTGCAGTGAAGAACTCGCTATTGTGTGCTATTGAGAGTCCAGTTGGAGGATATGAAAGAATGTTAACAATGAGATTGTCTACCTCGTGTGGATTCATAACACTTATCCCTGCCTACGCTCCGACGCTTACATCAGCCGAAGATGTAAAGGATTCCTTCTATGTAGAGTTAGACAATACAGTGAAAGCAATTCCAAAATCGGACTGCCTATACATACTTGGTGATCTAAATGCTCGGGTGGGATCAGACTCACATTCATGGCCAGTTTGTTTATGCAAACACAATATTGGGCACATGATTAAAAATGGACAACAGCTGCTGGAATTCTGCACAAAAAAAACAACAATTTCTGCATCACAGACTCCTACTTTGCAACAAAAAATCGCCTTAAGGTACCATGGGAACAGCCACGATCCGGTCACTGGCACCAACTGGACTTTATTATCACCAGGAGATAACATCTGAATCAAACACAACTAACACGCAGTTACCCGAGTGCTGACTGACATACTGACCACTCGTTGGTCGTTGTCCGCGTCAACCTGAGACCTAAGAGAATCTTCACGGAGAAGCATAAACCCATTTTGAAGATAAATTTAGTTAACACCAAGGATCCAGAAAAGTGTTTCAGGTTTCAAGAGGAGCTTGCAGATGGTCTCACTGATACACCAGGAGACTGTACATCTAGTGAAAAGTGGGATTTAATCAAAGAATCTACTCTCAATGCAGCAGTAACAGCTTATGGTATTAGAGAACACAGCAATCAAGACTGGTTTGAAGCACATAGTAGGATACTGCAGCCTTTGACTGACATGAAAAAGGCAGCACTACTGAGAAACAAAGACAAAACAACACGAAACTCTCTGAATGTATTGAAACAAGCGAGAAAGGAAGTGCAAAGGACAGCTAGACAGTGTACAAAGGACAGCTAGACAGTGTACAAAGGACAGATAGACAGTGTACAAAGGACAGCTAGACAGTGTACAAAGGACAGCTAGACAGTGTACAAAGGACAGCTAGACAGTGTACAAAGGACTACTGGATACATTTATGTGAGAATATCCAAGATGACGTTAATAATGGTAACACCAGAGACCTGTATGAAGGAATAAAGAACGCTATCGGCCCAACAGTGAAAAAGAGTGCGCCGCTAAAAGCTTTATCTGGGGAAATCATCAATGATAAGAGTAAACAGTTAAACAGATGGGTAGAGCACTATCTTGATCTGGGGAGATCATCAATGAAAAGAGGAAACAGTTAGACAGATGGGTAGAGCACTATCTTGATCTGGGGAGATCATCAATGATAAGAGTAAACAGTTAAACAGATGGGTAGAGCACTCTCTTGATCTGGGGAGATCATCAATGAAAAGAGGAAACAGTTAGACAGATGGGTAGAGCACTATCTTGATCTGGGGAGATCATCAATGATAAGAGGAAACAGACAGATGATTAGAGCATTTTCTTGAACTCTATTTAAGCGAGACAGAGCCAACAGAAGATGACATCAAAGCCATCGCGGCCATGCCAACTCTGGACCACCTGGACTCGCTGCCAACCATAGCAGAAGTTAACTGTGCTATTGCTGACCTTGCTTCTGGCAAGGCTCCAGGAACGAATTGAATCCCGGTAGAGGTCATAAGGAGTGGAAAGGACATACCTGCCCCACATATACACCAGTTGATAACTTTATTCTGGCATGAAGGACAGGTCTCGTCTATTTCATGTCTGGAGGTTGGGGCAGGGCATCAGATGGTCTGGGTCCTGTATTGCGCCGCAATCACACGTGTGATCATCTGTGTATCCCCATCGCTTCATATTCCTCTTGCACCGTGACATACCAGTTCGGAGTCTGTTCAGCGACTTCCATGTTGTGTATGGTTGATGATGTCTAGGAGCAGGTAACTCCCAAAGTTCCATCTCTGGGGCCAGCACCAATTCGTGCCACCTCTCGATATGGCAAATTTCAGAGTATATCTGTATGGGGTTTGTTGTTTTTAGAAGGCTATGTCTGGATTTGAGTCTTGTGTTTTGTACCTGATGTCCAAACATTGGGTACCTTGGGTCGTGCTCCTGTTTTTCTCGTTCGATTTCTGCTGCGACGCTTCTTTGGATCTGTGGGGGTGCTATTCCAATAATGGGATAATATAAATGGAGATTGGTTTTAGACACCCTGATACTATCCGACCCGCCTCATTTATTGCTGTATCAACTAGTTTCGCATAAGTAGAATTTTTCCAAACTGGCGCAGTGAATTCAGCTTCGGAGAAACACAAGGTAAGTGTAGATTTCCATTACTTAGAATAGATCAAAGAACACTATTCTTACGTCGATCGTCCATTGCAAACTGAGATACCGCATGTGTACCACATTGCATACACAAACGTGCGTAGTGGAAGGCAGAGTTACTGTAAAACATTTTATTACATTTTATTGACTCCACGGGAATAGTAGAGTGACAGCATGACCCACACCAAACAAGAAGATGGTTACGCTGTTGGGTGACGAGAAACATGACGTAGACCGCCAAGTTTATGAGGAAATTCGATGTGCGTATTTGAGGGATAAATTAGTTGGTGACGCGTGAAACAGGAAAAAGACAGACATAGGTTTTAAGAAGGTTAAAGTGGATTTTTGAAGGATAAATTGGTTGGTGAGTGTGAAGAAAGAAACATGAAAAAGACCAAAATGTGTATGAAGTAAATAATTTAAGATAGCAGGAAAGTATAAGAAGAAGAAAAAAACGAAGACGAAAAAGGGAAATGAAGAAGAAAAAGAAGAAGACGAAAAAAAGAAAAAGAAAAAGAAGACGAAAAAAAGTAGAAGAAGAAAAAGGAGAAGAAGAAAAAGAAGAATTGGTAGATAAATAAAGTATTTTGTCTGCCAAACAATTAGGTCAAATCGATTAGAATTTGGGATCAAGATGCTGAGCAGCGCATGAGCTGCAGCGGACAACGACCAATAGCTGACTGCTAGCGTCAAGGTCAGCGAATCATTGCTGCCAAGACCCTTCTACACCTCCACGCGGTGATCCTGGATAATAGGCTGCAATAGAGCAGACTGGCTAAGGAGAAGAGATCGAGGAAGGAAGGCAATCCGGTACTAAAGAATGCCTACTGAAGTCGGGTGTGCCGGACCAAAACCACAACACAACGCACTCCGTTAATCAGAACAACATCTTGTTACTTGCAGAGTCATTTTCAGGGTTTGGTAGCAGGAGATTGAAAACGAACGAAGAAGAATAAGAAGAAGGAGATCAGTATTTTGTCTGCCAAAGAAATTAAATCAAATCGATTTGTATTTTGTCTGCCAATGAAATTAGATAAAATCGATTTGTATTTTGTCTGGTAAAGAAATTCAATCAAATCGATTAGGCTGAAGCGCCGAGGAAGATAGAGTAGACTAATAATTGTTGCCCGATTTTCTCGATAAAGAAACTAGTGCCTTCTGAGTTATTTCAAGTTTGGAAGAAGCAAATGAAAAATGTAGTTACATAATGTCTAACAAATCACAGGGCAGGAATGGTTTCTTTACAGCTTATAATACGTCTAGTAGCTAGATAGAAAAAGTCACTTCACTTAACTTAACTGCTTTACACTGGTTTTGAAGACTCTGCAGAGTTTGCATACAACCATTTTTGGTATACCACCCATCTCGTCATTAATAAACAAGAAGGAAGCATTCTGCTGTAATACTTATTTAATAAATTGATGGAAGAAGAGAGACACATTTCGGTATAGTGTATCTAACTATGTCACTAAACAAGAAAGATATATTTCTCCACAATGCCTGACTTGCCAAGTCACTAAACAAGAAAGATATATTTCTCCACAATGCCTGACTTGCCAAGTCACTAAACAAGAAAGATATATGTCTCCACAATGCCTGACTTGCCAAGTCACTAAACAAGAAAGATATATGTCTCCACAATGCCTGACTTGCCAAGTCACTTAACAAGAAAGATATATGTCTCCACAATGCCTGACTTGCCAAGTCACTAAACAAGAAAGATATATGTCTCCACAATGCCTGACTTGCCAAGTCACTAAACAAGAAAGATATATTTCTCCACAACGCCTGACTTGCCAAGTCACTAAAAAAGAAATGTAAATTTATCTACAACACCTGACTCACCAAACCACTAAAAAATTATACATTTCTCTACAAAGTGGGCCTCGCCAAACCATTACACAATAAAGCCACATTTCTCCACGTTTGCTTTGCCAAACCATTACATACTAAAGCCACATTTCTCAAAATTTAACTAGTCAAACCAATACACAACAAAGTCACATTTATCCACATCGTTCGAGTGGGCCAAACCATAGAATAAGAATGCCACATTTCTCCATAACATCTGACTCGCAAACCATTACACAATAAAGCCACATTTCTCCACGTTTGCTTTGCCAAACCATTACATACTAAAGCCACATTTCTCAAAATTTAACTAGTCAAACCATTACACAACAAAGTCACATTTATCCACATCGTTCGAGTGGGCCAAACCATAGAATAAGAATACCACATTTCTCCATAACATCTGACTCGCAAACCATTACACAATAAAGCCACGTTTGACTCACCGTTACGCAAGAAAACCATATTTCTTCACGTTTGACTAACCATTATACAAGAAAGCCACACTTCTTCAAAACATTTGACTCAACATTACACAAGAAAGCCACATTTCTTCACAACATTTGACTCACCATTGGACATGAAAGTCAGATTTCTCCACGTATGACAAAAACATGTCACATTTTTTTTGGCGTTTGTCTTATTTTTCTATTCACCAAGGCAGTGTACGTTGCACCGCGGGATACATTTTTCGCCTGACAGCGCTGTGCATCCGACTACGGCATCCATTTTTATGTAAGGGTTTGCTTCCTCCTGCATTTTCTAAGTGTTTACTTCCACGGGGTAACGGCCGGCGCTATGATGGAGATCGAACTCAGCACCTTTGGGTTGTGAGACGTGTCACTTACCCCCCAGCCCATATCGTCCCTAACCATTACACAAGAAAACCACATTTCTCCAAGTTTGGCGCATCGTTATAAAAGAAAGCCACATTTCTTCAGAACGTTTGATTCACCATTAAACAAGAAAGCCAGATTTCTCCACGCCTGACTCTCCAAGTCATTAAACAAGAAAGCCACATTTCTCCACGTTTGACTCTCCAAGTCATTACAAAAGAAAGCCATATTTCTCCACAACGTTTGACTCGCCATTGCACAAGAAAGCCACATTTCTCCACGTCTGACTCTCTAAGTCATTACACAAGAAAGCCACATTTCTCCACGTTTGACTCACCAAATCATTACACACGATAGCCGCATTTCTCCGAAACTGTTGACCTACCAAATCATAACAAACGAAAGCATCATTTCTCCACTTTTGGCTTACCAAACCATTACCCAAGAAAACCACATTTCTTCACAGCATTTGTCTCGCCAAAACATAACACAAGAAAGTCATATTTCTGAACGTTTGAATCACCAAATCATTACACAAGAAAGCCGCATTTCTAAACAACATTTGACACACCAAAATTATTACTAAAGATTGCATCACTTTGCAACGTCTGACTGCCCAAATCATCACACAAGAAGGCCACATTTCTCCACGTTTGACTCCCCAAATCATTACACACGAAAGCCACATTTCTCCACGTTTGACTCCCCAAATCATTACACAAGAAAGCCACATTTCTCCACTTCTGACTCACCAAATCATTACACAGGAAAGACACATTTCTCCACAACGTCTTTCTCACCAAATCATTACAGAAAAAGCCACATTTTACAACGTCCGACTCCCCAAGTCATTACACAAGAAAGCCACATTTCTCCACAACTTCTGACTCCCCAAATTATTACACAAGAAAGTGAGATTCTTCCTGTCTGACTCCCAAATCATTACACAATAAATCACCATTTCTCCACAACGTTTGGCTAACTATTACACAAGAAAGCCACATTTTGTAAAGTCTGACTCCCCAAATAATTACACAAAGAGTGCCACATTTTACAACATCCGACTCCCGAATCATTACACAGGAATGCCCCATTTCTCCATGTTTCACTCTCCAAATTATTACATAAAAAGCCGCATTATGCAACGTCTGACTCCCCAAGTCATTACACAAGAAAGCCGCATTTCTCCACAAATTATGATTGACTAAATAATTACACAAGAAGGCTACATTTTACAACGTCTGACTCCCCAAATAATTACACAGAAGTGCCACATTTTGCAACGTCCGACTCCTCAGGTCATTTAACAAGAAAGGCACATTTCTCCAAAACATCTTACCAAATCATTACACAAGAAAGCCACATTTCTTCACAACGTCTGACTCCCCAAGTCATTACAAAAGAAAGCCACATTTCTCCAAAACGGCTGACTCCCCAAGTCATTACACAAGAAAGCCACATCTCTCCACAACGACTGACTCACCAAATCATTACACAAGAAGGCCACGTTTCTCCATAACGACTGACTCACCAAATCATTACACAAGAAAGCTACATTTCTCCACAACGACTGACTCACCAAATCATTACACAAGAAAGCCACATTTCTCCACAACTACTGACTCACCAAATCATTACACAACAAAGCCACCTTTCTGCACAACGTCTGACTCCCCAAGTCATTATACATTAGAGATGAATTTCACCATGATTCACTTAATAGTTTATAGTGCTAAAATTGTAACTATTTATCATTGTTGTAGGCGAATGTCACCCCAGGGATACACTCAAACACATAATTGTTACCGTCATTGTTATCCCAAAACTCTGTTTCTGCAACCGTAACTGAAATAGCAAACTCCAAACAAGAGCCATGTTCCATAAGCGACGGAGCTTCAAGAGTGAAAGTATAACGTTCTGTGGGACCATTTCGTGAGTTTTCAACGTAAATGGTGTTCACCTCTTGAGAGTTTGACCAATTATCGAACGTGTAGCGTACGCGTACAATCTTCCCTTTGGACATGTTAACGACTCGCACAACACCTAGGATCGTAAGGCCTGTAGTTATAGCATTTTCTAAGCACACCTTTTGATTAAGAACCTTCTGTGTAAAGTTAAGAGCAGCACCCGGCTGATTAAATCGTGGAAAAAGGATCTTGTCGGTAACGTTTGAAGCATCATCTTTTAGTTTGTCTCCCAACCTTGCGAGCACAGACTGGGGGATTATTGGTGGGGAACTAGAGTTGAAGACATGGCGCACTGATTCTAGATCAAACCCCATAGAATCTGCAAAATGTACTGCTTTTTTTCTGCTTCCCGTGTAATATGCTGATTTTGTAAGCGGGTTCAAAGATGAAGAATTTGCTATTACATTCTTCTGAATGTTAACCCTGCTATCTTCACTAACAGATCCAAGGGCTCCAACTCTGGTCAAATGTAATTGTTCATTATCCTCCTTCCTTCTCGTGATTAAACCACGACTTTGTCTTAAAATCGTTACGTCAATGGAGTCTACTCTTTTAGACCTATCGAACACTGGCGTCATGTCTGTGAGATTTGATATCACGTCACTTTCAAAGTCTTCATTAGGCGAGGAATCAGTTGTATCTGATTCGCTAGATTGAGATGGCTCTAAGTATGGACTCATGCTTCTATCCAGCACCACCTTCTTTAAAGCGTTTTCCAGTGCCACTGTCATCAAAAATATTGGCTTAGATTTGTCCGAATCCATCATGTCTACAAGACTTGGTAATCTCTTTACACTCTCATATGCTGGACTAGTAATCTCCTCTTCATTGATTAACGGTGAACCCAAAACTATAGAATTGTTTCGTATGTCACTAGATGAAATGTTCGAATTTTCAGTGCCACTTTTGATATCTATTTCTAGAACATTGTTGTCTACTAACTTGGCCTCGACTACCTCGATTTTATCACTGGTAGTGTCTAAGTTAAAAATGCGGTCAGATTTGTTTTGATCATTGGATGTACCTGCCGGTGGAGACTTGTTTAACCTGTTCGAGTAAGGACTTGTTGAGACCGAGTTAGTATTCTCTTGTTGGCTTTTAAAGTAATGATCTGAACTTGGAGAATCTATCTTAGCTAAATGATCTGTGGGCTTTGCGGTCGTGTTATCTGAGGATATGTATGGCGTGCTAGAGTCCCGATTGGTTTTGATTTCACTTGTATTTTCATTATCATAATCAATAACTTTTTCCGACGAAGACAGATGTCTCTTTCTCCGGCTAACTCCCATAAGTTTCAGGAACTGGTATCTACTGGATTCATAAGGGATGCCGGTGTTATCGGGTGTGATAATTTCACTGTTCCTTCTTTCAGCTTCAGAATCGTCTGAGTGAGTTTCACGCCCACCAACATTCACTGAGGACGTGGCTGTGTCAGTAATTGTTCCAAGACTGCTTGTTTGGTCAGTGTCCACATGAACAGAATCCTGGTTTGTATCATCCAATCTACTCTGATCCGAAGTGCTTGCATAAACACTCTCATGACTGTCGCTTTCACTGTCAAGGTCATGACCATTTTTCTGCTTATCATTCATTTTGCCAATCCCTTCATTGCTACGGGATTCAGCAGATTTCGTTTCAAAAAACAATCTAGGCCAAAATGCTTTTATTTGTTGGCCAGTGTTCTTTGAATTGTAATACTCCTCATCCAATGTTATGTCTCTCCTAGGTAACACCTTTGGCTTCTGCGATACATGAACATTATAAATAGTATTTTTTACACTGTCTGCGTCTGCTGACGACTCCCTTGAAGGGGAAAATGCATTCAGATTCCGTTCAGCGAGCGAAGATTGTCGCCCTAAATGCGACGAAAGGCATGAACAAAACAAGTAATATAGACTGACTAATAACGTGTACACACACGTTTCTAAGAACGCAAACCTGGTTCTTGCCTCTTGAAACAGGAAAATCCAATCAGAATTTATCGGAGATTCTAAGTTGTTCTCTGGCCTGCCAGAAGCATCTAGAGCCGTTATTTTGAATGAACGTTTTAAAATGCTCTCTTTGAAGTTTGTTCTGTGTCTAGAAGTTAGTTGACGAATAATGAATTCTTCTTGGAGATTCCACACAACGAAGGAGCTCACGCAGAAATAATTTATGTCAGCATTGACTTTACAAAAACATATTTGAGGAACCACGATGAGTACATTTTTCGTATTTTTGGTATGTAATAAATTAATATAGGGGCAGGGACTCAAATACATCGTCAGCAAATGCTGACTATTGTAATGCGGGGGTGTGTCCAATGTGAGATTGTGTAATACAGAATGACACACGTCATGAGATCGTGGTTGATTTTAGAACGCTTCTCACTTGGACGTTTCTTTCTTTCATTTGTGTTAGAAGATTATAGCATGTTCTAACCGTTAAATTTGACACTTATTTTCTGTATGCTGTTTGTCGACAGTGTCTACTACAGTTTCTCTTGCAAATTAGGAACGGCAAAAACGCCTAGATGTACATACGCACATATCTTTTTAAAGTTCAACATTTGAGGCAAAAGTCCTCTATAGGAACATTACTTCCCTTCATTGACGTCCGAATTGTATGACATTCCTGATTGACGTCAGAATTGTATGAGTTTCTTGATTGACGACAGAATTGTATGACTTTCTTTATTGACATCAGAATTGTATTACTTTCTTCATTCACGTCAGAATGTTATGACTTACTTTCATTGACGTCATAATTTTATTAATTTCTTCATTGATGCACACTTGTAGATGTACTTGTGCACATTCAGTCATTGATTTAAAGTTCATATGCCAAGATATGCACAGTAAGTACAATATTATTGCGCACTTCTACACTTGAATATGCAAAGAAAACACATCTCTTCTGTGCCCTTTCAGAATTAATTGTGCACAAAGAAACATTTGTTTTTATTCCGTACGTACTGCATTTAAAATTTAGAGGATACATGTCTTTACTGCGCACTTTTTTGGGGTTAAATGATCAAAAAAGCATTCTTTTACTTCGCAGTTATTGTATCTAGATAAGCAGGAAAAGCTGTTTATGTATTTACTGAAATATGCAGAAAATGCTGCTCAAATACTCACTGAAAATGCTGTACGCGAATTCACTGAAATATGCTGTGCACTAATTCACTGAAGAATGCGGGAAATACTTTACAGTTACTGTCTCATTCTACGAAACTTATTTGAACAGCTTTGAAATGTTCTTGTGGTCCATTCCCCATATGTCGGTTGTTCTTTGAACCATCTAACCTGATTTCCTCCTGTATGTGTTTGCTAGCCGATCTACTTAATTCATCCAATAGACAATTTTGTTATTAGATAGGGTCTTTCTCTTCGTCTCGTGTGTTCAGCACACCACTAGTTGGATTTGTTCTGTACTGTTGATACTTATGTCACATGACTTCAATTAGATAAGGACCTTTGTAACAATTTGGTTTATTTTATTATAACCATTTGCTATTCGCATGATGTCGGCTTTTTCTGTAAACCGTAAATTGTATCTGTGCTTTTTGATTCCTACACTCGGATGTACTATATTCTAAGTAAGCCAATCACCAATGAAAACGTCATTCGTGTTTATACTGCTACAACCTAAAGCCATTTTCCCGGTGTATGGGCTTATTGTGCGACCCAATGATTTATTATATACGTTAGGGCCCTAACGCACATGACACTACACTTTTTTTAAAGTTAAGACTAAACATCTTCCTCATTTCGTTACAACGGAGGGTCATTCACCTGTTGTCTGCTGTTCACAAAACCATTAGCTCAGGTATGTTCTATAGTACTGGTACACCTATCGCTCACCTGTAATCAGCAACAACATTCTCAGTAATGTTAGCCATGCTCATGATGTCGGCTGTTCATCAAACTACTAGCATGTATTTGTTCCTTTGTGCTGATACATGTATCAATTGACTTTATGTTATCAACCGCTTTATTGTTAATTGTGTTAATAATGGTTTAACTTTTTCATCTTCTCCCAATTCCGGCTCGCTTCAGTTGATTTCTTTGCTGTTCACATACATGTTAATCGGCTCTAATAACTCGAAGACTTCACAAACATATGATTAATTTCCTACAATTAAATATACGCCAGAATTCAACTAGTTTTGTTTACGGGCCTCTGATTTCCGCTTATGGTGCTAACGTATATATGTGTACATCTATCTTCTTCAACCAACAACAGTGATTACTACTCTACATGTAAATTCGAGGTGTTTACTGAGTTGTTGCGAAATCACAACATACGCAATCCTATCGTAATTAGTTGAGCCCACGAGACACATACGACAACCTCTTCCAAGAAAAAGCTAGCTATGGTATGACATCTTTTTCCTGTTACCAAAATCAAACGTGAATTGGAAAGGAAGGACGACCACGCCTGAAAACAATAAGGGAAAGAAATATGAATAAGTGATTAGTTGGATATAGTAAAACTATATATGAGAATGTGATTGGTTGGATATAGTAAAACTAAATATGAGAATGTGATTGGTTGGATATATTAAAACTAAATATGAGAATGTGATTGGTTGGATATAGTAAAACTAAATGTGAGAATGTGATTGGTTGGATATAGTAAAACTAAATATGAATAAGTGATTGGTTGGATATAGTAAAACTAAATATGAGAATGTGATTGGTTGGATATAGTAAAACTAAATATGAGAATGTGATTGGTTGGATATAGTAAAACTAAATATGAGAATGTGATTGGTTGGATATAGTAAAACTAAATATTAGAATGTGATTGGTTGGATATAGTAAAACTAAATATGAGAATGTGATTGGTTGGATATAGTAAAACTAAATATGAGAATGTGATTTGTTGGATATAGTAAAACTAAATATGAGAATGTGATTGGTTGGATATAGTAAAACTAAATATGAGAATGTGATTGGTTGGATATAGTAAAACAAAATATGAGAATGTGATTGGTTGGATAAACTAAAACTAAATATGAGAATGTGATTGGTTGGATATAGTAAAACAAAATATGAGAATGTGATTGGTTGGATAAACTAAAACTAAATATGAGAATGTGATTGGTTGGATATAGCAAAACTAAATATGAGAATGTGATTGGTTGGATATAGTAAAACTAAATATGAGAATGTGATTGGTTGGATATAGTAAAACAAAATATGAGAATGTGATTGGTTGGATATAGTAAAACTAAATATGAGAATGTGATTGGTTGGATATAGTAAAACTAAATATTAGAATGTGATTGGTTGGATATAGTAAAACTAAATATGAGAATGTGATTGGTTGGATATAGTAAAACAAAATATGAGAATGTGATTGGTTGGATATAGTAAAACAAAATATGAGAATATGATTGGTTGGTTATAGTAAAACTAAATATGAGAATGTGATTGGTTGGATATAGTAAAACTAAATATGATCATGCGATTGACTAAAGTAAAACACACAAAAAACAAGCATGTAATTAATTATAGGAAAACTAAATACGAACATGTGATTTACTATACTGCGGAACACTAGGAGAGCTCTCAAAATGAGAAAACCACAAAACCCGGAGCGGAAAAATACAGAGCTATAAACAAGACAATAAGAAGGGACATGTCGGGAGCAAAGACGGAGTGGATAATAGATCAGTGCACAACTATTCAAGACTGCATTGCCAAGAACAATGGTAAAGCAGCTAACCAACTAGTTATCCTGACAAACAAGTTCACGTTCACAATACGAATAATTCAAGATGAAGCTGGCAATACCATGACTGCGTAAAAGGATGTCTTGCAGAGATGGACGGAATATTGCTACCAATCGTATAATATGAATTTCCCTAGGGATCCTAGAGCTGTAGCCCCAGCATACCAACAAGAAGAACAAGATAACTTTAGCACCATGCGTGAAGAAGGAGTCGTTGCTCGCAGATGCTAGTTACTCGAGACATCCGATGATACTCTCATCGTCCCAAGACTAGCTAGCACGCAGTTTCTCCTCTCCTATGAAAACTGCCTAAACAGGCTAACGAGTTTCGTATAACGAGTTTACCTTCTCTTAGATTGGCTGCCAACCAATCTGCCCGCCCAGTTATACCGCCGGATACTCGGTCAGTGCCCTACAGCAGGCTCTGTGAAAAACAGGAAGCCCCTCATGAAGGTGCTGCTGGGGACACAATGATGTAGGAGAGGCCATTGGCATGGAAACTCCTGAACGGCAAGTCGAACAGTGAATCCAGCGGCGATCTCTACAATTAATTTTAACGAGCGGGACGTCCAGCCCAGACCTCGCTATCCCCCTCATACGGTCAGTATAGGTAGAGGCATATTCACTAACCTCCGGTTTGCCAACGACATTACCGGTCTGGCTGGAACAGAGCTGAACTTGCAAGGCTAGTCACAAACCTGGATTATGCTGCCCAGAATTTGGGATGAAAATCAGTGCAGAAAAGAATAAGATTATGGTCAACGCCCCAAAGGGTATTTTAAACCCGATTATAGTCAAAGGTAAACATCTGGGAAGTGTTACGCGGTTCAAATATCTGGGAGCAGAAATGAATGGGGAGGGGTCTAGAGCGGATATCCAGTCAAGAACAGCGATGTCCATGGTCGCACAGACCAGACTGCGAATAACCTGGAAAGACAAGAACATTAGCCTTAAATTGAAGCTGGCTTTAATGTATACAATGGTCACCTCGGTATACCTCTACGCGTGTGAGACTTGGACTCTGATGGCTGCACTAGAACGTAACATTTGCGCAATGGAAATGCGATGCTTGCGAAGAATTCTTGGCATTTCATATTTGGATCGCGTTACAAATGAAAATGTTCTTGGTCAATATAAAAACTTATTGACTTTAGTAAAAACACGAACATTGACATGGTATGGGCATATATCACGATCGATGGGGCTTGCAAGGCACTGTGCCTGCAAAGCGTGGGAGAAGGAGACCAAAAAAATAGATGGGAGGATACTTTAAAAGAGTGGACGGGAAGGTCTATAGCTGAACCTAATAGCCTGGCGAAAAATCGAGACGTATGGCGGGAACTGGTTCGACAGACTACAATAACGGTACCTCAACGACCTTCTAGGTTACGGGACTGATGATGATGAAATACGAATATGTACAACAAAATATGACTTTAGCAAAAAATTTAAAAAAATGGATATGTGATTGATTATAGAAATACTGAATACGAATGTGTGATTGATTATAGTAATACTGAATACGAATGTGTGATTGATTATAGAAATCCTGAATACGAATGTGTGATTGATTATAATAATACTGAATATGAATGTGTGATTGATTATAGTAATACTGAATACGAATGTGTGATTGATTATAGAAATACTGAATATGAATGTGTGATTGATTATATAAATACTGAATACGAATGTGTGATTGATTATATAAATACTGAATACGAATGTGTGATTGATTTTAAGTAATAATGAATACGAATGTGTGATTGATTATATAAATACTGAATACGAATGTGTGATTGATTTTAAGTAATAAGGAATACGAATGTGTGATTGATTATAGAAATACTGAATATGAATGTGTGATTGATTATAGTAATACTGAATACGAATGTGTGATTGATTATAGTAATACTGAATACGAATGTGTGATTGATTATATAAATACTGAATACGAATGTGTGATTGATTATAGTAATACTGAATTCGAATGTGTGATTGATTATATAAATACTGAATACGAATGTGTGATTGATTTTAGTACAACTAAATCGAATATGTGATCATCAACTTGAACATCAGCTTCAAAACCTTCAATAGATAAGGACATGTCAAGATTTGTTGATGGTGTGCATACAAATTTGTCGAGGACCTATGCTCCACAGTGAGCTGAACAGTTGTTGAATATTTGATTGATTAGTTAATGAACATTAAACTTACGGCTTAATCCACTGGACTGGCAGTTTATACTTGCCAAATACTTATAACGCTTGAGCGATGTTTATTGATTTTATTGTTTATTCTATTGTTTATCGTATTCTTTATTATATTGTTTGTTATATTAAGTGTCATGCAAAAAAACGATCTTGGTCAAAAATACTTCTGCGAGCAGACGCAGCGCCAGATATGGCAAGCGAGCCGCATATCGCCTGTGAGCCGCGGTTTGGCCACTTGTTATATAACTTTAATAGAACATCTAAAAACTGCGCTAATAGGGTTCACAGATCACATCTAGCGAGCTATGATCCCCTGTGGTTGTTGATCCCTTTCAATAAACTAGGATCAGAGTCTTAACTCGCTAATCTAGACTCAGGTGGAACAAATTGACCAATATCTAAGAACACGTCCAAGATGTCGTTTGGAAACATGTTTCGTTATAGAAGTCTTATCAACGAGGCAGGTATCAACAGTTTGATCCCTTTAATGGTGAGCCCCACCCAGCAGTTCTGAGTCCGATCTTATTCATTACGAAGGAGGTCTAGAAAAGAACCACTGCAACACACGCCATAGTAGGGATACGAGTATTACTATTTTATTTTAAAACATAATAATTCCCCGACAAAACCTAGTAAATATTAATGTAATTATTTAATTTGAAAACAACTACAACTCACGAAATGAACGCTGCCATTTTGAACTTTCTTCGCGCTGACGAAATATAATCTTCCACAAATAACTATGTACAGCCTGCAGCAATCGCGTTTTGGAAATGGATGTTAGAGGTTTTGTGGTTACAACGCCAAGCAGACAGGGACTTCCGTCTCCTAGTAGAACTCTAATTTAAAAAAAATAAAAATATCACAAACTAATAGCAGACTGGTGTAGGGTTCTAAAACTGACAGAACATGCGTATATTTCGTATGGGAGAACTATGCTAAATTCTTTTTATTAAAGATTCAAATTCAAGAAATTGCATTTATATGTGCTTCAAATGGAAGCCTACCGCTTCTCTCATTAACAAGATCCCGCTTCTCTCATTGACAAGATCCCGCTTCTCTCATTGACAAGATCCCGCTTCTCTCATTGACAACTTCTCGCTTCTCTCATTGACAACATCTCGCTTCTCTCATTGACAACATCCCACGTTTCTCATTGACAACATCTTATTTCTCTCATTGACAACATCCCACGTTTCTCATTGACAACATCTCGCTTCTCTCATTGACAACATCCCACTTCTCTCATTCACAACATCCCACGTTTCTCATTGACAACATCTCGCTTCTCTCATTGACAACATCTCGCTTCTCTCATTGACAACATCTCGCTTCTCTTATTGACAACATCTCGCTTCTCTCATTGACAACATCTCGCTTCTCTCATTGACAACATCTCGCTTCTCTCATTGACAACATCTCGCTTCTCTTATTGACAACATCTCGCTTCTCTCATTGACAACATCTCGCTTCTCTCATTGACAACATTCCACTTCTCTAATTGACAACATCCCACGTTTCTCATTGACAACATCTCGCTTCTCTCATTGACAACATCTCGCTTCTCTCATTGACAACATCTCGCTTCTCTTATTGACAACATCTCGCTTCTCTCATTGACAACATCTCGCTTCTCTCATTGACAACATCTCGCTTCTCTCATTGACAACATCTCGCTTCTCTTGTTGACATCTCGCTTCTCTCATTGACAACATCTCGCGTCTCTCATTGACAACATCCCACGTTTCTCATTGACAACATCTCGCTTCTCTTATTGACAACATCCCACGTTTCTCATTGACAACATGCCACTTCTCTTGTTGACATGATCCAGCTTCTCTTATTGACAACATCTCGCTTCTCTCATTGACAACATCCCACGTTTCTCATTGACAACATCTCGCTTCTCTCATTGACAACATCCCACGTTTCTCATTGACAACATCTCGCTTCTCTCATTGACAACATCTCGCTTCTCTCATTGACAACATCTCGCTTCTCTTATTGACAACATCTCGCTTCTCTCATTGACAACATCTCGCTTCTCTCATTGACAACATCTCGCTTCTCTCATTGACAACATCCCACGTTTCTCATTGACAACATCTCGGTTCTCTCATTGACAACATCCCACGTTTCTCATTGACAACATCTCGCTTCTCTTATTGACAACATCTCGCTTCTCTCATTGACAACATCTCTCTTCTCTCGTTGACAACATCTTGCTTCTCTCATTGACAACATCCTGCCAGCACACACGGTCCTGGTCTGCCTCTCTTCAGGTGTTATTGTTGTTTGCGAACGTCCACAATTAGGGTACTCTATTGTTCGCCCTGATAATGACGATAAGTGAGGGGTTGCAGAAGCTTTCCTCAAATGAAGGTGGACTGGGGTCCTCCAAGCGATTGCGTTATGCTTGGCTTCATCTGCGTGTCGCTCACCACTACGGGGATCACGTCGATCCCTCACCTCGTTAGCCAGACTGCCATGAAAACATCCCGTTTCCAGAAAGGCCTGCGAGCAAGCCGAGCTGAGAGTCTTGGCCCGTATATTTTGCATGACCCTGACTAATATGTCTGATCAGTATATTTTGCCTGACCCTGACTAACATGACGTATCAGTATATTTTGTCTGACCGTGACTAACATGTCTGATCAGTATATTTTGCCTGACCCTGACTAACATGACGTATCAGTATATTTTGTCTGACCGTGACTAACATGTCTGATCAGTATATTTTGCCTGACCCTGACTAACATGTCTGATCAGTATATTTTGCCTGACCCTGACTAACATGACGTATCAGTACATTTTGCCTGACCCCGACTAACATGTCGTATCAGTATATTTTGCCTGATCGTTACTAACATGTCTGATCAGTATATTTTGCCTGACCGTGACTAACATGCCTGATCAGTATATTTTGCCTGACCCTGATTAAGATGTCTGATCAGTATATTTTGCCTGACCCTGACTAACATGTCTTATCAGTATATTTTGCCTGACCCTGACTAACATGTCGTATCAGTATATTTTGCCTGACCGTGACTAACGTGTCTGATCAGTATATTTTGTCTGACCCTGACGTTAGACTTCCTCCGCCTTTTCAGGTGTAATAATGGAATCCTAGTTCCTTCTCAAATTCTCTTCTCCGTGTATTTTATGGTCTACTCTCTTTCTCTTTCCCTCAGGATTCCATGTAAAAGCATGTCTGGCTATGTTGGACGATGCCTTCTGTAGCGTATGCCCTGTTCGAGCCCCATTGTCTTATCTGAATTTCTTATTCCAGTGGCTGTTGTTGACTCGTTTCCTATGTCTTCATTCTTTACCATGTCCATTATCCTTGGTAGGCATCTGTCAACGGAGGACTTGGGGTCTTTGTTGTATGACCGTAGTAGTTATCCCTGTCTTCACTCTAATTTTTTGTTGTTGTTGTTGTTGACAATTCTTTATTGGACATAATAAATTATTACAATTTTCAAATTTAAACACAAGTTTCAAACAAATTTGTGCATGATGTGACGTGAAATGAAGTGATAATTTCCCCATGCGACGGTGGTGACATCAACTTAAAAATGATATTTTTTGTTCCCAAAAAATTGTAGTGTACTTTTTATTTTATTTTGCAAGACAATAGGCTAGGCTTACACAGAAAATAAATAAATACCATGGTAAGATAAAAAGGAAAGCACTCAAAGAATAATATAATTTTGTGCAATCTTAGTATCATATAAAATATTTCATTCATTGTATCCAGTCAATATATCATGAACACCAAACAAAAATAATTTGGTGCAAAACCTTCAAACAAAAGTTTCCCAAAAATTAGTTTATCCAATCAAATCATTGATATCATGTACCTTACAAAGTAGAGTTTGAAAAATACTTAAGACTCATTATATTGCTCCTCTCCACGGAAATCTTTAATACATTTTTTGTTTTTGTTTTGTTTATTTTTTTGTGTTTTTGTTTGTTGTTGTTTTTGTTGTTGTCTGTCTTCACTCTAAACAGCAATACCGACTTGACACTGGCGTTGAATATTTCAACTTTGAATCTCGATTGATCTGGATCTCCATATATTGTTTAGTGTCATGAATGCCATTCTTGTCTTTGCAATTCTGATCCTTACATTTACATCTGTAGTTCCTGTTGTTTCTATTGTGCTGCCCAAATAAGTGAAAGTATCCACTTCTCATAACGGCTCTTCTTTCAGCATGTGGTTCGTAACTGTTAGTGTTGATGTCAAGGAACTGATTTTCTTCATGTTGATTTCCAATCTCATCTAGCTGAAAGTTCTTTCCCTTTATCAAGTTCTTTTCCTCTATCAAGTTCTGTCCATCTATCAAGTTCTTTCCGTCGATCAAGTTCTTTCCCTCTATCAAGTTCTTTCCCTCTATCAAGTTCTTTCCCTCTATCAAGTATTTTCCCTCTATCTAGTTCTTTCACTCTATCTAGTTCTTTCCCTCTATCAAGTTCTTTGCCTCTATCAAGTTCTTTCCCTCTATCAAGTTCTTTCCATCTATCGTTTTTTCACTCTATCAAGCTCTTTCCATCTATCAAGTTCTTTCCCTCGATCAAGTTCTTTCCCTCTATCAAGTTCTTTCCCTCTATTAAGTTCTTTATCTGTATCAAATATTTCCCTCTATCTAGTTCTTTCACTCTATCTAGTTCTTTCCATCGTTCTTTTCCTCTATCAAGTTCTTTTCCTCTATCAAGGTCTTTCCCTCTATCAAGTTCTTTCCCTCTATCAAGTTCTTTCCCTCTATCATGTTCTTTTCCTCTATCAAGTTTCTTTTGCATTTGACCACGACTGCATGACAACAGTACCAGATCATCTGCGTAGTCCAGGTCCTCCAATTGTGATAACAGTGTCGACTGAGTACCAGTTCTTTTTCTTTCGATTGATATCTTCATTATCTAATCAATAGCCAGCAAGGACAGGAAAGGTGAGAACAGGCATCTTTGTATTACCTGTATTTGCCCCCGGAGCTGTCAGTAGTGCTCTTTCATATGCCACTCTACTAACTGCATCTTCGTACATACTCTTCATCAGGGTTACGAACTTCTCTGGTATCCTATAGTATCTCACCAGTTGCAATAGAGTACTTCGATCCAAACTGTCAAACACCTTTTCATAATTTCCAATTTAGATGGGTAAGATTTCCATACAATACTTTCTGTTCTACTGTGATGTGTAGCGTAGCTATATGATCTGTGCATAATCTTTGCTGACAAAATTCACCCTGTTCTTCTACGAGCATTTTGTCTACTTAATCTGTTGAAGATGATTCTGGTGAATATCATGCAATGGCACTGACATCAATGTAATCCCCTTATACTTACTGCAATCTGCTAGGTTCTCCTTTCATAGACTAGACAGTTAAATCAGATATCCTTCTTTACATTATGTGGGCACTTTCTGCTCTTCCCATATATTCTCGAATAAACCTTGCAATGTATCATTGGTCTTATCTATATATGACATTATGGCTTCTGCTACTATTCCATCTGGTCAGCCGATTCCTCTTTCTTGAGTTTAGATATGGCCCTTTGGATTTCTACTTTACTTGGTGGGTTGCAGTTCGAGTTCAGGGTCTCCTCTGCTGGCAGGATGTTTGGTGTTTCTTGTGGGGCGGTTTGTTTAGATTTTCTTTGAAATAATCGACCCATCGTTACTGTTGTTCCTCCGATGATGTCAATATTTTGTTTTTCTATCTTTGATTGATTTGTCTGTCTGCACACATAAACACAAACACGCACGCTCGCACACACACACACAACACATATATATATATATATATATATATATATATATATATATATATATATATATATATATATATATGCCATTTTCTTTGTTAACGAGAAGAGATCGCTCATATTTTCTCGATATGCTGCCCCTTCTGCCACATGTGACAACCAGCAAATATATTCCCTTTTTTGTTTTTTGCTGATATATGACGTGACCTTTTTTGTCTGTAACAATATAATTTCTCTGTTCTTTCGCCTCGGTGGCTCGGATTCGGCAATTGTTGAGAATGGATTTCGTCTTTTTTCTTTGATATCTAATATTAGAGTGTGCTTTTCATTTGTTTCTGATTTTAGGATAAGAGTTATTTAGATATTACAAATATTGGAATGTGGGTTATTATGTTATTACGGAAATAATGATGAGAGCTATTTATTTGCTACGGAAATTGGGATGTGAATTATTCCGTTTTTACGGAAATTGGGATGCGAGTTATTTAATTAAAGTGATATCAACTAGTTGAGCTATTTAATTGTAACTGATATTGTAGATATTTAGTTGATACTGGCATTATGGTGTGAGTTATTCAGTTGATACTAGCATTATGGTGTGAGTTATTCAGTTGATACTGGCATTATGGTGTGAGTTATTCAGTTGATACTGGTATTAGGGTATGAGTTATTTAGTTGATACTGGTATTAGGGTGTGAGTTATTCAGTTGATACTGACATTATGATGTGAGTTATTTAGCTGATACTGGTATTAGGGCATGAGTTATGTAGTTGATACTGGCATTATGGTGTGAGTTATTCAGTTGATACTGGTATTAGGGTGTGAGTTATTCAGTTGATACTGGTATTAACGTGTGCCATTTAATTGAAACTGGTATTAGGATGCGAATTATTCAGTTGATACTGGTATTTGGGTGGAAGTTATTTAGTTGCTTTTCCTATTGATAAGGCACTGATTACCATGTCGATTTCCTCCTCAGTGATGGCTTCATCCAGAGCTAGGCTCCGTTCCACCTGGCGCTGGCTGAAGTCATCACTGAGGAAGTAGTCGACAGGACAATCAGTGCACTAACTATAGGAAAAGCTCCAGGAGTGGATGCAATACCAGCAGACAAATATAAGACTGCTGGCTCATCCCTCACCAGAATTATCACTGAACTCTTCTGCCCCATGTGGGCTGAAGGAAAAATATCGCAGGAGCTAAAGGACGCCTCAAGAGAAAAGGCAACAGGAAGGAATGTGACCATCATCGTGCAATATCGCTTCTCTCTGTAGCAGGTAAGATCTTATATCGCTTACTGCTAAACAGGCTCAACAAACACCTTGAACAAAGCAACCACCTCCCAGACAGCCAATGTGGACTCAGAGCCGGAAGAGGAACAGTTGACATTTTTGCCGCTCGTCAAATACAAGTTAAGTGTCGGGAACAAAATCAGGCCCTGTACACCACATTTTTTGATTTGACAAAGGCATTTTATACAGTAAACAGAGGAGGGCTGTGGATGATAATGTCCAAGTTTGGCTGCCCCAACAAGTTCATAGCTATGGTGAAAGAGCTACGCGAAGGTATGTGTGCTCGTGTACTGGACAGCGGAGCAATCTTTAAAACGTTTCTAGTATCAAACGGAGTAAAACAAGTATGTGTACTCGACCCGACCCTGTTCAGCATGATGTTCGCGACCACGATGCCAGACGCTTTCAGATCACTGGAGCTTGGCATACCCATAAAGTACCGCACGGATGGCAAGCTACTCTCAACCAAAGTGGCTGGCGACATTATCATGGAAATTGTATTTGCTGACGACTGCGATCTGATCAGCAACTCAGAACTGAACATAAAGATTCGAATGGACCGGTTATCGACCGCATTCGAAAACTTTGGCCTGACCATAAATGTTAAGAATACTGAGGTCATGTACCAACCAGCACCAGGCATACACAAAACCAGAGACTACGGTCAGCGGGCAGACGTCGAATGTCGTAGACAGATTCACGTATCTGGGCAGCACGCTGTCGAGATCTGTCAGCCTAGATGATGAGGTGGCAAGCAGAATAGCAAGGGCCAGCACAGCCTTTGGTAGAATGCGCTCGATGGTGTGGGCACGTCGTGGCATCAGCGTCAAGACCAAACTCAAAGTCTACCATGCAACCATCATTCCAACCCTACTATACGCTTGCGAAAGCTGGACTGTATACTCTGGACATGCAAGGAAGTTAAACCACTTCCACACAGGTTGCCTGAGGCGAATATTCCACATCCGATGGCAAGATCGTGTCACTGACATCGAGGTTCTCTCGAAGGCTGACATGTCCAGCATCTATGCACTGCTAGAGAAAGCACGACTAGGATGGGCCGAACACCTCGTCCTTATGTCAGAAAAGCGGCTCCCAAAAAAGCTTCTCTACGGCGAGCTCAGAGAGGGATGGCGCGGGAAATGGCGCCCAAAGAAACATTTTAAAGACGGTCTGAGGGACTCACTGAAAAGTTGCCAGATAGACGTCAACACCTGGGAATTTCTTGCGCAAAACAGATCTGGAGAAGAGCAGTCAAAGCGGGTGAAGCTTCCAGCGAAGACCACCGTGTTATGAAAGCCGTGAGCAGAAGCGAGACCCGGAAATCACGAGCAGCGGAACACCATCACCTTCTACAAACCTCGTGTGCCCGAAATGTAGCAGATGTTTTCGTGCCTGCATTGGCCTGTTCAGCCACATGCGCACCCACACCCAACAGGGAAATCTATGACAAGGATGATGTCGGCGGTCCTCATCGACAACGATGGGTAGCTATTATTATTTTTATTATTATTATTTAGTTGAAACTGATATTGTGGTGTAAATTGTTTAGTTAATTAAGATATAATGGTGTGAGTTATTCAGATAGATGTGATATAAGGTTGAGAGTTATTTAGGTGAAACTGATATTATTGTGATGTGAATGAGTGGTTCTCTAATTTTAGTTTAGGGTGATTTAAGTTTGACTGATATTGGGAAAAGTTATTTAATTCTTACTGGTATTGAGATCCGAGTTGGTTAGTTGTTACCAATATCATGAAACTTATAAAAGAGTTTCAGGTCCTCTCGACTAGAGCGGCCCTCTACGAGTATTAACCGGTTTATCAATGACCTTTACAAGCCTACAGTCCGCCATGTTCTTGATACGCGGATAGAACGTGCTTTTGTAGCTTTTATTGTCAAATGTTCAGAGCGACTACGCTTTATCAGAGTCTGAGATTTCTCATGCAGTATATTTGTCCAGATATTGCAATGTTTCATTTCCGCTGTTCTTGACGAAATGTGTTATTGTTCTGGCGCTTTATCAGACGTTGAAAAGTGGGGCTTTCATTCAGTGAGTTTAGGGTAGCTCAGATAACGAATGCACACGCAAAGGAGAACACCGGTTGGAAAGTAAACATGCGTAATGTTATAACATGATATGTTGTGTTATGGAATGATATGATATGTTATAACTTACTTTACGTCTTAACTTAACGTATTTATACTGGTTTAGAAGACTATGCAGAGTTGTATACAATCAGTTTCATTTACATTTCCTTGATCTAAAAGCTATGAACATTCAATCTATTCTTAAATGCATTAACTCTCCCTGCATTTGTGTGGCAATACATTTCAAGCAATCACCACTCTCTGACTAAAAATAGATTTCCTAATGCCTAATCTGGACCTTTCTTTAGTAAAACTTTAGCTATGCCCTTTTGTTCATGTAGGTGGTTAAATTTTGAAAAACGTGTTATAGTCTAATTGACCCTTTCCTTTGATTATCTTATAAACCTGTATTAAATCATTTTAAATATAATTTTTTTTTTTTCGTTCGCCTTATTTCTCTAATCCCCAAGGCGGTGTGCGTTGCACTGTGGTTTTTATTTTTGCGCCTGTCGGCCCAATGCATCCGACTTCAGCATGCATTTTATGTAAGGGTCTGCTGCCTCCTGCATTTTCTAAGGATTTGCTTCCCCGGGGTAACGGCCGGTGCTCTGATGGGGATCGAACCCAGCACCTTCGGATTGTGAGCCGTATATATAATTATATATACCCCAATATAATTATGATATGGTATGTTATCTTATGTTATATTATGTTATGACATGTACGCTATATTATGTTATGTTATGATAAACTATGATTTATTTTCATATCTTGTGATATGTTATGATCTTAGATGATATGTAATATAATATTATGTTATGTTATGATATGTTATGCTATTGTAGCAGCTCCAGCTGGCTGACCTACTGTAGCAGATGGTGCAAGGTGTCTGCACTAACTATATTCTCACTTCAAATAAATTAACCATGACACTAATTGAAAATAAGATACAACAATGAAACTTTATTTCTACACGTTCACAACTGACTCCCCAATCTTCACTCAAAACAAAGCTTGTCTGGCGGTAAGAAATTATGAACTAACCTAAACTAAACGAAACTTGAGTACTAACTACAACTTAATAGACGAACAGTAACTTGATAGACGCACCGTTATGTGGATTGTCATAGAATGGAAGATTCGTGGCTTTTCTGCAAACCAGGGGATTCGTCCGTGGTCCTATTCTCCTCGTCGACGATGGCTTGTAGTGATCGTTGAAGCTATAAATCGCTGTGCTAGTCAAATATCTCTCTAGTTAGACGCTGGATTTTTAAGTTACTTTTGTTAGACTTAAATTCTGGGCAGCGATGCGATTAATAGAATATAAGATGTCTAACTCGTGCTTTGTTCCTCGGGACACACTACTGTATCTGTTTCTACATCTTGCTATGTGAAACTTCAATTTCATTACTATATACCTTTTCCTGATATGCTGCTGAACATCTAGACTGAACATCTAGACTGAACATCTAGACATCTAGACTGAACAACTAGACTGAACATCTAGACTGAACATCTAGACTGAGCATCTAGACTGAACATCTAGACTGAACATCTAGACATCTAGACTGAACATCTAGACTGAACATCTAGACATCTAGACTGAACATCTAGACTGATCTAGACTGAACATCTAGACATCTAGACTGAACAACTAGACTGAACATCTAGACTGAACATCTTACCTGTCAAAATCTCTCTCTCTCTCTCTCTGGGCTCAAAAATCTATCTGCTTTCTCTTCACCGTTATCAAGACGATCCTGTTCTCGTTGCTCGCTGTCAACGGATGTCGACTTGTTCTTTCCGCTGCTCGCACCAGAATGAATGTGTCCTCTTGTCACTAAGCTATCTCGCATCCGAATGAATCTGTCCTCTTGTCTCTAAGCTATCTCGCATCCAAATGAATCTGTCCTCTTGTCTCTAAGCTATCTCGCATCCAAATGAATCTGTCCTCTTGTCTCTAAGCTATCTCGCATCCGAATGAATATGTCCTCTTGTCTCTAAGCTATCTCGCACCCGAATGGTGTCGACTTGCCTCTTCGCTGGTCCTACCCAAATGAATCTATCATCTTGTCTCTTCGCTATCTCCCACTCGAAAGAATCTGTTTTCTTGTCTCCCCGCTATCTCGCACTCGAATGAATCTGTCCTCTTGTCTCTCCGCTATCTCGCACCGGAATGAATCTGATGTGGACTTTCCTACCTAGCAATATCCGCGGCTTTTTTCAGATCTCGTACCTAGGTTTTTCCTTCTCGAGATTTCAGAAAAACCTGTTAATAGCAATCATCACCACTGATAATGATGTACTAGGTGTCATGCAAGGCTACGTAGTTTTAACATCTGCGTGGCTTGGAAACCAACGCAATGCATTCCAATCATTCCGATGTTTAGATTTGAGTACATCTGTACTGGCTAGCTTTGTTAGTTTAATTCTATAAGAAACAATGAATAGCTACTGACTATCCATGCTCCTCTGACAATCTTTCTAACTCTGATAAAACATGTATAAAATACTATCCTTAATACATTTACACAGCTAAAATTTGTTACACAGTGAAATTTTATGTTATATTTTGTTACAGTGTACTTACTATGTTACGATAGGTTCTGATATGTTATGTTATACAATGTTATGTTATCTTATGATTTGTTTGTTATGTTATGATATTGTAATTCTGTGATAAGCTATGTTATGTCACGTTATATTATGTCATGATATGTTATGTTATTATATGTAATGTTATTATATGTAATGTTATACTATGCTATGTTTTTTATGTCAAGCAGAGTCGACAGAACTGTCCTCTTGCGATACAATGGTGATTAGTCGTTTCAGCAAATGGCGAGATTTTAAGATATTGATTTATATAAGCTCGTCTATTGCGCACATTAGCACTTCTTTCTGTTTTGGACATATACACACACTCTCTCTCTCTCACTCTCTGTGCTAACGGGCAGGAGCCCATAATCCGCTGGATCAATAACCAACCAACCAACCAACCAACCAACCAACCTCTCTCTCTCTCTCTCTCTCTCTCTCTCTCTCTCTCTCTCTCTTTCTTTGCCCCGGCAGTTTCAATTGCACATGTTTGCAAATTCATTCACAGAATGTAAATGTAATCGTCTAACAGGCAGACATTAGTTGTTTTTTTTCTGTTATCCGTTATCCATATCCACTATATATTTCAATCAATCAATCAAAATGATAATTGTTTCAACACAAGAAGGTACATAAGGCCACATGGAGACCACCAGACCACGTGGCGGAATATCAGATTGACCCCCATCTGTGTCAGTCAAGCGTTCAGAAGTACACTACAAGATGTAAGAGTAAAGCGAGGTAGAACAAATGCCAAGCTCACAAAAACATACGACGTTTACCTGACTAGAGGGAGTAGAGATGAGAGAAACTAAGGGACTCCTATCCAGACATGGAAAAGATAGCAAGCTTCGGCGTGGCGATGATACTGCAAATCTAACAAGATCAAATACTTGAACGAATTAAAAGGAGAAGAAGAAGGAGACAAAAAAGAAGAAGAAGTACAGAAGATAAGAAAAGGACGAAGAAGAAGACACATAAGAAGAAGAAGAAGAAGAAGAGTACTAAAGAGAAGAAAAGAAAGAAGAAGAAGACAAAGAAGAAGATGAAGAGTACAAAAGAGAAGAAAAGGAAGAAAAAGACAAAGAAGAAGATGAAGAGTGCAAAAGAGAAGAAAAGTAAGAAGAACAAGACGAAAGAAGAAGAAGAAGAAGAGTACAAAAGAGAAGAAAAGGAAAAAGAAGAAGAAGAAGTCAACAGGGTTGACACAGAAGGGCTTGTCTTAAAGATCTATTTTCATAACTTGGGGCCAAAAGCGATAACAGGGTAAGGGAAAAGAAAAAAAGAAGAAGATGAAAGTAGTTTTGTCTTCTAACCTAATATAATTATCGTTATTTGCTTTTATTCGCAGTCTCCGTGTAATCTCAGACTAAAATGTTCGTGAGCATTTATCATGCACACTTATTTTGTTGTGTATGTGGTAGTGGCGGTGGGCCAGTAGAGCCGTCATCAACAAAGTCCAGATCCCCAACAATGAATTTATGCAACAAGACTATTTACAACCATTTTGACAAATAAATAGAATAGTCCAAAAATAAATACAGATGTTACTTATTGGTTTGAATAAGGCGACATCGTTTCATAGCTCTGTATCATAATCCCACAATAATGCTGGACTGAAGTTGGACTCTTTTTGTTCCTCTCAATGGCTTCCATTTATTATTAAACGCGAAACTGCATTCAAGATATGTACCATATGTTGAGGGAATTCCCTGAGCAATGCGCACGCTGTAGCTAACAATTACAGGTCATCATGTAGCGTGTACTCTGCAAAACGTCGCTCCCATTACAGGCAGTCTGAAAGAAATTCGATCTCTTGCCAAATCTCCAGTCATGCCCAAGCTTTCCTTGAGATTTTGGTGCCATCGCCTTCTTGGTCTGCCTCTGCCTCTCTTGCCCAGCACCGTATCTTCCATTACCGGTTACCGTTCTCTCACGACCGTTGCGTCTTTTGATGTTCTTAATTCTTAGTTCGACCCGTTCTTCGTCAAGGCGTGGTCACCCTTGAGCGGGCCCTAACTCAGGGTCCAGTCGTTTCTGTCGCGGGCTCGTGGGAAAGTAGTCTGTTGTGGGGTCGTGAGTGTTGTGCTTTTCAAGTGAATCTTTCCAACGAGTTGGGAGCCATCCACGAGGTCTCTTTCTGTCGCGCAGGTGCCACATGCGGTTATGCTACTCCATCTTTTGTCCTGTTTTCTAACTATCTGACCTGTCCAGCGGTGTTTCGATTGGTTGACGTACTGCTGGACATCCTGGATGTGTGACATTCTCCGGAAGTCGCTTTTGTGTAGTTCGCTTTGCCGCTATTGTCTGAGAGTTATGCCCACCAGGCGTCTCTCAAGACACACACACGCAAATAATAATGTATATATACGTACTAAAAGTTGATATTGATCAATAATCTTGATATAGATTATATTATTGTTCATCTTGTTATCATCTTTTTGATCCTGATGTCGCAAGGGGCGATTATAGCATGACGTCTTGCAGAAAGTCAGCGCTAGAGCTCACAAACCGATTTTCCTTAATAGCGTCAGTAGTACATTTTCATGCTACTCTGTAATACGGGTATACTAGTGCGTCCAACATAGGCATATAATGTTATGAATATTTGGGGACTCAGTGGTCTCGAGGTAAGGCGTCCACCTCGGGTGCTGGTGGTCGTGTGTTCGAATGTCGGTGGAGACCGAGAATTTTCCCCGTGAATCTTCTGGTAAAAATTATCTGGATAGTGAGATCGGATTCCCGTGTTCAGTGTCGAGCACGTTAAAAAATCCTTGGCAGTTGGAAAAGAGCAGGCTTAACGGCTGCTGTCCGGACAAAAATCAATTAAAAAATCTACCCATCTTATTTGTACTTTTCCACGTTTCCCCAGGCGGTTTGTTAAGAGCAGCTATATGTGGTGCCTAACTGGTTGTGGGTCTACTTAGCACTAGTGTTTTAGTCTATTAAGATAGACTCGAACATTTGTTACACGATCCTCCAAGAAACTGCTTGTGCACAGACTGTGTAGAGTTTTATAAACCAGCATAAAGACGTTAAGTTAGGAAAAGTTATCCGTGGAAAGGTATAGACGAGATTCATAGGAACAAAAACTTTAGATACTCTAAACATAACTGCAAGACATTATTAATACAACATTTTGATGTTGCCGCATAAGCTAATAATAGCTGATGTTCAAAGGATTTTCGTGTACAGACGTTTCAAGCTCTTAATAATATTCCTTCACGAATTAGAATATGTTGTTTAGCACATTTCCTTCACAGATATAGGTTTATGATGACGAGGGGAGATCATCAGTCATGTTACACAATACAAATAACATGGGGAAGTTGTCTGCCTACAACACAATACGTCCCGTTGTTAAGGCTTATCCTCTGTTACTTCCCTTAGACGCCATAGAGCGACAACCAGAATAGCAAGACATGATTTCTGAAAAGCACTAAATACGCAAGTTGAAGAAAAACAATGAAACAACAATTATTTCATTGATAAGTAAATAAAATAAGGAAACGGTTGAGTCTAGTAACGCGAGAAATTTAGAGCGAGTGGTGTAGGGGTAGAAATCATGTGTGAACTTGGTTTGCAATTCCAAAATTCCGGGTTCAAAATCACTTCCTCCTTAGCTTGACGAATTTTTTTTCGGTATGACCACTTCTCCACGTACATAAATGATTGGCATTACTACTGTGCTGCATAACTGCCATAGAGGAACACAGGCAATAACACAATAGAAACAGATACACATCCATCCATACACTGGCCAATATATCTTGAAATAACCTAACAGAATACGGTCTGAGTTTGAAAGGAGCGTGTTTCAGCCATTGGAATCCAGAAAGGGAAGAAATTAAACAACAAAAAGAATGCAAGAACGTTTCAGAAGTTCAGCAACACACGACAGCTGCTTATCACTTTTTTACACTCCCAATGTCCCACGACTCGTTCTTCTTTCCACTCGCAATGTCATATCAATGTCTCTTCTTTCTATTATCAATATCTCTTCATCCCACTCCCAATGTCATATCAATGTCTCTTCTTTCTATTATCAATATCTCTTCATCCCACTCCCAATGTCATATCAATATCTCTTCATCCCACTCCCAATGTCATATCAATGTCTCTTCTTTCTATTATCAATATCTCTTCATCCCACTCCCAATGTCATATCAATATCTCTTCATCCCACTCCCAATGTCATATCAATGTCTCTTCTTTCTATTATCAATATCTCTTCATCCCACTCCCAATGTCATATCAATATCTCTTCATCCCACTCCCAATGTCATATCAATGTCTCTTCTTTCTATTATCAATATCTCTTCATCCCACTCCCAATGTCATATCAATATCTCTTCATCCCACTCCCAATGTCATATCAATGTCTCTTCTTTCTATTATCAATATCTCTTCATCCCACTCCCAATGTCATATCAATGTCTCTTCTTTCTATTATCAATATCTCTTCATCCCACTCCCAATGTCATATCAATATCTCTTCATCCCACTCCCAATGTCATATCAATGTCTCTTCTTTCTATTATCAATGTCTCTTCATCCCACTCCCAAGATCATATCAATGTCTCTTCTCTCCACTCCCAATGTCATATCAATATCTCTTCCATCCACTCCCAATGTCATATCAATGTCTCTTCTCTCCACTCCCAATGTCATATCAATATCTCTTCCATCCACTCCCAATGTCATATCAATGTCTCTTCTCTCCACTCCCAATGTCATATCAATATCTCTTCATCCCACTCCCAATGTCATATCAATGTCTCTTTATTCCACTCCCAGTGTCACACGACTGACACTTCATTCCACTCCCAATGTCATATCAATGTCTCTTTATTCCACTCCCAATGTCACACGACTAACACTTCATTCCACTCCCAATGTCACACGACTGACACTTCATTCCACTCCCAATGTCATATCAGCCTATTTATGTTCAGAAAATGTAAAATAAAGAAATCCAAAAAAAGAAATCACTATAGACTGGAAAGAGAACAAATATCAACTAATTCCGTCTGTAAGTAAAAAAGCAAGTAGCCAGAAGAATCATGAAACAACGTCAAAAGACATTAAAAAAAAGTATACATAAAAAAACAATACACCCAAAAATAAACAAACTAAGAAAATGTGGGGATTGCCTGAGAACATCTACATTAATGGTAAACTGGACACAGATTCAAACAAAGTGTAGCTATTCAGGTACTGAATCGTGTTCAAATGAAACCGTTCTTAACTGCACCAAGTGAACATACGTACGATGCGCATGAAGATGTCACTTCTAGTGTAAACAGCACATACCAACCCTCAAGTTTGCAAAATTTCATTATCCTCCGACTCATAATTTTTTCAGCAGACCGTTGAAAACATGGCGGATGTGATACGGAATCCGTCCAGAGTTGATCAGCGAGCGGTGATTCGGTTTCTAACAGTTGAAGGATGTCGACCAGTTAACATTCATCACAGAATGCAGGCCGAGGTATGATGACCCGAATTGCTGCATCAATTTTGGCCATGGCATCTTCTGATGCAACAATATGTTCCTGACCTGGTCTCGGAAAATCTTTCGTTAAGTCACGTCCTTCTTTAAAGATCGTTATCTAGTTCTTTACTGTTGTCTTATACACACTTTAGCCATCATTCACTGTCTGCATTCTGCGATGAATGTCAACTGGTCGACATTCTTTAGCTGTTAGAAACCGAATCACCGCTCGCTGATCAACTCCGGACGGATTCCGTATCACACCCGCCATGTTTTCAACGGTCTGCTGAGGAAACTATGAGTCGGAGGATAATGACATTTTTCAAACTTGACGGTTGGTATGTGCTGTTTACACTAGAAGTGACCTCATCATGCGCACCGTACGTATGTTCACTTGTTGCAGTTTGTTCCGTTTTCATTTGAACACGCCTCGTACTTGGGCAATGTTTTCACAGATAATGGAATGTCTAGGCAGAGGAATTGAGATCAGGTGTCCAAAAGCAATTGCAATTGCTTGCCAGCTGTCATCATTATTGAAACACCTTAACATAAACACGTCCACACACCAAACAAAAAATGCTGATGAACAGTATATTCATGCCAGCTCTCTGCTACCAGTGCCAAACGTAGACTTTAACCAAATCTCTAGAGAGAAAGATAACGACATATGAGATGAGATCCCTCCGGAAAACAATCAACGTAACTAAGAGAAACAATACGCAATGAAGATGTGGCGAAAAATAGTTGAAAGAAAAACATGCCCTGAATATAATGATAATAATAGAATCAAGTGGTTCAGCCACCTAACGAGAACGTAACCTGACCAACTTTTCCTGTGCGACTATAACGCACCACGTTCGGCTTTTCGCAACAGTGGCAGACCAAGAACTAGATGGCTAGGACATGTTGCCGATATTCTAAATCGTCATTGGATGACGACTACTTCAGCGACGCATTTCGCCTTTGACAGAAAACTACGAGACATAATGGCACAAGTGGATAAGACAAGACAATAAACAATCAGACTGAACTGGGCACTGTGACCTCCAGAGAAAAAAATAAAAATACTTCAATTAGTTTTGTAATATTTTCAAGTAATTAAGGTCAACTGTGAAAAACGAATAGGCACCAGACATATTTTAAGTTCGATAGTTTTCTTCTTTATCATCATCATCATAATCATCATCATAGTAATCATCATCATCAAGTGCCTTGCCGGCTGATGTTGACGATCATGGACATCCATTTTCTCTGAGTTCGTGTTGTGGTTATGATTTCTGCCGTTGATCGGAACTCATGCCGTGCCTTAAAGTTGTTCATTATTTTCTCTCTTTGCCTCCCTCTGTCCCTCTTGTCAGTGATTCTGTTCGTTGTCACCATGTGTTCAATCTGCCTGTTCTCATGACATTCCTGAAAAAGGATGACTACCTTATCCTGATTTTTGCCATAAGCTGTCTTTGTGTCTGTGCTTCATCATGTAACAGTTCCAGCTGGAGCATGGGCGTTAAGGGCAATGGTGATGGGGTCTGCAACTCTGGGAACAAAGATTATCTGAAAGTGTGCCAAGGTCAATCACCATCTCGACACTAAGTCGACAAAAGAAAGGACGGGTTAGGAGAAGACTGTGTCTGGTACAGGTGGGTGTTAGGAACTGACCACTCTGGCGTTTCGATTTAGGTAGGGGGGGGGGGGGGTTCATGGCAGTCAGAGGTCGTCACGTTCTGATGCTGGGACCTTTAGAGTGACAGGAATTCTGAATGAGAAATTCGTCCAATAACAATTAGTTGGAGGCAGATCCAAACTAGGGCGATGGCTAAGTCAGACAACCAACAGAAGCCCGTTGGACAGCTACGAAGTTGTTTGAGACTATATAATACTCGACAATGATGAACTCGGGAGACTGGCTTGGAGAGAGAGAGAGAGAGAGAGAGAGAGAGAGAGAGAGAGAGAGAGAGAGAGAATGAGTTGCATGGATTAGCTAGCAGGCTGACTGGAGGGCGATTAAGAGGCTGCTACTAGCTAGCAGACTTATTAGGAGTTTGTCAGTGATAGAATGAGTTGCAGGGTGACTGAACCAGGATTCGCCTTCGAGTCTTGGCCAGTCGATCTATACGTCTGTGTGTTGGACACCCTGTGACTAGAAGAGATTTGAAAATGTGCAGTGCGTGTAGGACACCGAGGGAACGATGTGTGTCCTGAAGTATGTGTATACACAGATCGACTGAATGTGTGAAGACATATGAGTACGCGATTCCAACTATAGATGACGTGTTATAGTTTCGGATGATCGCACTGATCACCTGAGTATACGTGAGCAGATCGAATGTGGATGTATAGATCACCTACCTGAAGGGATCTGAGCACAGAACAACAGAGTACATAATACAATCTTGAAGGCGAGTTGTGAGATTGTGCAAATAAGGGGAACGGAGTGTAGCTGCAAGAATCTTGAGTTAAATAGCTTGGAAGAGTTAACAAAAGCTAATGCTTAAAACTTTCGCTGTAGTTCTATATTATGACTATTTAGTTCAGATGTATTTTGTTCTTTATGCAAATTCTATGTGTATGTTGATTATTAAATATGACACCGGTTGTTGGAGAGTGTTTGCTGTGTTATTTGCTGTGTGTGGTCGTGTCGTCATGTGGATGCATGCTGTAACATTCTAGATAGTCACCCTCCGCAAAACCTGGACTTTGCCACAATCACGAACCAGGTTATTCGATTTATTCGCAGTCCATGGAACTTTCAACATTCTTCTGTAAAACTACATTACCGTTCCCTCTAATGATTCCTGTACGTGCCTGCTGATTGTCCATGACTCGCTACCGTATGTCAGTACTGGTTCCACGTAGCATCCAATAACTCTCTTCTTTAAATCCAGTGATATGCTCTTGTTGCACAATATTCTCTTTATACTCAGGAAGACTGATCATCCCTTTGCTATTCTGTTCTATATTTCATAAGTACATCTCCCACCAGAACTGATGTACGTGCCCTCGTATAGAAATGTGACTGGTTCACCTTTGTACAGTAATGTGGATATTTGTGTTTTTGTAGTAGCCACCAGTCCCTATGGTTCCTCTTATTTGAAAAACCACAATATAGATCAGTTATTGTTGATCTGATTCATTCTGCGGCATTAACACAGTGTCATCAGCTTAGCGCAGTTCAAGTTTTCACAATCAATGTTGCACTATCTGTACACCCACGCCAGCACATTCAAGAGAAAATGAAAACCGTTAGTGCATATGACCAACAAGTGAGACTCAACGTTAATATCAAGTATTCGGAAACCATGACACTAATTTTATTAAATCTCACTCTAAAGCAGGAAAGAAAGAGCTAGAGACGAGTGCTACAGTTACATACATCGGGAGCACAGTTGAACAAGATCGTGGAACATGTTAAGACACAAACAGTAGAATGATCAAAGCAAGAATAGCCTTTGCTGGCTTGAAAAACGTTTAGAAGTTTTCCCAGCACAGCACAAACACTACAACGTAGAATATATAAGAGCTCCATACTGTCTGTGTTGCTGTATGGTTCTGAATGATGGGGGTCTAAGGGCGGTGGGGGTGGGGTGGGGGGTGGGGGGAGTGGTCTCGAGGTAAAGTGTTCGCCTCGGGTGCCGGAGGTCTCGTGTTCGAATTACGGTGGAGACCGGGATTATTTTTCACGTGGATCTTCTGGTAAAAATGCTCCTGGTCTGGGTAGTGAGATCGGACTCGCGTGTTCAGTGTCGAGCACGTTAAAAATTCCGTGGCAATTGGACATCGAAAAGAGTAGGCTTAACGGTCGCTGCCTGAACCAAATTCAATATAAACATCTGCTGAAGTTATTTGTATCTATCCCCAGGTAGTTTGTTATGAGAAACTATAGATGTCGCCTAACTGGTTGCGGGTCTACTTAGCTCTAGTGTTAGTATATTAAGATGGACTATCACATCGGTAAAACCCACCCGCCAAGAAACGGGTTGTATACAGACTCTGTAGAGTTTTCTAAACCAATATAAAGATGTTACGTTAAGCTAAGTTTAGAGGAACAGAAAAAGGAACAGCACAATTATCATATTTCCGCACAAGTCTAAGAAAAATTCGTAGAATGTTTTGGTAAAACACCATCACCGACTGAGAACTGCATGCAGGTCGACATGCTATTATAAAAACCGGTCGATGCAGGAGTTCAATCGGTGATATCCTGAGATGAGAACGGGATGCCATCACTCGAGCCGCAAGGGATGTACCCCAGAGAATAGTAGAAAAAGAGGCTGACTTTAGACAGATTGATGAATCACTGAAAAAAGCCTAAATTTAAATTATGAACCAGAGCTGTAGTGTACAAAGGCTGCAAACAAAGGGAGGTGGAAGAATGCTGATGTTTACCTTAAAGACGCTATCAGGCGTAATGGTTAATGACAGCTTTCTCACTGCTGCCCCAGGATCCAAGAAAATGCAGAAGCAATTAAAACTGTCCATAGGAAGGGGGCAACCAAGACGTACATTTACATCTCAGGCATACAGAGACATTAAAGTTCGAAACAATGCTGAAATTAAGAAAACTGCAGAGGATAGAGGCAATCACGGAAAACATGTGCAAATAAATTTAGAACCCGTCTTAAGACTAGTCAACAAGACCATAGTGTCAAATGGAGAGACATGCTCAGAAAACCTTACAATCGGTCTTAAGACTGATCAACTAGAGGATATGGTCAAATGGAGAGACACGCTCAGACAACCTTACAACCAGTCTTAAGACTGATCAATTAGAGGATAGGGTCAAATGGAGAGACACGCTCAGACAACCTTACAACCAGTCTTAAGACTGATCAATTAGAGGATAGGGTCAAATGGAGAGACACGCTCAGACAACCTTACAACCAGTCTTAAGACTGATCAATTAGAGGATAGGGTCAAATGGCGAGACACGCTCAGACAACCTTACAACCAGTCTTAAGACTGATCAACAAGATGTGTGTATGGACTTTTAAAATAATATGAGTAATACAATTTGAAAGACGAAATGAAACAGTAATTGTACTATATTTGGGTTAGTGTTGGTATGTTGTGGGGTTAGTATTGGTATGCTGTGGGGTTTAAGGTTGATATGTTGTGGTGGTTAGTGTTGGTATGTTGTTGGGGTTAGTGTTGATATGCTGTGGGGGCTAGTGTTGGTATGCTGTGGGGTTTGAGATTGATATGTTGTTGGAGCTAGTGCTGGTATGCTGTGGGGTTTAAGGTTGATATGTTGTGGGAGCTAGTGCTGGTATGCTGTGGGGTTTAAGGTTGATATGTTGTGGAGGTTAGTGTTGGTATGTTGTGGGGTTTAATGTTGATATGTTGTGGGGGTTAGTGTTGGTATGCTGTGGGGTTTAAGGTTGAAATGCTTTGTGGGCAGATGTTAACATGATGTCTGGGTAACTGTTGGTACACTATGTGGGTAATTTATGACATACGGTGCATGATAATGTATTTTTACACTGTGGGTAAATGTTGGCATACCGTTTGAACAAATGTTTTTATATTGTTGGAGTAAAACTTGGCGTACTCTGTTATAGATGTTAGTACACCACGTGGGTAAATCTGTGTATACTATGTGATTAATGTTTGTTCACTGTGTGGGTAAATTGTTGTGCTCTGTGTGGATACATTTATGTACACTGTTTGGGTAGATGTTCATGGACTATTGTTTGGGTAGATGTTTGGGGATTGTTGTTTGGGTAGATGTTTGTAGACTGTTTTTCGAGTAGATGTTTGTGGACTGTTCAGATATATGTTTTGGACTGTTCGGGTAGATGTTTTGGACTGTTTGGGTAGATGTTTTGGACTGTTCGGATAGACGTTTTGGACTGTTAGGGTAGATGTTTGTGGACTGTTAGGATAGATGGTTTGGAGTGTTTGTGTAGACGTTTGTGGACTGTTGTTTGGGTAGATGTTTTGGATTGTTGTTTGGGTAGATGTTTATGGACTGTTGTTTGGGTAGATGTTTGTGGACTGTTGTTTGGATATATGTTTGTGGACTGTTCAGATAGATGTTTTGGATTATTATTTGGGTAGATTGTGTGGACTGTTGGGATAGATGTTTTGAATTGTTGTTTGGGTAGATGTTTGTAGACTGTTGGGATATATGTTTTGGACTGTTGTTTGGGTAGATGTTTGTGAACTGTTTGGATATATGTTTTGGACTGTTGTTTGAGTAGATATTTGTGGACTATTTGGATAGATGTTTGTGAACTGTTTGGGTAGATGTATGTTGACTGTTTGGATATATGTTTTGGACTGTTGTTTGGGTATATATTTGTGAACTGTTCGGATAGATATTTTGGACTGTTTGGGTAAATGTTTGTGGACTGTTTAGATATATGTTTTGGACTGTTGTTTTGGTAGATGTTTGTAGACTTTTTGGATATATGTTTTGGATTGTTGTTTGGGTTGATGTTCGTAGATATCTTGGGTAGATGTTTGTACACTGTTTCGGTATATATTTGTACACTGTTTGGGTAAATATTTTTACACTGTTTGGGTAAATGATGGTATCGTTTGAGCGGAAACGTCTGAATGAAACGATGCGTTGTCCATGTACGTGTATAATTGTCTATATATCCTTACAACTCACGAAGTCACGTTAAAAAGAACCCTCCCCAAGACATGTTTGCACTAAGAAAGCCTCTTTACCGCCACAATAGTTTAAAACTTACAGCCATATCGCAGTCACGTGGCATGGATCTGGTGGCAGATGGCAAAGTCTTGCTCTAAAATTTGAGACTGGACTTAAATAATCTTTGAAATCCCCAATGTAAGGTTGCACAGCTTTGAAATATCGATCTGCCATGTCGATACATCCTACCTGGTCTTGTAGCGCGCGTGTCGATTACGTTTTAAGAAAAGTTACACGTGTAAAGTTTTACTGATCTTGCGCTGTGTTTGTGTCGTGAATGTTAAAGTACGTTTCAGTAGCATATAGACATTATACAGTTTTTCTTCACCAAATTCTGATTCGCAATATAGTGTGGCGATTTTATTACTGGAATAAAAGTGCGAATTCTGTGCAGATTAATTTTTAAATGTGGTTATATATATATATATATATATATATATTTGTGTGTGTGTGTGTATTAGGTCCTGGTTCTTGTTTAACAGACAGTAGTTTCAGATGATTGCAACAACGTTGCTAGTTCTTTATATGTAAAATATAATATTAATCTTGCTTCCACTTGTTCATTATGAAGCAATGTTATGATATTGTAGTTGAAAGTATCGGATGATTGTCTAATAGCACTGCGTGTGATCTGGCAGTTGCCGTCTTTTGTTTTACATGCTAGAGTCGCTAGTTCCATGCATATCCCTCTTTAGTAGGTAGTCTACCCTCACTAAACAGCCGTGGTTCGAATTCAAACTGCATCAGTCTGTTCATGATGCAATTTTGTTTCTTGAGATCACTAGACTCATTCCTGGACCTACAGTTTGTGCGATACTCTCGGCAGGTGGGACACCCTTCTGTGGAGAGATCGAGCTATATGGGGAGACTCGTGGCAATGGAGTCGTCACCCCCCCCCCCCCTTCCCGCCTTTAACCTTTTTAATCTTTCTAGTACTATTTTACAAGTTATAATGTTGCAATGATCATTGTCTTTGTTTCCCCGGATCTAGACAGGTGACCCTATGATGTTGAATAATGCGTATTTTCGTTTCAAGTTAAGTATTGGGCTAGATCATTTTTCAGTTGCAATTTCGTTGTGATGAATTTATACAGCTAGGTAGCTATTCTCATTGTCAACCCTAACTTATTAACTTTTACGACCTTCTTGAATGGTTACTGTAATCCTTGCTTTTTTCAAACCGTGTACCAATTGGGTGAACAGCTTGCATACTTTACTTTAAACTAGCGATACTTCTATAACGGATCTCAGTTTTTAAGTGTCTAATGTTTGAGTGCTACACAGCACGATAAGATACACTACTCGGTCGTCCTCAAGGATTCGCCACTTGCACATCCAAACATTTACAATGTCTGAACAAAATATATATAAATGATCGTTTATTATGCAACATAAAACTGAAAGATTGTATCAGACAGAATTACGGTTACAGTTTCCGAAGGATTTACTGGATTTGTAGGACGTAATGAGTTAAAGTAAAGGTTAACCCATGTCAGACTTGAGATGAAGTGTTGGGAGACTACTGTGCGAGGTATCATCTTTTCATTCTACGAGGTGCCCAGTTACTTCCCTTTCCACATGTAATTTCTTTAATCTAACATTGTAATTGCAAAGTGCTGAACTGCTCTTCTGCCCAGAAATGTATAGCAAGTAAATATGATGGCAGTTGTAAGAAGCGACGATCTGCAAAGGACATACTATTTACTTTTAAAAAGGCGGAGTACTCATTTACAGTCAAGTAGATGAGACTTTCAGTTCTAACTCTAACAGAGTAAATTAGTTGTAGAGAGGTACCTACCTACTAATCAACGAAAAGATTTATTGTCGCTAGACGATGTTTACAATACGTATCGGTTACGTTTTGCATCGATATGAACGCGTTCTAACCGTTTTATCACTACGATAACATACGTGTGTATGTATGTGTGTGCATATGTTATGTATGTAAGTGCATATATATATATATATATATATATATATATATATATATATATATATATATATATATATATATATATATATATATATATTTATATACATTTTAGTTCAGAGTTTAAGAATTCGCAACTACACACGACAGGACCGAAGCCTATTTATAGTATTAATAAAACCAAACTAAGTTAGAAAAACATCGCTATATACAATGTTCCAAAACCGATATAGGTGAAAGTTGCAATGAATATTATTGTTATTACGTTTATATTGTAGATAAGCTTAATAAGTTTTGCAATCATACTGTAAATACCAGGCTCTGTGTTCAGTAATGTGCATTTCTATAAACCTTTAAGTCATCAAAATTATATTAAAATAATACACACATACATACACATCAAAAATATATACTTATATATATATGTATTTGTACACACACAAATTTACACACACGCACGCACAATACATACCTATGTTATTCGCGCTTTATATATATATATATATATATATGTATATCCCAACTGCAGAAACAGAAGAGTCGATAATGCGAAAGGCTGCTGTTGTAGAATCTTTCAATATAAGACATATAAATATATGATGTCATTGTAAACCTGAAGATTTTTATCAAAATTTATCATTAAATGCAGCCATACATACACATATACATGCTTATATATATATATACACTGGATTTACACTGGAATATAGTTACTGATAAATGAAATGTGATATTGCATTATTCATGTTTTCACCTCCAAGAAGACTACTGTTAGTAAATTTTTAGATTTCCTGAAAAAGCATATATCTGCCTATTCAATATTCTTAATCGATAATACCGGCTTGATATATTGAGGATAACGTCTGTATCAGACTCGTTGGAATCAAAATGGCTGCCGTCCACCGCATGACAATCACTACAACGTGTGTTATCATCTTTCTAGTTTCTATTTTTGGAAAGAGCCAGGGATTGGTTCACGAACTAGACAAGGGCAACATAGTCAAGGTAGGTATATTGTTCTATCATAATCAGGTGGTATCCTTAACATGTATCTAGGTCATTGTGGAGCAGTGCAAGATGGACTCATCATTACAAAAAGACAGTTTTCTTGGTGAGACAATGATAGATCCAACTTTGCAAAAAGACAGTTTTCTTCGTGAGACAATGTCTCTATCAAACATTACAAGACAGTTTTATTCGTGAGACAATGATAGATCAAACATTACAAGACAGTTTTCTTCGTGGGACAATGATAGATCCAACTTTGCAATAAGACAGTTTTCTTGGTGAGACAATGATAGATCCAACATTACAAGACAATTTTCTATGTGAGACAATGATGTATCCAGCATTCAAATCAGACAGCTTTCTTCGGTAAGGCAATACTGGATCCAACATTTCAGCAAGACAGTTTTCTTGGTGAGATAATGATGGACACAACATTCAAATAAAAACAGCTTTCTTAGGAGAGATAGTACTGAACTCGACATTCTAGTAAGACGAGTTTCTTAGGAGAGACAATACTGAACTTGACATTCTAGTAAGACCAGTTTCTTAGGAGAGACGATGCTGAACTTGACATTCTAGTAAGACAAGTTTCTTAGGAGAGACGATGCTGAACTTGACATTCTAGTAAGACAAGTTTCTTAGGAGAGACGATGCTGAACTTGACATTCTAGTAAGACAAGTTTCTTAGGAGAGACAATACTGAACTTGACATTCTAGTAAGACGAGTTTCTTAGGAGAGACAATACTGAACTTGACATTCTAGTAAGACGAGTTTCTTAGGAGAGACAATACTGAACTCAACATTCTAGTAAGAAAAGTTTCTAAGAAGCAAGAATGATGGATTTGGACATTCTAGTGAAACAAGTTTCTTAGAAGCGAGAATGTTGGACTCAACATTCTAGTTAGGACAAGTTTCTTAGCGGCGAGAACAATCAACTTGACATTCCAGGGAAACAAGTTTCTTAAAAGAGAGTTCGATGGACACACCATTCTAGTAAAACACGTTTCTTAGCAGCAACAGCAATAGACTTGGTATTAAATTGAGACACGTTTCTCAGAAGCGAAAACACTATTCTCGACATTCTAGTTAGATCTCTATTCTTCTCGTTCCCACGAGATTTTCCAGACTCGTCTTTCCACGTATGTGTCAAGTGAAGATTGCAAATTTATTTTATTTGAACTAGTAATAGCTTTTCAATAATCCTTTTTTGTAACATACCTAAATATAATTTTCTCTCCCCAAAGTAAACGTATAATTCTGAAGAGTAACCAGATTTATATTGTTGCTATCTATATTGTTTATCAATGCAAACAACTCGTATCCCATAATAGTTTTGTTATAAACACGAGAAAGGAGAAGAATCAAAACAAACCTTAATTTGACATATTCTGTTCATTAAGAAAATTTACGTGACTTTATTACTTCCCCTTACGATTTGCAGAAAATGGTAAATACGGTAGTTCAGCAAAGCGAAAACACAAGCCTCAGTTTAAAAAAAAAGGAATCTGAAAGGATTGTAGTGACTAAGAAACCTGACTGTCCAAAATGCTGCATCAGAGCGAAGAGCACTGGATTGAGACAAGTTAACAAGTTGAAATACATGGGCACATACATAACATCAGATGAAAGATGCAATTATGAAATAAAATTATGAATAGTCAAAAGCAAAATTGATCTTCCAGACTATGAAGGGAATCTTGTCCAACAAAACCTTGTAGCTGGAACTGAGAAAGAGAGACCTTGGATGCTACTATGAATAAGTACTAGATATGGCAGTGAATCATGGACAATCAGCAAGCAGGCTCGTAGATCTTTGGACGCAACGGAGATGTGTTTTTTTCAGATGAATGCTGTGGATTCCATGAACTGCAAGGAAGACTAATGATACAGTACACGAAGAGGCACACACGAGTACAACTTATTGCACAGATCAGAACAAGACAGTCATTCTTTTTCGGACATGTTGTGAGAAGAGGCAGTTTTGGATGGCGTTGAGACAACGGGAAAGATAGCAGGAAAAAGAGACAATAGAAGACAGAGGTAGAAGATGCTGGACAGCATGACATAATGGCATGGACGACAATCAGCAACAGAGTTGACAAACGACACATGTGATATAAGCAGATGGAGGTCGATGATCTGCAATGCTTCTGCTGATGATGATGATGCATACTGTAAAACCCCATATTATACTTTCTTTATCAGGAACGCCCATTTTGGTATCTTTCTTATCTTGGGAATACGTGATTTAGCTAGTGTTATTCTGTTCTTTCTTTCTGTTATATGTCGTCCGTAGTCCAAGGTGGGTCCATATTGTTGTCTAATCTAATACATTTATCTTTCCGTTAGTTTCGCATTTCATGGGCGTGTCACCCTTTTCTCAGACCGACCATTGTTTTGGTTTCAGTTCTCTTCACTTACAGATACACCAATATATATGTTGTTTTCTATCCAAATATTCTTTGACAATTCGTGCGTTTCGTGTTTACTAAAACGATGTAAGTTGCTAAATGCAATTGGACTGTCAAAAGGTTATACATCCAGTCGGCATGGTACTCCTGGTCCAGTGTCATTTTGTTGATAGGCACGTGTTTGTCGGTTGCATTTCACTTACTTGATTTAATTTAGCGAATTATGACATCTGCGTGTTACATAATCCTGTTTGGCATCATAATTAAACAAGCACTATAAACCAATCATCTAAAAATCATAATATCTTTAAATAGCTTTTACTACATCACCTTTCCGACATCACCTTTTCTACATCACCTTTCTTAAACCATCTAAATTCCAGTACCTCTTTTACACCACCTTCCTTACGACATTTTCTTCATGAGAACACCATTCCATGCATCCATTTCCTTACACGAACCTCGATACATAACTTTCCTTACATCACCTTGAATACATAACTTTCCATAGCCACTTCAATGGTCCTAAGCACCGGGGTAAGGCTGACGTTAGTGTTACTAGTCTAGTTTCGTGCTTCTCTGACGGTCGTCATCGATTCGCCATTGAGAATAAATTTATCTCTAGTATGGGTTGTCTCCAACCACATGGCATTAATATCTTCCATACTTTTTCTTAAACCCTCACACTGGCCCCCATCTATTTGTCTTCCTTTGGACCCCCCCCCCCATTCTTCTATCAATTCTCAGCCCCCCTCCCCCCTCCTATATCAATCTCACGCCCTCGCGGCTTATATTACCTTCTCTTTGTTCTCCCATCTGGACTACTATTTTGCCACCATTGGCTTATCCGGCGCATTCCCCCACATTACTTGCGCTTTCCTGGTCACTTTGTGTTTGACCGCTCCTATTCAGTTTCAATCAAGCGTCTGGCCCAACCGGTCGCTTAGACAGACTGGGTTCTACTATCAGAAACATATGAGTTGACAATTTTTTCTTATATGTTGATTTGTTAGTTCAGTATTGTTGTCCCTTATGAAGGCCTATTGGTCGTAACGTAGGTTTTGTTTGTGTTCTCATCTCGGTGCGGTATCTGACCATAACCATTTTTAAATTTTGATTTAACTCAACCTTAATCAACTTTTACAAGTTTTTTTCATGTTTTTTTCTCAACTTTCCATAAACCACCTTGAATACATAACTGTCATTACACTCCGTTGAATACATAACTGTCCTTACACGAACCTCAATACACAACTGTCCTTATACCACATTGAATTCAAAGCTGTCCTTATACCCCCTTGAATACATAACTTTCCTAACATCATTCTGAATACATAACTGTCCTTACATGACCTTGAATATATAACTGTCATTACACCCCGTTGAATACATAACTGTCATTACACTCCGTTGAATACATAACTGTCCTTACACGAACCTCAATACACAACTGTCCTTATACCACATTGAATTCAAAGCTGTCCTTATACCCCCTTGAATACATAACTTTCCTAACATCATTCTGAATACATAACTGTCCTTACATGACCTTGAATATATAACTGTCATTACACCCCGTTGAATACATAACTGTCTTTACACCAACTTGAATACATAACTGTCCTTACACGAACCTCAATGCATAATTATCCTTACACCACCTTGAATACATAACTGTCCTTACATCAAATTGAATACATAACTTTCCTTACTCGAACCTCAATACATAATTATGCTTACACCACCTTGAATACATAACTGTCCTTACATATATTGAATACATAACTTTCCTTACTCGAACCTCAATACATAATTATCCTTACACCACCTTGAATACATAACTGTCCTTACATCAAATTGAATACATAACTTTCCTTACATCAAATTGAATACATAACTTTCCTTACTCGAACCTCAATACATAACTGTCCTTACACCACCGTGAATACATAACTTTCATTGCGTCCCCTTACTTACGACACTTTCTTTGCACCATTTTTCTTACATCAATTTCGTAAACCACATTCCTTACATCCATTTCATTACATTACCTCGATATATCACTTTCCTTATATCACGTTTCGCAAACTATTCACTTTATACCGCCTTTGATAAACGATTTTCCATAGACCACTTACCTTACACTCGCCCTTATATAACTTTCTTTTATGTCACTTTACTTACACACCTCTCCAATAGACACCCCTTTCCTTACACCACCTTTATTATATCCCCAGCTTTACATGACATCCTTACACCATCTCTCATACATCCCTCTTCTTATATCACTTCACTTACATTACCTTCATTAAACCACCTACCTTAAAACATTCGTCTTACATCAACTTCCTTACACAAACGTCATGCATCGCCTTCCTTGCATCGCCTTAATTAAACCATATATCTTCAGGACGCACAAAGGAGTAACCTACTCATTGCTGGCATTCAACCACAACAGCAACATCCTTGAATAAGACCACCTTCATTTACACCACAATCCATAAAACATCTTCCGTAAACGAACTTCTTGAAACGAAATCCCATAAAGTACATGCATCAAACGACTTTCCTTAAACCTCTTTCCTTAAACCACTTTCCTTAAACCACTTTCCTTAAACCACTTTCCTTAAACTAACTTCCTTAAGCCAGCATAGTTAAACAGTCTTCTTTGAATGAAGTTCATTAAAACCATCCTCCAGAGAACATTTTTAAAGCAAATTTCCTTAAACCACCAACTTTAACCACAGCCCTTTCTTGTATCGATGCAAAACTCACACATAATATCACGTACTAGAGAAATTTTTCGTCAATAAATTTTCATTGACATATGATACAATATATACCAATCTGGGTGGGTGGTGTAGGTGGGGGTGAGTGTGGGGAGAAGACGGGTTGTAGCTGTTACATAGCGAAGTGGTTAGTGGCAGGGTTTACAACTCAAAAAGTGTTCGAATTCAGTGGGAGAGTACTCTTGTTGGTAATACACTCAAAAAAATGTGTACTGAAATCGGATGCACCAGACCTTAAGGCGCATCACGCAGTATAAATCACTCTACTTTAGGAAACGTCATGAACGCAAACTTTTTTTTTACTAAATTGCTCAAAATAAACCACAGATTACGGAGATAAAACAGCAATATTATATGAAGAAGTAGTTTTATGTATTAGCGGTTATAGTGAAATTAATTTAAAAAATCGCAAGCCAAATAATCACAGATCGATTAATCGTATTGGCTGGCTTCATAAGTTAAAGTCCTGTAATATACATACATGATTATCTATGTGAACCATTCTGGTCCATCAGCACCGTTTTATATGTAGTACAGTTCACATACAGATCTTCTTTAATGATATGACAGTCTTGGCTGATAGACAACCTTTAGTTTAGTGTGGCAACCCTATAACGTTGGAGAGGGTCAAGGCGATACAAGAAAGAGTCCAGTACTTCGTTGACAGTGGCAGGAAAGTGTGAGGATGATGCCATGTGATGCCACAGGAGCAGCAAATTAAGATTCGGAGATAGGGACTGGAAAGGACACACGATGAGGAAGGCATGTCCAACATAGCTAAATAAGCTCTCACATGGAATACTCAAGGAAAGAGAAAAGGAGGTGGACTAAAATATACGCGAAGAAGAGAATGTTAGAAGAAACTACGATTAAATGGTTACAGCTGGAGAGAGTGGTCTGCCGGGGTTTTTGTGTATGACAAGAATAGCACCACTGTCTCACAGACAGCATGTCGTAAGAGGTGACTAACTGTTTGACATGGCATAACACTGGCCATGGTAAGGTGGTTTGTTTAGAGCGACATTGATGGCGCCCAACTGGCTGTGAGTCTACTTTGCTCTAGTATTTGAGTATATTAAGATAAACTCGCATATCGGTTAACCACCCTCCGTAAGCGCTTGTTCCAACGCAGCGGAGTATTAAGCTGCTCGTGCCTAGCTCGCTAAGCAGGAAATCCTTCTCCCGGCTATATCCAGTTCATACTAGAGCTGGAACCTGCACAGAGACATTTGCCCCTGTAGAAGCACATGCCGACTAAGAACTGAACATTGAGACCCTGGAGAGAGGCAAAAAGAATAGCAGAGGACCGTGAACGTTAGCCAGATTGGGTCAATGGTTTGTGCATCTAGAAGAGTATTGGACATTGATTGATTTTGACATTTCGATTCTTCAATTCACACTGCACTGTACCTATATATATATATATATATATATATATATATATATATATATATATATATATATATATATATATAATACACCTTTAATAATTGCCCTTTTCTTTCAAACCAAACATGGATTTTCTAAATGACTTTCTTTTAATTGCACACAAATGCATCAAATAGAATTTAAATACAATCAATTTAGCACAAATAATATAATGAACGTTCAGGAATATACTGCCTATCTATTTAAAATTTCGTGGTTAATCTCCCTGAAACTATTCAAGCCAAAGTTGGTTCTCCTTTAGCCTGGTTAGTAGGGTCTTGTTAATAGTTCCTAACTTCTATCGAACTGTTTGTAATCTGATCCGAATCGGTATTTTAGTTCTGCCACTTCTAATTACGTCGAAGACTTTGCTCATGTCACATCTCATGTCACATCTTGCAATTGTCTTATCCTGTGCCTTGGACAGGTGACAGGTTTGGTATTGATAACACGTAGCTCTATTTGTAAGATTATGGTTTCCAATATCTGTTTTGGATATCTTGTCTTTGCTCTCAATATCAGTATTTGACATTTGGTCTCAGCTACCAATATATCTTCTTTATAGCTGGAAACTGGATAACAAGTTAGAAAAGAGTATCGAAGCTTTGGAAATATTGGTATATATAAGATTTAGCTGTATTTCATGGAATGGAAAGATAATAAATGTAAAGGTATTGAAAACGTTTGGGATGAAAAGAGAATTGACGACCGAAATCAAGGCTAGACAGGTAAGATACTCGTATTTTGGCCAAATAACAGGACATACTTTCTTTCTGAAGACCATACTAGAGATAGGGTGGAAGGCAGTCGCCCAAGAGGTAGACAACGTTAAAAGTGGGTGGTTAAAATCAGGGAATGGATTGAAAAAAGCCTGTCAGATTTCACCATTATGACAAGAGATTACACTGGAGATTCATTGCAGCCGATCTCTGATGCGGACACGGCCCGTGCACTGAACTGAACTGAACATAGCTCGTCTCACTTCTCAATATAAGTTCTTGACGTCTGGTGGCTGTTCTTGACGTCTGGTGGCTGTTCTTGACGTCTGGTTGCTGTTCTTGACGTCTGGTGGCTGTTCTTGACGTCTGGTGGCTGTTCTATGACTCTCGTCCCTGTTCTATGACTCTGGTTGCTGTTCTATGACTCTGGTTCTTTGACTGTCGTGGTTCTATCAGGCAGTTCACTGATGCGTCTGTCCTTCCCCTATGTTCTTCTGTGATGTTGCGATCCTCTCTATTTGTTACCTGTGTTGAGTCTAAAGTTCGACACTTTGAACAACATAATATCTCTGGTTTTCTCAGAGCACGCTTAATTGGTGCAGCGCTACACAAAAAGCACTCATCACAGAAGCGGGTTGAAGTCCGAACAAACCATCTGAACTGTCGAAGCTGTGGTCTCTAGCCACTCTTTTTCTTGTTTCCCTCCTTACGTCCCTTCTCAGAAGGTCGCCTCTCATTTCATTCAGTCAGACCTCCCTGTCTCTACCCTTTCTTTTTCTCGTTTCCCTCCTTACGCCCCTTCTCAGAATGTCGCCTCTCATTGTGTTCACTCAGGCCTCTCTGTCTTTACCCTATCATTTCTCGATTTCCTCTGCTATTTCCTGTTGCTTCCGCCTTCTCGTTAAATTCACATAAGGGATCAAGATGCTGATCAGTACATGAGCTGCAGTGGTCAGCGACCCATAGCTGACTGATAGCGTCAGGGCCAGCGAACCATAGCTGCCAAGACCCTTCTACACTTCCACGCGGTGATCCTGGATAACAGGCTGCAGCAGGGCAGACTGGCTAAGGAGAAGGGATCGAAGAGGGAATGCTAACCCGGTACTCAAAAAATGCTTGCTGAAGTCGGATGTGTTGGACCGAAAGGTGCAAATATCGCAGCCAATCTGTAAACTACGACACAACACATTCAGTTCTCTGGACTACATTCTGCTACTTACCCTTTCAGGGTTTAGTAGTGGGAGATTGAGAACAAACGAAGAACGAAGAAGAAGAAATTCACATAAAAGGTGTCGTTCTTATTAATTTACTGGATTGTATCCACCTTACAATTTTTTATGACAGCCAATCAGTACCATAACAATACATTATGTGTTGTGATCTATCAGATAAAAACTCCCTTGGATGTTTGCTGTCTGACCAGATGCTTTAATTTAAACGATTATTCTTCGAAATTCGAACCTATCGTTGGAAAATTCGTACTTCGTTAAAATGTAGCCTCGTCATATTTACCGTCCATCCTTTCGTCTTTTTTTTGCCAAGCTATTCTGCCGCACAACAGTATTTCTCACGACCTGAGAAACCATTCATTACTACTATTTGTATTATGTTTTTAACTAACTAGTATGATAAGTATTTGTACTGGGACACCATAAAAAAAAAGAATAGAACTTTGTCCCATTCTCTTCCTCAAGCAACATTTCTTAAAAATATCACGTAGCTAATACGTTTAATTCTCTTTTTTAAAGCAACCGCCTTTAAAATACCATCTTTAAATTACCTTCTTGTGAAAGCTTCGGCCTCACCATCTCTAGCACAAAAACTGTTTTTACAATTTTCCGTAAACGACCGTTAATAAACCACTTTTAATAAGCCGCCTTCGCTAAACTATCTTCCTTAAACCATCTTCATTAAACCACCAATATTCAACAAAACACCTTCGATAAATCACAGCCTTACACCAATTGTCTGAAATAAACGTCCAAAAACCACTACCTTAATCTACTTACCTTGAACCATTTTCATAAACCCCCATCAAGAAACCATCAACTAACATCCACCATCAACAACGACCAAAGTTTAAACCACCATCTCTAAACCACCATTCCAATCCGTGTTTTGTTTCTAGATGTCGCTAGGCGGCGTTATGTTCCCAACGACCCTTGTATACCCTGTTGTCAAGGTAACCATATTACACTACAATATCCATTAGTTTTCACTGATTTTGTGATCACCAGTTTCTTTATATACCAGTTATCTAAATTTGTCATTCAGGTAACGAAACCGCTGTTTCACGGTCATAACTAATTTGTTCCCCATTTCAGTTTTTGCAAGGCAAGCTGCTCACCCTGACATTTGTGGACTCTCCGAGTAAGTTGGCGATATCATTGTTTATGTTAGTTAACCTTCATTAACACACTCTTACACACACACACACACACACACGCGCGCGCGCGCAAACACACACACACACAAACAAACACACACACACACACACACATACACGCACGCACGCACTCACGTGTATATATATATATATATATATATATATATATATATATACACGCACTCACGTGTGTATATATATATATATATATATATATATATATATATATATATATATATATATAAATATATATATAGCTAGTCACATTGGATTATTAAATGTTTCTAATGTTAGAAAGTAACATGGCCGCGCCTTAATGACTGTGCTCTCGACTTGCTCCAGTGTTTGTGTCAAGTTTTGTTATGTTAGGTGGTTCCTGTTCTGATTATAATTCCCAACTGCTTCACCAGGTTGTATCAGGGAATTTGTTGTGTGGAATTGATGCGCTATCGATCGGTTTTCCTGTTTGTTATGCTGCATTTCATATCTGGCTTGAACCGTGGGAGACCAGTCCATGATGGAGTTCGGCATTCTGCTTGGCTGCACATCAGAGTTCGGTCCAGGTTATCACTACTGAAAGACTTTCCTGCTTGGCCTTCGTCCTGCCCCCCCCCCCTCCCTCTACATGCGGTAACACGATACCTCTCCCAACCTAGTTTTCTCAGCACTGCAAGGGTCACGCTGACCAAAAGGTGGACACAATCTAGAGGACTTGGCAGCGGGACACAATAAAAAAAACAGGGAGTTTGGCGCGGATATACACGGACGGCCTAACACAAACATTGGTCTACTACACTTCTCGCGGCCTTCATCCCAAGGCAGCGGAGTATTTTGGCTCCACCGTTGGGATTTCAGTCGACAGGCTACGCATGAACACAGCCTCAACAGTTGGACATGGTAGTGATCGATCGACGCAATGGACCTTTTACGTAAACGAGACCATTATTATGTTGATATTCATGTATTTTTTTTATTTTTCACATTTGAACATTTAATTCTTTTTAAAAAATTTTAAAAATTTAATTTACATGTACGAAAAAGAAGTAGTATTTAGTAGCTGTCTGCCGACGTCATAGACAGGGAATTTGAGCTATTATTAGCCTCGCATATGATACGCCAGATGCGCATTCTTATGATCCACTATAATGACCGGGTCTCAAGAAACGGGGTTACGGATCGACATGTCTCTAGAGCACACTCACCTGGATTAACCTTCGCCGGACATCTGTCCGAAAAAGTCTCCGCTCACCAGCCCTTAAACAAAAGTCATAAATATAAAGAGAGGTAAATGACAATCTCCGTCATGGTAAGCCCCAGCGCATGTGAACGCACTACATGGCTAGGACAAATCGGAAAGATATCATCCTCATTGTATGCAATCTGGGACAGCCAATCGCCGTGCTCATTGAGGGTTGGTGTGAAGGATCTGTATCACCTAAGCAGACTACCTACTATTAGCTTAGGTGAATGAGAAGAATTCGAGGTGACTTAATACAGGTTTATAATATAATCAAAGGAACGGATAGATTAGACTATAACAAGTTTTTTTTCAAAATACAACCACATACAAGAAAAAGAGGGTCCAGCTACAAATTAATTAAAGAAAGATCCAGATTACATGCTGGACATATTTTTAAAAATCAATGTGTGGTGAAAGGTTGGAATGTTTTGCCATAGGAAGTAATGGAGGCATGGACACTTATTTCATTCAAGAATAGATTTGATGCGCATAGATTTTATAGGAAGGAAATGTAAATGAAACTGGTTGTATACAGACTCTGCAGAGTCGTCTATGCCAGTATAAAAACGTTACGTTAAGTTAAATCTAGTTAAGAATATTTAAATTCCCCAGTTAAATGATCATCTACATACATGTTCTGCTGAGTGTTGAATGAGACATGAAAAAAATTAATTTTAACGCCAGGGTTTTTATAATGTTTTGTCCGTGTTAATCTTTTTTTTTTCATTGTTGTCGCCCTTGAAATCTGTGGTCCACTACGCGAATGCTCTTTGTACAGACAGCGATTAATCTTGAAAATGTCGACTTATTGTGTAACCTTTCACTTTTAACACAGATGGGAGCTATTTTTAAAGCAATTGTGGCAAAATAGATAGATAATAAATAGGAAAGGGTCTTTATTACTTTAGGTTATATGTTGAAATGTAACGAAATTATGTCCACCACAAAAATATAGATTTTCGGATCCAATGTGAAGGCGGTCCTGTTGTTTATATTTTTGACATGTGGAAGAAATACATTTATAACTTAACAGGCCCAAGCTTTCACTAAGGGATACTGCTCCGAAGTGAGGGATATAATGGTTGATAAAGCCGCTGGTATAGAACTGTGGGAGAGAGCCAAACACAGGCCAAGAGGATTAGACGTGGGGAAAAAAGGCGTTGACACATTACGGAAACTAGTTGTTAGATTTACAAGGCTCTCTCTCTCTCTCTCTCTCTCTTGTGGAAGTCGAGACACATCTAAAAATGGCAGTAGCGACCATGGGAGGTCGGTGGGAGGAGCTGGCAATGTTGGCGTATGACAGTAAAACAGCGAATATTTGTTGAAGACAGGGAGTTTGAAGTGTATTGATTGATCTGAATGATTGAGATAGATCGACAAAAAAGGAGGGAAAGGACGTGTAACAAGATAGAGACAGTAGCACAATGGTGCGTGGTACTTACAAAAATGAAAGAAATAGCTTAGAAAGGAATAAAGTATGAATTATAAAGAGAAGGGCAGATTTATGAAATGGATAAGATGAGATTTGACTGCAATTCTGAACACGAAGGTTGTGATTATTAATGAAATAGAAGTATGAACCAAAGAAAGGGAAGAGAGAGAGAGCGACAGAGAGAGAGAGAGAGAGAGTGAGAGAAAGAAAGAAAGAGACAGAACATAACGAAAGAGGGAAATACAGACAAATAAGCCAAAGGGAAAGATAGAATGAGACAGAGAAAGAGAGAGAGAGAGAGAGATAAATCACGGAAAAAGAGAGATAGAGAAAGAGAGATAAAGAGGCGAAAACATATTGGACAGAGATAATTGGATCAACGGTATTAAACAAGTATGGGCCAATGTAGATGAGAGGGATATGTAGAGAGTTGAAAAAAAATGGACTGAAACAGGTGATATCTTCTTCATCTTCTTTGGTATTTGTCATGAGAAGAACGTTGGGATGTTGTTTTGTAGTTTACAGCGTGGCTGTGATATCTGTACATTTCTCCCCGGTGCACACCTTTCGGCCTGGTGCCCACCTTTCGGTCAAGCACACACCTTTCAGCCCAACACATCAGATTTCAGCTGGCTTTTTATGGTGTTTCCGTGTTGCCTTCCCACTGTGATAACTATTTTCATAGTCAGACTGCACGGTAGCAGTCTGTTTCCAGGACCACCGCTTGAAGACGAAATAGGGTCTTGGTCATCTCTAGTAAGTTGACCCTGGTGCAAGCAGACATCTGTTAATCGCTGACTGCTATCAACTCATTCATTGTGCTGCTGTCAACTCATTCACTGTGCTGCTACCAACTCATTCACTGAACTGCTGTCAACTCATTCACTGAACTGCTGTCAACTCATTCACTGAACTGCTGTCAACTCATTCACTGTTGTGTTGTCAACTCATTCATTGTACTACTGTCAACTCATTCACTGTACTCCATCTTCGGTCTCAAAAGAGCTAAAATGACGAGTTACATACAATGATGCAGCTGTGAACATAGAAAGATGGAGATAATGGGGAAAAAGAACGTGAATAGAGGACGAGAATTAACAAGAGAGCTACGGAGCAGTGCTGTAAGAATAAAACTTGTCCAAATGTAAGATGACAGTACGCGGCGAAAATTAGTTTGAGGATAATTGAAACAATGGAGAGAAAAGAACCAAAATTATTTGAATGTAGATGAGAGAAAACAATTTGATGATATAGAGATAAACGGACACATTTTTGATAGAAAAATAGATTGAGAGAATTAAGAAAACAGTTTGTCAGAGTTAACAAGACAAAGTAGAACATATAGCAAGATGTAAAGAAACAAACTTCACATAAAGCCATCATTACGCCATTACAGTTCTTAGGTCAGTTGGTTGGTTTCTGGTTGGTCAGTTTGTTGGTTTCTGGTTGGTCAATTGGTTGGTAACTCTATTGTGCGCCCTGAAATGGACGGAAATTGTGGTAGATTGCAGTAGCTTTCCTGACATCCGGAGCGTGCTGATGAAGTGGACTGGGGTCCTCCAGGCGGTTGTGCAATGCTTGGTTTCATTCGCGTGTCACTCACTACTACGGGAGTCACGTCTAACCTCACCTTGTCAGCCAAAGTTCGACAACAGCCCGTTTTCAGGACGACCAACGAGGAGGTCAGGTACGGGTCTTGGCCAGTATATTTCTACTGACGCTGGCTAACATTGTCTGATCAGTGTGTCTTGCCTGACCAGATGTTAGCCTCATCGTCCCATGTCTTACGTCAAACTACCTGTTAACCTTCTGGGGTACAATCCTTATTAACCTGTAAAAATATTACCACTTATCGCAAAATTATTTTCACAATTTGAGTCAATGCTGATATATCTGTTTCTGTATTTTTCCTACATCGTGCATGTGTTTCCAATATAGTTATCACAGCTTAGGTCATTACTGATATTTGTGTAACTGTGTTTATTCTACAGCGTGCACCAGGTGCAGATTTCTGTTTCCTTTCTTCGTGGCAGCGTCACAGGTGTTTCCCAATGACCCAGAAATATTCTTCACAAGAACCCACGATAAAGCTCTCGTTAAGGTGAGTATATGCTTAGCATCACATTAGTATTTACTTGTAATGTGATAGAATATTCTATCCAGAGTGCAGACTATCATTAGCAGATGTCTGTGTCAGATAGTTGGTATCGTTTTACTAGGATGAAGGCAAACGAGAGAAAGGGTTTAAGATTTAAACGCCGAGATGAAAAGCGTTATCAATAGCTGGCGTGCCGTCAGATGGATAAGAACAGAGATCGTGAAGTGGAACGTTTGATGTTGTTGTTGTTATTATTGAAAGCCCACACTGAGTTGGGTTACTCTTTTATGTGCCCTAATAAGGACGTTAAGTGACTGGTTTTCGAAGAGTTCCTCACATCCCGACCGTGCTGATAAAGGTAGACCGGGCTCCTTCATTGTGCTATGTTTGGTTTCATCTGCGTATCGCTCACTAATACGGGATCACAAAGATCCCTCAGCTCATTTGTCTGGCTGCCATGAAAACAGCCAGTTTCCAGGGTCTTGGCCATTATTTTTTGCCTGACCCTGACTAACATGTCTGATCAGCATGTTGTGCCTGACTAGACGTTAATTTTCCTCGCCGCTTGATGATGAAGTGGTCTCTATCATGTATGTTGACTGTCACGTATTTTATCGGAGGAATGATGAAGATATATATATATATATATATTAATCATCATCATGTACCACGTCCTTTGCAGAACGCTGCTCTCATGACAGCCTATCTGTAAGAAACTTTGTCTTCCGCTAATCGTTCGGCCTGCTCCAGCGTCTTTTTGTCCAACGTCTTCTCGGTCGGCCCATGCCTCTCTTTCCAGTGACCAAGTCCCCCTTAAACGCTCTCTCCAGTCCGTTGTATCGTTTGACGTGTCCAGAAAACGTCAGTTTTCGGGTCATTACGTCATTTATGAGCGAATTCTCCTCTACATTCAGGTCTTGCAGGATGGATTAGCAGATATAAATATTTGCAGACTGGTACAGACTTTCTGCTCGCCAGTACAACTGTGAAATATGAAAAAAAACAGCAGCAGCTTGGCAATAAACTATACTTCTCCTACACTCAATCAAATCCCCATTGCCCATTTTACCCACTCTTCAACTCGCACATTTCTCCCTCTCCTCTCTCAGCTTACAAACCCCTAATAAAACCGCTCGTCACTTCCTATCCCCCACACCCCCCCCCCCCCAACCCACATTTAAACTTGTCCATGCTTGCTTCAGATTTTGAAGTGTGTCTGATTTTCAAGCGAAATCATTTAAGAATTATCCATACCAGTGTATCGGTCAAGGGCCAGTTTGACCCACTTTTGATGACACCGAGTGACACGCTCAGTCATTCAAATCGCCATACCATAGGTTGGAAATACAGACAGACGTACATTTGAGAAATATTTTAAGAGATGCCCACACTACTCTCACACATCCCTAATGCACTATTTATATTCCCCTCCAACTGTACAATCCCTTCCCTCCCTCAGCGAAATCCCTTCCACTCCCTTCGCAATCTGTCCGTCACTTCGTCCTTCAAACGGCCGACCACTCTGTTCATCTACTTCCTTCAACCCCCTCCCCCCTCAAAATTGCTTTTCCTTTCAACAAGCCCACCACTTTCAGCCAATGTATGCCCCTCCTCCTTACCCCCCCCCCCCCCCCCCCCCCCGCCCCATCCTGCATTCTCGTGCATATTGCCTCGCGCCAAGTGCCATTTTGGCTCAATTATGATGATAACACGTGTTTCGATCAAGTAATCAAATCTTCCCCGCAAACGTTAGAAATACAGACAGGACGCAGATTTGAGAAATATTAGAAAGGTATTAGTTGATTATTTGATAACCTGCTGCTTCGCTGCGTACCTCTGCGGGTTACAAGTTAGTCTCCAACGATCTTGAATGTGGAGGTCTAGTGAAACAGGCTACATTGTTGGCCCCTGGACGAGTAGAACTGTGGAGGTCTAACGTGTAACATGCTACATCGTTGGCCCCTGGGGGAGTAGAACTGTGGAGGTCTAACGTGTAACATGCTACATCGTTGGCATGAGGCATGAGAGAGAGAGGGGTGGGGGAGCGTGTGGAGGAACCTATTTTTAAGGCGTTCGATATAGAGAGGTCCGCGGGGTCTTTGTGTATGTCAAGGGCAAGAATAGCACCACTGCCCCACAGAGAGCATTTTGTAAGAGGCGACTAACTGTGTGATATGGCATAACACCGGCCATGGTTAAGTGGTTTCTTTAGAGTAGCATAGATGGCGCCTAACAGGCTGCGTGTCTACTTTGCTCGTGTTTGAGTCTATTAAGATGGACTAGCCCACCAGTTAACCACCCTCTGCGGCACTTGTTCCAACGTAGCTAATCGAGCCTAGCCCACTAAGCAAGAAATCCTAATCCCGGCTACATCCAGCTCATACCAGAGCTGGGACTTGCACATGGGCATCTGCCCCTGTAGACTAAGACTAAGAACTAAGAAGATATAGAGGAAGAAACTAATGCAGATATGAGCAGCATAGAGTCCTGATACACATGGTTGGTTTTCGAGAAGGAAGGAATAATTTGAAGTCGGACTATTTGTTTCTTTGTTCCATGTACAAATCTAAACCGTTCCCCCAATTTGAGCCAACTTTTGCATATTTATATTTAAGCACTTAAGACCTTATTGGCTGCACGATATGTGAACATCCCACACCTATACTTTCCCCGAATTTATAAAGTAAATTGTACGCGACTTAGCAAAAGTTTGCTACAAAGAAAGTATAAATAAATATGAACTGTGACCCCTTGACTCAATTCGCATTGGTTGGACGTGTACAAATCCTCTGTTCATCTGCGCGATAATTTCATTGTGGCTTTCTCTGCATCGCGTCATTTATCTTTTTGACATAGACGATCTGCCTCTGTCTTGGACGGGTTCGATAGATGGAAGGGGATGTGGAGTAGGTTGGTTGGGGTAAGAAATTGATTAGGGGAGGGGAGGAAGGTTGAAAAGAGGAAGAGATACACTTTCCAGGTGTGGGAAAGTTGTTGGGGAAGAGTGAGGTGGAAAAACTTGGGTAAGCTGAGGAGTAATGGGGAAATGGGCGGGGAATAGATGGATTAGGAAAGAGATCGATATGTATCGGGGGGGGGGGGGGGTGCGGGACGGTGGAGAGGCCTAAGAGATGGGCGGAAGGATGGGCGGGTTCATGAGAAGGGTTTGAGGGTATACGGAGCATGGGGGTGATAACCAGTGGACGGGACATTGGTAGGTTGACCACGGAAGGGAGGGGGGGGGGGAGGACAGAACTTGAAATATAGTATTAAGTGTTACGCGATAGAGGAATTTAGAGTGACTGCAGGGAAGATGTGAAGGTGTAGATGGGTAAAACGAAGAAGGCCATAAACGTTTACTTACATAACTATCCCGATCAATGCTTGGTACTACAGTTAGTATGAAATAAAAAATGAAGTTACAACACACAAAATGTTGCCAGTTTGAAAATCATATTTTAATTATTTACTTGCCACTGGGATCGGGTGGCTGGAGACGAGAGAGAGAGAGAGAGAGAGAGAGAGAGAGAGAGAGAGAGAGAGAGAGAGAGAGACAGAGAGCATAAAAAGTAGCGCAGTTAATTCTTACATTAAATACCGCTATCCAATAAATTATGCCATCATCGTCTAGTTGCTGATAACGCAAATACGTAATACAAACGTGCGTAAAACAAGAGCGCCGTGTAGATGTTATGTTATTAATGTGGTTAAAAGTTAGATAAAAACAACACTTATTTTATTCTGTCGTTACAGCAATGGGATGTTACAGACCTTCCAGCCATTATCTACCACCGTATTGGGGTAAAAGGCCATCAACTGTGAGTATGCAATGACAGTGATCTAATTTAGCGACGTAACAGCAAACCCCAGAGGGGCCTGGAACTGTTTTATTTGATATTCATCACCAATAACAATCTTGGTTCTATTGTGAAGCGCAGGTACCAAATACAACAGAGCCCTTTCAAAGCAAACCTGTTTGTGTTAGCAAGCGTTTGCAATCATTCAAGTTGGCCCTCCAACGTCCTGCATACGTTTTAACTGCAGCTGGTTCATTTACAGGAAGCCTGTAGCCAAACTTTTGCAGCCACTGATTATGATGCTAATGTTTTGTTGACATGATGAGATTATTATAGCCACAACCTTTATTCGTCGTATTTTGCCACCAGCTTGGAAGACGACAATGAACCTATCGCAAAAACCGCTAGCATTTTGTTTGCTAATGATAATTCTCGATTACAAACAAGTAGCGAGTTAAATTACTAGTCTTCTAGTCTATACTCAGGTTTGCGAGTCCAGGTTTCTATTCTATATTACTAGTCTTCTAGTCTATACTCAGGTTTGCGAGTCCAGGTTTCTATTCTATATTACTAGTCTTCTAGTCTATACTCAGGTTTGCGAGTCATGGTTTATATTCTATATTACGTCTTCTAGTCTATACTCAGGTTTGCGAGTCCAGGTTTCTATTCTATATTACTAGTCTTCTAGTGTATACTCAGGTTTGCTAGTCCAAGTTTCTTTTCTATATTGCTAGTCTTCTAGTCTATACTCAGGTTTACGAGTCCAGGTTTCTATTCCATATTACTAGTCATCTAGTCTAAACTCAGGTTTGCGAGTCCAGGTTTCTATTCTATTATGGCAATATCTAATATTGGACCGGAAGTGACTCACCATTTGTCATTCTGATTAGTTCTTGTGACACAGGACTGCAACACAGCCATTATTAATTTGGGCACCCTTCTTGATCTCCACATATGAGACTCGCTGACTTTGCTTTACTTGTTGTGTTGGCAGCAACATGTTTCCATAAAATGAAGCCTAACAATCTAAGAAACCGCAATAGCCTCTTCTTTTTTTCATCTGCCAGTATTCTTTGGAGTCACACCTTTCGTTTTCTTTGGATGTTCCAATCTCCTACATGTCTGGGTATATTGTTTTGTTGAGTCACAACTTCCGATTTCTTTGGATGTTCCAACCTCCTGCATGTCTGGTTATGTTGTTTCGTTTGTTCGCATTGTTTGTCTCACGGATCTCTGATTCTATTTCTACTCTGCTGTGCATATATGCATTTATTTTTGTTTGTTGTTACATTAGCTATTTAAAAACGTTGTTAGTGACACAGGTATCTATTGGTGGAGGTTTGAAGCAGGATGTAATACTCCTAGTCGCATGTCGTATTGTAACCATACGGGATTACTAGTGTTTTATTGAAAATATAATATATCATGATCATGTAGCATGTCATGTGCAGAGCCTCGTTGTCATGACAACCGATCTGTATGAGACTCGATCCCTGGCCAGCTCTCTCGCTTCTGTCAATGTCAGCACCACAGCCTATGTAATGTCACTTGTCCATCTTCTCCTCGGTCTGCCTCTCCCTGTCATGTACCATACCTTCCAATATCGTTCTCTCTAGACCATCGTGACGTTTGATGTGTTCAAGGTATGTTCATTTCCAACGTAAGTTCTATATCGAGTTTTGTTTTTTTCGCCATCCATGAGGTACATATAAATATATGCATGTAATTATCTGTATATCAATGGAGTACCTTGAAATCCTCAAACAGGGTGTGTTTTTAAACTTTAAATTTGTTTTAGGCAAATTATATTCAACAAACCTATACTCGTATTACTTGCAAATTGTATTTATAAATCAACTTGAATCTACTCTTCTGTAAGAGAAACCGATCAATAAAATCTTGCTCTCTGCTTCAATTTCATCATAACATTGATCTCAATTGATATCAATTTATTTTGAATCGGAAATTCTTCAACGATACCAACATATTTCTCCTCGGCATATGGCACATAATGTGCGTGAATGAACAATAGGATTACAGTATTACAATACAACATAATATAGAAGAAAAAAGAAGAAGAAGAAGATACATACATGTACACATACACACATATACATATACTTATATTCACATACATACTTACATATACACACAAGAGAAATAGTCAAGTTTAGAAGATTAAAATACATCAATTCACAAGAGGACTACATAAATAAAGTAACAGAAGGCTTTGTAAAACTCACAAAAAAACCCACAGACCTTCAGCAGTTCTGTATGCAATAATCTCTGAAAATCTAATTTACTGTCAAGTACTTTTCCTGTACGAACAAAGCGTAGCACTGTTGACATTTGTGACTTAGACATTACATCATAAGTTTCGTCAAGTGCCATTGCAAGAAACGTGATTTATTATGGGCGTCGTATTTCTTCTTCTTCTTCTTCTTCTTCTTCTTCTTCTTCTTCGTACGCTGTCCGACGTCAACTTGAATTTGTTCGAAGAAAGCAGCGGTCATCCTGAGGCTGTCGACACTGCCATAGAGCTTGTCTAGTGTTGGCACTGATGATGGCCACATGTGCTTTCTTTGGTTTTCGTATGTCGGACAATTTTGCAGCAGATGTTCAGGGGTCATTTTCCCTGTACCACAGGTGCATTCGTCAGTACCACCCATCTTCAGTTTATTGAATAGATGGTACCTCAGTCTGTTGTGGCCTGTGCGGAGTCTGAAGACCACGACCTGCTCTATTCTGTTCAGCTGGTAATAGGCATCGTTTTTTTGTGTAGCCAGTATGCTCTGTTTATGGGCGTCGTACCACCTTCGTTACTATTTTTTCAGCATGAATGTTGATATAACGGTTGACGACATCATTGACGCCATTGCTAGGATTTTGAGTGGCAATTTTGGAGGTCTCACAAGGACTTACACTGTGTACATAAACGATAAGAATTATAATGAGCTGATTACTACTCCCAAGCAGTCAGTCTTGATGCTCGTTCACGACAAAGGTTAGTTGAAACTACTTCTTCTTCTTCTTGTTGATCTTCTTCGTCTTCTTCTTCTTGTTGTTGATCTTCTTCCTCTTCTTCTTCTTGTTGATCTTCTTCCTCTTCTTCTTCTTGTTGATCTTCTTCGTCTTCTTCTTCTTCTTGTTGATCTTCTTCCTCTTCTTGTTGATCTTCTTCGTCTTCTTCTTCTTCTTGTTGATCTTCTTCGTCTTCTTCTTCTTCTTGTTGATCTTCTTCGTCTTCTTCCTCTTGTTGATCTTCTTCGTCTTCTTCTTCTTCTTGTTGATCTTCTTCCTCTTCTTGTTGATCTTCTTCTTCTTCTTGTTGATCTTCTTCTTCTTCTTCTTCTTCTTCTTGATCTTCGTCGTCTTCTTCTTCTTCTTCTTCTCTTTTTCTTACTTGCGTTCTTATTCTTCTTCTTACTTGTCTTCTTCTTCTTCTTCTTCTTCTTCTTCTTACTTGAATCCTTCTTCTTCTTACTTGTCCACTTCTTCTTCTTCTTCTTCTTCGTCTTCTTTTTTTTCTTTGTCTTCTTTCTTCTTCTTCTTTTTATGCTTATTCTTCTTCTTTTTACTTTATCTTCTTCTTTCTCCTCTTCATCTTTCCCTTCTTTTTATTATTTTCTTGTTCTGCTATTCCTTTGTCTTCTTTTCTTCATGTTCTTCGTCTCCTGCTCTTCCTCCTCCTTTTCTTTTCGTTTATCTCTTCTTTTTTACTTTTCCTCCCTCTCCCCCTCTTCTTCTTCTTTTACTTCTTATTCTCCATCTTTTTCCTCTTTCTCCTCGTCCTTTCTTCTTCTGCTTAAATCTTATTTTATGTCATCGTCAGCATCACTTTATCATATTCCTATTCCAGGACAAACGCACTATTTTCATATCATTTCCTTATTAAAAACTCAGGTACAGATATGTAGACAACACATACACTACACATAAATACCTGCACAACATATACGAGGGACAGTCATTAAGTAATATGCAATTTATTATAAAGTGCATAGAAGGGTATGTACAACGGAAAATCTTATTTCAGGGAACACACTTGGTCTTTAGCAATACTCAATGTAGTGGTCGTGATGATCAAGCAGTATGTGCATGCGCAATATAGCGTACATAATGGTCGCACCACTGTGGACATGCACTGCAAAAAAACAACGAGGCGTGTCTAGTGTTTTTGTGATTAAGTGGTGTGCAACCTTCTGAAATCTACAGATGAATGAAGGTTTGGTGTCAGGACAGTAATTTGAATCGGGAGACAGCCTGTGAATGTGTAGAAAGATTTCAAATTGGAAGGCCTTATTGATGAACCGAGGAGTGGGAGACCTGCAAGCGCAGCAACTGACACATTGAAACAGCAGATCAACCAGCTAGCCCGTGGCAAAATGCTAGTAACTATTGATGAATAGCAATTGATTTCACGGCGAGGGCACAAAATTGTATATAATGACCTCGGTTATATAAAAAAAGTGTATATCAAATAGGTTCATAGGGGGCTGGCAACGAAGTATCGGAGACAGTGTAAAATTGATTAAAAGTCACACCATTAACCTTATTTCTAGAGGGCATACATAAGTTAGTGAACAGTGTGTGTTGTCAGGCCCAGCGAAAAGGAGAATAAATTGGAACCGATTCCGTCAAAAATGTGAATTCGTACATCTACTTGGACCAAGAAATTACTCCCATGTAATGCATCAGGAGATCTCACGAAAAATAGCAGCGGGGTGTGTCCGCTTCAGCCGCAACAAGATTGAACTTCAACATATGACAAACAACGAAGTGAGAGCTCACACCTTCAACATATGACAAACAACGAAGTGAGAGCTCACACCTTCAACATATGACAAACAACGAAGTGAGAGCTCACACCTTCAACATATGACAAACAACGAAGTGAGAGCTCACACCTTCAACAGATGGCAAACAACGAAGTGAGAGGTCACACCTTCAACAGATGGCAAACAACGAAGTGAGAGCTCACACCTTCAACATATGACAAACAACGAAGTGAGAGCTCACACCTTCAACAGATGGCAAACAACGAAGTGAGAGCTCACACCTTCAACATATGACAAACAACGAAGTGAGAGCTCACACCTTCAACATATGACAAACAACGAAGTGAGAGCTCACACCTTCAAAAGATGGCAAACAACGAAGTGAGAGCTCACACCTTCAACATATGACAAACAACGAAGTGAGAGCTCACACCTTCAACATATGACAAACAACGAAGTGAGAGCTCACACCTTCAACATATGACAAACAACGAAGTGAGAGCTCACACCTTCAAAAGATGGCAAACAACGAAGTGAGAGCTCACACCTTCAACATATGACAAACAACGAAGTGAGAGCTCACACCTTCAACATATGACAAACAACGAAGTGAGAGCTCACACCTTCAAAAGATGGCAAACAACGAAGTGAGAGCTCACACCTTCAACAGATGGCAAACAACGAAGTGAGAGCTCACACCTTCAACAGATGGCAAACAACGAAGTGAGAGCTCACACCTTCAAAAGATGGCAAACAACGAAGTGAGAGCTCACACCTTCAACAGATGACAAACAACGAAGTGAGAGCTCACACCTTCAACAGATGGCAAACAACGAAGTGAGAGCTCACACCTTCAACAGATGGCAAACAACGAAGTGAGAGCTCACACCTTCAAAAGATGGCAAACAACGAAGTGAGAGCTCACACCTTCAACAGATGGCAAACAACGAAGTGAGAGCTCACACCTTCAACAGATGGCAAACAACGAAGTGAGAGCTCACACCTTCAACAGATGGCAAACAACGAAGTGAGAGCTCACACCTTCAACAGATGGCAAACAACGAAGTGAGAGCTCACACCTTCAAAAGATGGCAAACAACGAAGTGAGAGCTCACACCTTCAACAGATGGCAAACAACGAAGTGAGAGCTCACACCTTCAACAGCCGTGGTGTATGACCGCGAGGTGTAGAACCTACGAACAATTGACATGTAGCGGCCCCCAAGTTACTCATCAAGCGTTAATTAACAAGTGTTAAGTAATACGCGCTAAGTAACAAGCGGTAAGTAACAAGCGTTAAGTAATACGCGCTAAGTAACAAGCGGTAAGTAACAAGCGTTTTGGTATTGCTAAAAAGAGCGCAGGTGAGATTCTCCGAGGTACACTTGCCAGACAATAGGTGAACCTATATATGGACTTCATGGTGGCCATGCAACTATAATCGTCGCCCCGGACGACAACCAATGCAATGGAGATATAGCTTGCGACAAAATCTTGGTCCGGCATGGTACTTAGAGGCAACAGACAGAGATGAGTTTAGACGACATTTGGGCTGGCTTCTGAGAGCGCACAAACTTAGCATAGGTACATACAGACGCACACATACATCAAAGCACTAGTTTATGCGTCTTAATATCGCCCAAATTGACTACAGTCTAGGGTGGTATAGGCGCGCCTCCGCCAGTAGAAACTAGGGAGGCAAACGCATAAAGAAAAAACAATTACAAAATGAGTTTAGACGACATTTGGCTACCTGGCATTTGGCTACCTGGCATTTGGCACATAATGTGCTTGAATGGACACCAGGATTACAGTACTAGTGAGGAACATAATGTAGAAACAAAATAAGAAGAGGAAGATTCACACACATACACATATATACATATATTTATATTCACACACATACACACATATACATATACTTATATTCACACACATATACAAATACTTATATTCACATACATACACACATATACAAATACTTATATTCACATACATACACACATATACATATACTTATATTCACATACATACACACATATACATACACTTCTATTCACACACATACACACATATACATACACTTCTATTCACATACATACACACATATACATACACTTCTATTCACATACATACACACATATACATACACTTCTATTCACATACATACACACATATACATATACTTATATTCACATACATACACACATATACATATACTTATATTCACATACATACACACATATACATATACTTATATTCACATACATACACACATATACATATACTTATATTCACATACATACACACATATACATATACTTATATTCACATACATACACACATATACATATACTTATATTCACATACATACACACATATACATATACTTATATTCACATACATACACACATATACATACACTTCTATTCACATACATACACACATATACATACACTTCTATTCACATACATACACACATATACATATACTTATATTCACATACATACACACATATACATACACTTCTATTCACACACATACACACATATACATACACTTCTATTCACATACATACACACATATACATACACTTCTATTCACATACATACACACATATACATACACTTCTATTCACATACATACACACATATACATACACTTCTATTCACATACATACACACATATACATATACTTATATTCACATACATACACACATATACATATACTTATATTCACATACATACACACATATACATATACTTATATTCACATACATACACACATATACATATACTTATATTCACATACATACACACATATACATATACTTATATTCACATACATACACACATATACATATACTTACATTCACATACATACTTATATACACACACAAGAGAAACAGTCACGTTTAAAAGATTAAAAGACATCAATACACAAGAGGACTACATAAAGAAAGTAACAGAAGGCTTTGCAAAACTCACAAAAGAAACAGCAGTTGAAGAATGGGCTACGTTCAAAAGTAGTATCACTGAAGTAGCAATAGCAAAATACGGAACTGTAAAGGCAAGAGGCCTTAAACAAAATATTACAGCATGGGAGAATGATACAACACGATATTCCTACCCACACTGTGCTACCAGTGCAAAAAATTAGACATTGACAAGCAATTATAAAAGAAACTTTGTAAGAACACAAGTGGATATGCCTATGCAGAATGCTTGGAGTAACAATAATGGATAGAAACAGAAACGAAGATATTAGGAAACAGGTAGGTACAACACCGGTGCTAGACCTCAACAAGAGACAGCAAACCAAATGGTTCGGCCACGTGATACGTCAAACACCAGATAGTATCCCTAAGAAAGCAATGCTATACATATACAATGGATACAAAGTCAAAGGCCGACCACGCAGAAGATGGAAATCAGAAATAACAGAAGCAGTAAAGCTCCCCGTATACGTAGCACATACTAGGGCTCGATCAAGAGGTCTCTACATAACCTGACGCTGAAAGGCACAAACAGGACAAGCGAACAGAAGATATAAGTTACATACACACACACACACACACACACATACATACACACACATACACATATACATACAAACATACATACATACATTCAGACATACATACATACATACATATATACATACATACATTTATACATACATACATACATACATACATACATACATACATACATACATATATACATACATATACATACACATACATACCAACACACATACATACATACATATACATACACATACATACATACAAACACACAAACATACATACATACATACATACATACATACATACATACATACATACATACATACATACACACATACACACATACATACACACGTACAGACAAGCGTACACAGATATGTATACATCTACCACTATATACATTAATCGCATATATTTTCATTGATGTGTTTACAAATACCATTTAGAACACCCCTAAGGTTATGGAAGATTCATGAATATTTCTTTCCTTCTCCAAATCTGATGAAATGGTCAACGTACCAACACCACAGCTGATTCCACAGAAAGAGAGGAAATAGACAAGCTGGCATACGTTTTCCGCAATGACGACGCAGTAAGTATTGGACAACTGGGCAGCCAATCAGAATGAAGTTAATCCTGGTGTATATTTGTGCCATCTCGGCATCGACACCAGACGCCAAGTATCTCCAGTCTACTTTATTTCTTGCAGCAATGGTGCAATCTGACAGACCTTTTCCAGTCCATCTCCTGATGTTATCCGCACACTTATAACGTTGTCTGCTTCTTGGACGTCTGCCTTCCACCTCACACTCTAGTTTGATCTTCAACAAGGTTTTGTTAAATGACCACAATATCATAACTGTCTAACCTTGACTTCGGGTTCATTTCCTCTTGACTCTCCGTGTTTTCAATAACTCCACATTTATAATTTCTTCTCTTTTCAAGAAATGCAACCCAATCTCTATATACCCACATTTCCAAAACGTCGATACGCTTTTCTAGATTGTTATTCGGGTGTCCATATTTCTGAGTCATAAAAATAGTGCTGAGTATACATTACACATGACAATTCTCATTCTCAATTTATGATTTATATTTATCTGTTTGAATGTGAATATGTGTCGCAAATTGCTGAATACCATCTTGGGTATACCTATTCTCTTTGTGATATTTTTTTCGCATCCGCTTTCTTCTGTTATAATATGACCTAGAAAGTAGAACTCTTTACCTGTTCCAGTAGTTTATCTATTATTTGTATCTGCATACATGATTTCTTGTCATTGGTTATTAGCTAAAGATGAAGATGTACTTTAAGTAGCTGCTGCTATCGGGGATGAAGCATTATTGTACTGATAGCTTTTTATGATCTGATAGTTTCTTTCCTACATTGCTATTCTTCTTTTGCTTGCCCATTTGATTTTTTTGTGTCTGACTGACCGACCGGATAATTTTTAAGTGCTATCCAGTTCCCCTTTTTTACTCCTGTGTTCATGTTTTATTTTATGCAGACTTCCCTTGTTCTAGGAGTCGTTAGCTCACATACGAGACGTGTTCAAATGAAACCGGACCAAACTGCACCAAGTAAACATACTTACGATGCGCATGATGATGTTTTTTCTGGTGTAAACAGCACATGCCAACAGTCAAGTTTGCAAAATGTTATTATCCTTCGACTCATAGTTTCTTCAGTAGACCGTTGAAAACATGGCGGGTGTGATACGGAATCCGTCCAGAGTTGATCAGCGAGCGGAGATTCGGTTTCTAACAGCTGAAGGATGTCGACAAGTTGACATTCATCGCAGAATGCAGGAAGCGTATGGTGGCAAATGAGTGTCGAAGACGACAGTGAATAACTAGATAACGATGTTTAAAGAAGGACGAGAGTTGACGAAACAATATGCACCTGACCTGGTCTCGATAGATCTTTCGTTAACTCACGTTCTTCTTTAAACATCGTTGTCCAGTTCTTTGCTGTCGTCTTCGACACACTTTTGTCACCATACACTACCTGCATTCTGCGATGAATGTCAACTTGTCGGCATTCTTCAGCTGTTAGAAACCAAATCACCGCTCGCTGATCAACTATAGACGGATTCCGTATCCCACCCACTATGTTTTCAACGGTCTGCTGAAGAAAATATGAGTCGGAGGAAAATGACATTCTGCAAACTTGACGGTTGGTATATGATGTTTACACCAGAAGTGATGTCACCTTGCGCATCGTACGTATGTTCATTTGTTGCAGTTTAGTCCGGTTTCATTTGAACATGTCTCGTAGGTTTGGTGTTCGCTATCCCTGAAGAACGCATTTTGGTCGTAAGGCAGGCGGCGTTTTTGTTTCCCTCTTAGCGCACTATCTGACAATACCTATTAATATTTATTGTTTTTTGTTTCTTCTTTTTCGTCCATCGTTCTTAAACTCTTGCTAACAAGCCCTGTAAAGCTCTTTTCAAGTAGCAGGATGTAGTCCAGAGAAGGTAATGCGTTGCGTAGTAGTTTTCTGCTTGACTGCTATACTTGCACCTCTCGGTCGAACACCCGACTTCCGCATGGCATTTTGGAGTTCCGGATTAAGCTTCCCTCTTCGGCCCCTTCTCCTTAGCCAGCCTGCCCTGTTGCAGCCTGTTATCCAGGATCACGATTTGGAGGTGTAAAAGGGTTTTTGCAGCTCTGAGTCGCTGGCCCTGACGGTAGCAGTCTACTTTGGAGATGACCTCTAAAGCTCATGCACTGCTCAGAATCGTTTACATTTGAACTCTACCAGTCAGTGTCCAGCATGTTCGTCTCCAATGTTAACACGTGCTGTGATTTTCACCGTTCTCCTCACCTGTGTGTTCTGTGATGTTTCCCAGGTCATCCTCACCTGTGTGTTCTGTGATATTTCCCCCTTCTCCTCACCTGTGTGTTCTGTGATGTTTCCCCGTTATCCTCACCTGTGTTTTCTGTGATGTTTCCCCGTTATCCTCACCTGTGTGTTCTGTGATGTTTCCCCGTTATCCTCACCTGTGTGTTCTGTGATGTTTCCCCGTTATCCTCACCTGTGTGTTCTGTGATGTTTCCCCGTTATCCTCACCTGTGTGTTCTGTGATGTTTCCCCGTTATCCTCACCTGTGTGTTCTGTGATGTTTCCCCGTTATCCTCACCTGTGTGTTCTGTGATGTTTCCCCGTTATCCTCACCTGTGTGTTCTGGGATGTTTCCCCGTTATCCTCACCTGTGTGTTCTGTGATGTTTCCCCGTTATCCTCACCTGTGTGTTCTGTGATGTTTCCCCAGTCATTCTTACCTGTGTGTTCTGTGATGCTTCCCCGTTCTCTTCACCCTGTGTGTTCTATCCACATATTTCTGGGTATATTGAAATCTAAACGAAGTTTCTTACAGTCAACACAGCACCTGCAGGCTAGTCGCACAAAACGCCGCTAGTCCCACAAAACGACGCTAGTCCCACAAAACGCCGCTAGTCCAGGAAAACGCACCTAGTCCCACAAAACGCCGCTAGTCCCATAAAACGCCGCTAGTCCCACAAAACGCCGTTAGTCCCAAAAAACGCCGCTAGTCCCGGAAAAAGCCGCATCAAAAAATGTAATGAACTGACGCAACTTGGAAGCCATCACTAAATAAACTCAGAACTATGTATCACCACGCAAGAAGAACTTGAAGAAATGAGATACGTGGTTGATGAGACTCGCGATGTCTAGCACGAGGTTCAGACCATTTGATGATCTGCAGAGATGCGTAGACAAAGATCTTCAAACTCAGAACGTGACATTGCTGACTTATAAAGCCCAGCTCCAAAGAATTGGTCTTAGAGACTCCACCACGTGCAATTCCGTAGCACGCAAGCAAACACTAGAACATAGCATGCAGATTTAAACTACGTATTCAGACCAAAGAGAGGCAATATGGCCCTGGGAATCTACCATGCTAGAAAATCTGTGGATCGGCGAAGACCTGAAAAACAGTCTCCTCGGTGTACCTCACTGGGATCGAAGTTGAACGAAGAAGACGTAGATGAATGGCACACACCTTCTGGGAACATAACATATGGAAAACATGTTGAGGCGGAACGACAGCAGAAACCACGTAGGCGAACATTGGAAACATGATGTCTGACACTGAACATGGAAAATAAGTAAATACATCCATGTGACAGGACATTGGAAACATGATGTCTGACACCGATCATGGAAAATAAGTAAGTACATCCATGTGACAGGACATTGGAAACATGATGTCTGCCACCGAATATGGAAAATAAGTAAGTACATCCATGTGACAGGACATTTGAAACATGATGTCTGACACCGAACATGGAAAATAAGTAAGTACATCCATGTGACAGGTCATTGGAAACATGATGTCTAACACCGAATATGGAAAATAAGTAATTACATCCATGTGACAGGACATTGGAAACATGATGTCTGACACCGAACATGGAAAATAAGTATGTTCATATTTGGCTTGGCTTGGCTTCGTTCGTTCTCAATCTCCCGCTACCAAATCATAAAAGGGCTTAATTAGCAGAATGTAGTCCAGAGAACGGAATGCGCTTTGTCGTCGTTTACAGTTTGACTGCGATATTTGCACTTTTCAGTCCAACACATCCCACTAAAGTAAGCATACTAACATCATCATGTAGCGTGTCCTCTTTAGAACGTCGCTCTCATCACAGCCCGTCTGAAAGAAACTCGTTCTCTAGCAAAATCTTTCACTCTCCGCAAAAGTCATGCCCATGAATTCCTTGACATCGTGGTAATATCGTTTTCTTTGTCTACCCCTGCCTCTTTTGCCAGATGCAATACCTTTCATCACTGTCCTCTCAAGACCGTTATGTCGCTTGATTTGTCAAACATTTTTCAATTGTCAGGCCATGATGTAATTGATAAACCAGTTCTCTTCTATGTTAAACTCTTGTGGAATATCTATATTTGTCCCTCTCTCAGTTCAGGATATTCTGAGGATCTTTCCATAACATTTTGACTCTAGCGACTCTATTCTCTTTCTAGATGTTTAAGTAATCGCCCATGCTTCGCCCGTATGCTGCCACGGGAAAGACACAGGCTCTCAAGACGTTTACTTTTGTCGTTTTGCTGGTGTTCTGCCAAAATTTCTTCAGGTTGTTTAGTTTCTTCGTTGCCAAGGCTAGTCACCTTATGATTTCTTTTGTGCATAATAACAACATAAAATAATCATAACAGTGTCTGAGGTTTTCTATGGTTCAGTAGTAAGGCGCTTTCTCCTGCAATCGTCACGTACAGTTTAAGTTGAAGAAGAAGAAAAATAAAACATGAAATTATTGATGTTAAACTCGTATTTAGGAGACGAGAAATAATAATTATATTTTTATTGATTTTTATTTGTTATTTTAATGTTACTTCTTTACTTCTACTGGTAGAAGAAATACTTCAATGTTTGTTTTCTACTGTGTCATTTTATTTCCATTTTTATATTTGTGTTGATCTGTTTAATTTTATTTCCATTTTTATGTTTGTGGTGATCCTATTTCATTTTATTTCCATGTTTAAAAAATACGTAACAGTGATGTTGTTTGATTTCTTGCAGATTCTTATTACATCCTTGGATGTGACTACACAGAAGGCACTAAGAGATACAATGTAAGAAAAGTCAAAAAAAAGAGAAGAAAGTGTCCATCTTGGAAACGGAAGGAATGAGAGAAATGTAGAATGTTTGAAGTTTTCTTCTCTTAATATTGACCCAGTTCGCCGACGGGACCTGTACTGTAGCTGACAAACTTCCGCACTTAGTCAAACGTATCCCTACGCCAGTACTAATACGCAGAAACGCATACATTAAGGCATTCATTAACCCATGCGAGCACATACTGCCATACATATGTTTGAACACACACACACACATACAAAAAACAAAACCACGCGCGCCCATTCGTCTGTGTGTCTTTAAATTTATATTCTATCCTTCTACCTATATATCTTCAGTCCACTTATGTCGTTAGACGTCGTTGGGAGGTGCTACCTCCTTTGTTTCAAATTATTTTTGGCAGGAGAAAATCCACTGATGACCAGGTCAATCCCAGAATCTGTTAGCCCCTGGAATATACGATCACCTATTTTTGAGACTGGTGGAGGTTGAAGTGTAAATTAGAGCAAGGTTGACCCGCATCCTGTCAGGCGCCATCTAAGCCGCTTCGCTAACCACATAACCAAGACCTGATGTTATAGCCACACAGTTCCCTTTTTTGCGACATATTCTCTGTTGGGCGAGAATCCCTAGAATAATTTGAGTAAATTTTTAACTTGGATTTTGTCCGAGCAGCGGCCGTTAGGCCTACACTTTTCGATTTCCAACTGCTAATGTATTTTTAACGTGCGCGCCCCTGCACACGGGTGTCTGATCTCACTACTTAGAGATCAGGGGAAATATTTACCGAATGATACACGTGAAAAAAATCTCATCCGGGATTTGAACCCGCGATCTACACACCCGAGGCGAACACCTTGCAGAAGAACCAGATCAGGTTGGCCGGCCACGTTGTGTGCATGCCAGACCACCGCATTCTGAAACCACTAATGTATGAGCTGAAAGAGGGCATGCGTCTGGTCAGTTGAGAAAAGAAGCGCTTCAAAGAATTCCTCAAAATATCTCTGACACGCTTAAAAATCAATATAAACTCATGGAAATGCCTAGCATAGGACAGCCAGGCATTACGTAGAACCACCATCAGAGGCGCCTCCATTGCCGAGGAGCGCCCCGAGGAGCGGAGAAAATGTACTGTGCGAAAAGACAAAACAACTGACACTCACATGTCCAACTCTGACCTTAAATGCTGCATATGTGCCATAATTTCACTATATACTAATACAGCCCCCTTCTGACTCACCGGTGACTGATGTAGTCATCATCGCTTGTGATGAATGACTATTATTATCACAAACTATTACTACACATTAATCTTTCGTTTCACGGAATCGTGGTTTTGTAGCGGTCACCCTTTTACCGATTTAAACTTTGGTCAAGGTTCTTTTACCTGCAGTTGGTGCTTGACCCCTTCCTACTTCTATTGGCTTGGCTTGGCTTCGTTCATTCTCAATCTTCCCCTATCAAAAACTGAAAGAGCTTAAGTAGCAGAATGTAGTCCAGAGAACAGAAAGCGTTGTGTCGTAGTTTACAGCTTCGCTTCGATATTTGCACCTTTCGGTCCAACACATCCGACTGCAGCAAGCATTTTTTGAGTACTGAGTTAGCATTCCCTCTTCGATCCCATCTCCTTAGCCAGTCTGCCCTGCTGCAGCCTGTTATCCAGGATCACTGCGTGGATGCGTAGAAGGGTCTTGGCAGCTTTGGCCCTGACACTAGCAGTCAGCTATGAGTCGCTGACCAATGCAGCTCATGCGCTGCTCATCATCTTGATCCCCCTACTTCTATTAAAGCAGTGATGCCAAGCGCTTCTGTAATTTGGACGTGCTCAAATTCCAGGCTCTGTATTTGCAGTACTTCCATTTTTCCTGTTAGTTTTCTTCCAACCTACGGCTTTGAGCGATGTGGAGAACTTATGTCGATTGTGCTGTCCTCAAGTGCGTTGTGTCAGTCAGTGTGAGCTTGTGTCTTTGTACACTCACTTGAATATCGTTTATCCACCTGCACCGCGGCGCACCACGTACTTACTGTGCAGTCATTCGACATGTTTTCCACTGCTGGGGTAGTCGAGGGGTTGTGAAGACAGAACTACAGACCGCTTCGCCACTGCTGTCACCACGTCGTGTGCTGGCTATGTTTGTTTATTTCACCCCCTACAGAAAAACAACATACCATTCAGGGAATTCGAGCCGCTGTCCTCCTTGTCGGCAGGCAGGCCTCGAAACCATTCGGCCACGCGTTCCTCGTACTACCAGTTGTATAAAAAACATGGTCAGCCATCAGTGAAAGTTGAATAGAGTGCATTTTCATGAGATTGTTTACAAATTCACGAATCGCCTTCGTTGTAATGCTATCCATCATACCCGGTGACTTGTTAAGACTTTTCTTTATTATAACTCTCTATTTCGTGAATCATTATGTAAGGTTCTATATACTCAGAGTTGCATGGTAGAAACACTGAATCCACCGTGGAGGCATTATGATTGAAGTATTTTTTCCATCGATGTCTTCTGCTATTTTTTATTAGATATAGAAACATCTTGATTGTCATAGATTACTGAAGTAGGATTGATGTACTCGTCTCTGAATTGCATCTGTAAAAATATACAGGTCGTTTTGGAAAGGTTGATGTTAGTTGTTCATCGTAATGTTTCCAAGATTCTTTTCTTGCGTTGTTTGATTATTATCTTGGAGTTTTATCTTGCTGTCTGGCTGGTAGGCGATGTAATCATCTTGTTTGTTGGACGTCAACCAACTCTTGTAAGTTTTATTTTTTGACGGTATAGACTCCCTCACCATATCACTCCATCTAGCTGTTCGTTTCTGACATTTTTCGTGCTGTAAGTTCTTTGTTCCACATTTCTTATGGGGAGCAGTCGTTAAAGTTGCTCTAAATAAAGCCATTTCACTACCTATGACCCTAGTTTCTTCTTTGTGCGGCATACATACAATTGTCAATTCGCGTCATACATTATTCCTGACAGCTTTCTCCCCTAACATTTGAAGATTTTCTACTAAAGGTGGTTTGACTTTCTCCAGACTTTCTTGTGTGGAAGTAATTCTGTCAACACAATTGACCGATGATAATTATTAATACACATGTTAGGAATGCCCTTAGAATCTGTTATGATTTTCCTGTGTCTGTGTTTGATGAGAATATGGCTTGGCTTCGTTCGATCTCAATTTCCCGCTACCAAACCCTAAAATGGCTTAAGTAGCAGAATGTAGTCCAGAGAACGGAATGCGCTGTCTCGTAGTTTACAGCTTGACTGCGGTATTTGCACCTTTCGGTCCAACACATCCGACTTCAGCAAGCATTTTTTGAGTACCGGGTTAGCATTCCCTCTTCGATCCCTTCTCCTTAGCCAGTTTGCTCTGTTGCAGCATGTTATCCAGGATCACCGCGTGGAGGTGTAGAAGGGTCTTGGCAGCTCTGGTTCGCTGGCCCTGACGTTAGCAGTCAGCTATGGGTCGCTGACCGCTGCAGCTCATGCGCTGCTCAGCGTCTTGATCCCTGATGAGAATATGAACATGATTAGTAACGCTAAGCCTGTGTTGTTCCACCTGTATCATGTTTTGATGCTATTCACTTTATACGTTTGTACCTGCAGATAAATACTTCGTTGTCACGAACAAACATTCTTTGTTTACACGTTCCCCTGCGTCTTACTGTCCTTGTTCAGTACCGACCGAGAAAAAGGCCACAACTACAGCTGCCATTGCATAATAACAGTTACTTCAGCAGCAGAGACTTTGTAGACGACTGTAGTAGTATTATGTTTTACATAATAAGGTTGCTAGACATATGTACAACTCTCTCTAGTCAGCTTGTCGGCAGACATGGCCATCTATTGTTTACTCCCCAGTGAAGGTTATGGGAAACAAATGGAGAGGAGTAGTGAAGTTGGACATTTCCTGAAATATAGAATAATATGTCTTTCTAGTTGCGTGTTCGCTTCTTATCTTACAATGAAATTTTGCGAGAGCCTTATCCACATTATTCGGGAACAATGACTGCATATTCTTTAAACAAACACTTCGTGGGGCAAGGTGATTGAAACGTTCGCTTTTCAAGGCAAACATGGGGTGGTGTTTTACTTCTTGGTGACGTTACGTTTCATACAAGGAAAATGATTAAAATATGATAAAACAAGAATTACTAGATACACTGACTGAAATACAATGATTAAAAAAGAGAATGTATGCAATAGAATACATAAAATAACATAGGATAAAAATGGAAGATGATTAAAATACAGTGGCTAAAATAGAATAGATATTCAATAAAATAATTAAAATTGCATATGTTTATAATAGAATATGTTTAAAATGCAATGGTTAAAATAGAATATGATTACAATCAAATAATTAAAACAGAATGATTAAATTGCTAGACAAGACTAGAAACATAATATAAGGAGAAAATATGAATTTGATCATTTGAGGTTAGGGAAGAATGAAAGACGGTGAGAAAGATTGAGAGATATATATATATATATAGAGAGAGAGAGAGAGAGAGAGAGAGGGAGAGAGAGAAAGAGATAGAACAAGAAAAAGAGAGATGAAATAAGAAATAAGCAAATAAGATCCAAAGGTATTCAATTATTTCATTTGGTTGTGCTTCTTCCCATAATCACTTTACTGTGCTTCTTCCCAAAGTCACTTTAATGTGCTACTTCCCATAGTCACTTTACTGTGCTTTTTCCCATAATCACTTTACTGTGCTTCTTCCCAAAGTCACTTTAATGTGCTACTTCCCATAGTCACTTTACTGTGCTTTTTCCCATAATCATTTTACTGTGCTTCTTCACATAATCATTTTACTGTGCTTCTTCACATAGTCACTTTACTGTGCTTTTTCCCATAATCATTTTACTGTGCTTTTTCACATAATCATTTTACTGTTCTTCTTCTAATAATCATTTTTCGTTTTTATTCAGAATGTTGACAAGAGAAACTCCTGTGGTGATGTGGTTCGTTTCTGACAAAACAGAAAAGCCGAAAAGGGTAAATAACTCATTTCTAAAATTGATGTTTCATATGTTGTGTACAAAATATTTTTGTACACGGCGTGTCCAAATGAAACTGGACCTAGCTGCGGATGATGTCGTCCTTTCATGTGTAAACAGCACATACCAACCGTCAAGTTTGCAAAATGTCCTTACCCTCCGGCTCACAGTTTCCTAAGCAGACCGTTGAAAATATGACGGGTGTGATACGGAATCCGTCCAGAGTTGATCAGCTAGCGGTGATTCGATTTCTAACAGCTGAAGGATGTCTACCAGTTGACATTCATTGTTTTCTTTGTCGAAGACAACAGTGAGGAACTGGTCACCGATGTTAAAAGAAGGACGTGAGTTAACGAAAGATCTTCCGAGAACAGGTCAGGAGCATATTGTTGCGTCAGAAGATGTTATCGCCAAAATTGATGCAGCGATTCGGGTGGAGCGTCACCGGAGCTTACATTTGCCACACTTTTATCACCATACACTGCCTGTATTCTGCAATGAATGTCAACTGGTCGATATCCTTCCGCTGTTCAAAAACCGAATTACATCTCGCTGATCCTCTGAAAGCTTTCCATATCACACGCGCCACGTATTTAACGGTCTGCTGAGGAAACTATGAGTCGAAGGATAATGACATTTTGCAAACTTGACGGTTGGTATGTGCTATTTACATCATAAGTGCCGTTACCATGCGCATCTCGTACGTATGTTCACTTGGTGCAGTTTGGTCAGGTTTCATTTGAACACGCCTCGTATCTTTTACATGAACGAAAAAAAGCTCCCGTAACACCACAACGCTGCAAGAGAAAACAAATTGAGAAAAAAACACACAATTGAATAGAGAGCTACTAATCCAAAAGGCGTATCATGTATAGTCAGTTTTTGTTTAAATTGGCTACTGTAACCAATGTACACACTATGGGACGGAATATTGGAGTGCTTCTGGGGACATGAAGATAGAGGTGAACGGTAAAGACGCCAATGCAATGATAAATCATTAGTTACTTTTACCAAGGCATCAGGGGGAAGGAAGACTAACGTCTGGTCAGGCAAAATATACTGATCAGGCATGTTAGTCAGGGTCAGGTAAAACACTCTGGTCAAGACCCTCAGCTCGGCTTACTAATAGGCCTCCCTGGAAACGTTTTGTTTTCATGGCAGTCTGGCTAACGAGGTGAGGGATCGACATGATACCCGTAGTAGTGAGCGATAGGCAGATAAAGCAAAGCATAGCATAACTGCATGGAGGATCCCGACCCACCTTCATCAGCACGCTCAGGATGTGAGGAAAGCTCCTGCAACCTGCCACTTAACGTCCTTTTCAGGGCGCACAACCGTGTAACCTACTCTTTGTGGGTCTTCGCAAACAACAACAACAACAACCAAAGCATCAAACAGATTCATGTAATGGCTCAGTGACCGCACCAGAGCAAAAGAAAACGATTCTTACCCTACGATCACAAGGCCTTCATCAGAGACAGAACGAAAACAACAAACAAATCACAACAGAAAAAAAAAACATCATGTAAATTAAGCGGATTACCTTCTTCGACATAAAAAGGAAATTCTCAGAAAAATATGTGACACAGTACAGCAGTTTTAAAATAGAGTGGACCTAACAAGAAATGGTGAATATGATTGAATTCACCTTACCATTCCAGAGTGGTTCGCCGGGGTCAATTCGTATGACAAGAACAAGAATAGCACCACTGTCGCACAGAGAGCATATATTAAGAGGTTACTAACTGTGTGACATGGTATTATACCGGGCTTGGTTAGGTGGTTTACTAAAGCAGCATAGATGGCGCATAACAGGCTGCGGGTTTATTTTGCTTTAGTCTATTAAAATTGACTCGCACATCAGTTAACCACCTTCCATTGTGTAGTAATAAGCTGCTCGAGTTTAACCCGCTAAGCAGGACATTTTCTCCTGACTACATCCAGGTAACACCAGAGATGGAACCTACACAGTGGATTATGCCCCTGTAAAAGCACAGGTCAACTAAGACTAAGACTACGACACCTTACCTTATGTCAGTGAACATACAATTGACATTGATCTATCGCACGATACGATTTGCTATATTGTTCACAGACAACCGCATTGTGACAAATACAACACTGCTTATCCCAAATACCTGATAATTACAAATATAATGTTTTGGTTTGAAATTAGCCATACACAATTACACTAATCATTCAATCAATCAAAACATTTTCAGCTTCATGTGAACCATATGTCTTCAACAGATACATAAAATCCATCACATGTTGACCTGTCCATATAAGTTGAAGAGTTTGTGACATTAAAGTTTCTATAAGATGTGGTAACCAGACCCGTGCCAAATCCTGCTTAGTTCCATCCTAAGACATTCCTGACAGGTTTCATAACTACTATTCTTAGCTCCCCATTTTGATCCCGGTAACACTCAAGCGGACATATAATGGGTACCGATAAATCTTGTCATATCAGATTTGCAATATTATTGACACAAAAACAGCTGTGCTATCAAATAATAAAACGCGTACCACGAATGTCAAATAAGAACAAATGCCACGAACACAAATTTGGAATTACTCACGCATAATTGCACGTGGACCAGTAAACATGTTTTAGTCGCAGGGATTGTGGGATCCTTATTCTGTAACACAGAACAGAACTAATGCGTTTCCATCATGACCTACTATAGACTAAACTACAGATGGCCATATCAAAACCCGTTCGCTTTGAGTTGAAGCTGAACAGATTTCATAAAACACGGGGCAACTTGTTTCCAAAAGTACTCACTGTCAATAAAGGGGTAATCATTTCAAAAGACTGGTTTCATTCGGAGCGCTTGTTGTTATATTCGGTAAATAAGGAAAAGAAGATGGGTATTCAGTTTATTTCAGGACATTATTCTTTGAAAATATCACTCTCAACAGTGGTTTGTTGTGTTTTGTACCGTTATTTCTCTATGTGGAAGATGTATGGATTGATTATAAACCTTGCACAATATGAGTGCTGATGAGTTTTGTAATTTAGTCGGCCTTTACATGTGACGTTAACATAATTTAACTAAACATCTTTATACTGGTTTAGAAGACTCTGCAGAGTCTCTGTACAACCAGTTTCATTTACATTACCTTGCTCTGAAAGCTATGCGCATCCAATTTATTCTTAAATGCATTAATTGTCCCTGCCTCCACTACCTCCTGTGGCAATGCATTCCAAGCATTCACCACTCTCTGACTAACATGTTTTTTTCTAAAACCCTTTTTTTGCGTTCGCCTTATTTCTCTAATCCCCAAGGCGGTGTGCGTTGCACTGTGGTTTTCATTTTGCGGCTGTCGGGCCAGTGCATCCGACTTCAGCTTGCATTTTATGTGAGGGTCAGGCAAAATATTCTGCTTCCTCCTGCATTTTCTAAGGGTTTGCTTTCTAGGGGTAAAGGCCGGTGCTGTGATGGGGATCGAATCCAGCTCCTTCGGGTTGTGAGCCGTGCCACTTAACCACTAGGCCACGCCGTCCCCTTCCTAATCTCTAATGTGGATCTATCTGTAATTAGTTTGTAGTTATGCCTTCTTGTTCTTGTGGGTGGTTGTATTTTTAAAAAAAACCACTTGTTATATGGATTTCATGGGTATTTTCCCAACGAGTCCGCTGGCCTTCTATTACAGCTGGCCATGGTCTTCATGATGTTGTGAAAAGGCAAAAATAGATGGTTGTGTGAGGGTCTTTTTCCTAAACAAATTGCAACAGACCCCACCTAATGAAGAGCACGCCGCAAAGTGCATTTACACAAGTTCTGCTTAGGTGGTGTAGGTGTGCATCATTTGGAGCACGGTGAAGACGAAGCAAGCCAACTCAGACACAACACGTTAATTTAGACCTGGATGACATTTGTGGTTGATGGTTCACTCGCTCTGATACAATCAGATAGGAAGTTAGTGACATTTATTTGTTGATAACCCTCTCGCTCTGATACAATCAGATAGGAAGTTAGTGACATTTATTTGTTGATAACCCTCTCGCTCTGATACAATCAGATAGGAAGTTGGTGACTAATAGTTGTTGATTGTTCACTCGATCTGATACAATCAGATAGGAAGCTAGTGACATTTATTTGTTGATAACCCTCTCGCTCTGATACAATCAGATAGGAAGTTGGTGACTAAAAGTTGTTGATGGTTCACTCGCTCTGATACAATCAGATAGGAAGTTGGTGACTAATAGTTGTTGATGGTTCACTCGCTCTGATACAATCAGATAGGAAGTTGGTGACTAATAGTTGTTGATGGTTCACTCGCTCTGATACAATCAGATAGGAAGTTGGTGACTATTAGTTGTTGATGGTTCACTCGCTCTGATACAATCAGAAAAAAGTTGGTGACTAATATCTGTCGATGGCGTATGTGATCTATTGCAATCAGGAAGACTGCCTGTGAAAGAGGCATGTCATGTCATGTAATGTCATGTCATGTTATCCGATCATATAATGTCACGTAACAAATTCTTCACATAGCGTAGTATCCTTCACAGCAGCCCTAAATACATCTCGGTTCCTTACAAGATGACCAGCTTAACACACTGATATCTTCAAAAACCAGTAATGTCCTAGTGCCATATTTTTCTTGGAGGACATTTTCCGTTATTCCCAGGCACCGTCCTTCTACCATCTATCTCTCCAAGCCAAAGTGACTTTTCATATGACCGAAATAGTGTTCCTAAACCAAAATATGTTTACCGCATTAACAAACAAGAGCAGAAGAAGGACAGTATATCAACAACACAAACACATTTATACAATAATCAAGAAATATTTATGTGATGCAAATAAATTATATATTATACCAGGCGTGTTCAAATGAAACCGGACCAAACTGCAATAATTGAACATGCGTACGATGCGAATGATGACGTCGCTTTTGGTGTGTTCAGCAGATACCAACCGTCAAGTTTGCAGAATTGCATTGTCCTCCTTAATCAGCGAGTTGTGTTTCGTTCCTTCTTTAAACATCGTTGTCCAATTCTTCATTGTTGTCTTCTACACACGTATGTCACCAAAGACTGCTTGCATTCTGCGATGAATGTCAACTGGATGACATCTTTCAGTTGACAGAAACCGAATCACCGCTCGCTGATCAACTCTGGATGGATTCCGTATCACATCCGGCATGTTTTCAGCGGTCTGCCGAAGAAATTATGAGTCGGAGAATAATGAAAGTTTGCAAACTTGATGCATGGCATATGCTTTTTACATTTTTATATGCTGCTTCCTCGCGTTCTGTAAGTCGATGCCCTGTGTAAATATCAGAGCGAGCATTACTATGAGTTGGAAAGTCTTCTACCTTAGACGGCTAAAATACACTTTTATGCACTGAGATTCGAATCTCACCAAAGGAACTGTTCTATTCTCGTATTTTCACACCACATACCATTCTAATAATCTTTCTGATAATTTATGTTATATAATGTAAGAGTTACAACATATTTAAACGTTACATCGATTTACAGATATTCACAGACAAAGTTAAGATATCACTTTATCACACCAGACGGAGTCAAGAGCCAACATTTCAGTCTAGGATTATCACAACCTTTCTGCATCAGAGCATGTGAGTGCTCTAGCAGAGCTATTTTCTGTGGAATAATGTTAAATCAGTGACGTGGCAGCGAAGTGTTACCAGGATCAGGTGAAACTTACTGATCGAGACTCGACCTAACGTACAGTGCTAGATCGTGCTCCTGGAAACAGGTTGTGCCACAGCAGTCTAGTAAACAAGGTGGGAACTGATACTGTAAACTCCATAGCTTTGAGCATATAGAGGAACCTCGCATTGCACCACAGCCAGAAGAACCATGGCCCACCTTCTCAGTACGCCTCTGGATGTAAGATAAACCACATTAACAAACCTCAAAAGAAACATATTCAACAGTTAACTCGGTTAAACCTGCCGAAGACGGATGTGTCGGACCGAAAGGTGCAAATATCGGAGTCAAATTGTAAACTAGCGACACAACGCAAATCCGTTTTCCGGACTACATTCTTGCCACTTGCAAAACCCTCTTCAGGGCTTGGTAGCGGGAGTTTGAGAATGAACGCAGAAGAAGAAGAAGAAGCTCGGTACAGCACGAGTAACTTGGAACAACATAGCCAGTTAGGTGTGCTGAGTGCAGAATGAGTAACTTGGAACAACACAGTCAGTTAGGTGTGCTGAGTACAGCACGAGTAACTTGGAACAACACAGTCAGTTAGGTGTGCTGAGTACAGCACGAGTAACTTGAAACAACACAGTCAGTTAGGTGTGCTGAGTGCAGCACGAGTAACTTGGAACCAGTACAGTCAGTCAGGTGTGCTGAGTGCAGCACGAGTAACTTGGAACAGCACTGTCAGTCAGGTGTGCTGAGTGCAGCACGAGTAACTTGGAACAGCACTGTCAGTCAGGTGTGCTGAGTGCATATTTCTTCAATTTGCTTTATTTTGTTGTGGTTTGAATGTTTTCAAATTAAAAAATGGTTTTATTTCAAATCATTGTTATAACTATGATAATTTGCGTATTATTTACTAGCCTCAAAGTTACCCCATGTCAATTATCTGACAGACCTTCATAGTACCATATTACGAGAAGAGCTTTCATGGCACTGAGGAATTTGAGGAAAATAAAATAGTCCAACACAAAATAAGCCTCTTCAACTTCAAAGTAAAGTTCTTTATATTGTATGGCTCGGAAACGGATAACAACAACAAGAGCAAAGAAACAGCTACATATATTAATAAATGGATGCATGTAAAGAATGTAGACAGATTGAAATGGTATGATTAGATTACTAATGTGGAGTTGTTGGGAAGAACCACACGGAAATCACAGAAACCTGACTCAAGATAAAGTGGAAAGAACTACAGGGATATCACGGAAACCTGACTCAAGGTAAAGTGGAAAGAACCACACGGATATCACGGAAACCTGACTCAAGGTAAAGTGGAAAGAACCACACGGATATCACGGAAACCTGACTCAAGGTAAAGTGGAAAGAACCACAGGGATATCACAGAAACCTGACTCAAGGTAAAGTGGAAAGTACCACAGGGATATCACAGAAACCTGACTCAAGGTAAAGTGGAAAGAACCACACGGATATCACGGAAACCTGACTCAAGGTAAAGTGGAAAGAACCACAGGGATATCACAGAAACCTGACTCAAGGTAAAGTGGAAAGTACCACAGGGATATCACAGAAACCTGACTCAAGGTAAAGTGGAAAGAACCACACGGATATCACGGAAACCTGACTCAAGGTAAAGTGGAAAGAACCACAGGGATATCACAGAAACCTGACTCAAGGTAAAGTGGAAAGTACCACAGGGATATCACAGAAACCTGACTCAAGGTAAAGTGCTGGACTGGATTGGACACACATTAAGGACACAAGTTGATAGCATTACACGACAGCCTTAGTTCTGGAATCTTGAAGGCAAGAAAAGTAATGGCAGAAAATAGAGCTCGGAACATGACAGAAATGGACAGCTGCAACAAATGGCGCTCCACAGAAAGCTTATATGTTTTGATTGATTGATTGATTGATTGATTGATATTGGTTCACAATGGTTCTGTTGTTTCTTTTGCTCTAAGGAACTTCTTGTTTACTAACATCATTAATAAATTTGTTTTCATCTTACCAGTTTGGAGCTGATCTGAATCATGAGCTTCTGACACAGTTTGTCAACTATCGAACAGGACTTGGCAGAAACACACAGGGCGACCTGAATCCAGAGGTATTTCAGAATTAGAAGTGCATGCATGTTCAGCTCTACCATGTTTAGTTCAAAATTGAACGTCGCTCCACTCCGGGCAGACCCATACTCTTCTTTCAGAAAATTTGCATCCACGCCAACTACGCGAGAAGGTCAGAGGTTGAACTTGAATGTCAGAAAATGGCGAACGATATCAATATTGGTGTTTTTAATAGTATGCTTGTTGTACACACTGCGGTTCTGCCCATGTGGACGCTGCTCCCTGCTCAACCAATGTTTTATTTTAAAACCTTGCAGTGCTTTGATTATATATCATCGAATGCATCGTCAATATCTATAAGGCGATCATTTATCGACCTCAGTATGTACTTGCTATCAATATACAATGCCCCCCTCCCCCCAACCATTAAGGGTGCCATCTAGATGATATACGAATCAATCAGGACATTAATCGAATAGTCGGCATGGCTGTCAACGCTATGACCACGCTCCATCGAATCTGGAACCAGCGTAAACTTTAACTGAAAACCAATCTACGAATTTACACAATATGTGTCGTTCCCATCCTGCTGTGCGGTTCCGAAACATGGACTATTCTGCAGTGTGACCAGAAACGTATTGAAGCCTCCAACACGCGCATCTAGATACCAGGTCTTGCGATCCACTTGGGTTTGCTGGGTCTCAGACGATGAAGTCACGCGACGGACAGACCTTGAAAGCGCATTTACCATGCTGAAACCTCGTCGGTAGGTCCTTATTGGACACGTGATCTGCTTTGTCGAGGACGCCTCCCCGAACCAGATCTTTAGATCAGACCTTAAAAGGCAAGGATAAGAAACGACCACATCAATCACTCTCACTCCCCCCGTCCACGTGCCACCTGGTTAGGACTAATCTGAGAAACATAATCCTCATTGCACACAGCCTGTCACTTAACCACTCATCGCGTCCTGGACGGTGTTGGGAGCGACGGGTCCTTGTCACCTAAGCAGACTGGCTGCCTACCTACCTGCCTACCTGCCTACCTACCTGCCTACCTACCTGCCTACCTACCTGCCTACCTACCTACCTACCTGCCTACCTACCTACCTGCCTACCTACCTGCCTACCTACCTGCCTACCTGCCTACCTACCTGCCCACCTACCTACCTACCTGCCTAGATAGGCGATAATGCTAGCTGTTTCATTACTATTAACCCCAGCATGATGAGAACATATTCCAACAAGCCCCCAAAGGTGTGGTCGTATCTATCTATGCCAACTGCTCATGTCATATCCAGCATTTCTGTACAGAACGAATTAAGGTTTGGGAGTTTGGCACAATCTTTTTATATTTATAGTAATTAATCAGGTAAACCACGTACCGGTCTTCGGATAACATACATACTGTATTGTTTTGCAATATTCCAAATCTTATGAACTTGAAACACATTTTACTGAGTTATCTGCGACAGAAAGGACCACTATATTGAGAGGATATTACAGCACAGTACCAAATAGTGTGACAGGTATTTTCGCTGGGCACAGAACGTCTGGCAAGTACTTGGAAATAGTTTAAACTTGTCCATTTTTTGCATGTTTCAACGGAGCAAGATGTGAACTGTGCCCCTTGAACCATTTAACAAATTCTCAGTACACGAACAAATGAGAACCGAAATATTGTTTAAACTCTAGCCAACATTCTTGCTTTAGTTTGGTCAAAGCAATATGTACGTTGGTGAGTTTTCTCTATTTAATAAATCCAGCTATCTTATATTCACAAGAGATGCGAAGGTAAAATGAGAGATAACCGAAATTGGATTGGATTCTAAATTTACGCAGTCCGACCGACACTCGGGTTCGTAATTCAAGTTTATGAATGGGGACATCGTGCGTTAGTGGTTAAGTGACACGATTACACAACCTGAGAATGCTGGGTTCGCGCCCCAATCACAGCACCGGCCTCTACCCCGAGAAGCAAACCATTAGAATATGCAGTATGAAGCAGAACCTTGACTGGTCCGACAGCCGCAAAATAAAAACACGGAACAACGCACACCGCCTTGGGTAATAATAAAACAAATAACGCGAATGCAAAAAGAAGGAAAATTACTGAATTTCTATTGAAATAAATTTCTGTAAAATTGACAAGCAGATGCCCATCCGCTATCTCGCTGATCTGCTTGTATCAGATATTTAAGATAAAGAGCTTCTGCCTGTTATCAACATAATCTGAGATGGAAGTCGGTATGTTATCTTGTAGATATAAACTAGTGAGAGTAGTTGGATGTGAACCTTTTATATCGCCCGATATGATATTCTTATATAACATACGTTTTCTTACTTTGTTAGATACATGGAGAATGGCATTTTGTTCGTTTTATGTCACGGTTAGTACACAGAGTTCAACGATACAACGAAATAAATCATAGATTAGAGCGTATCCTACATGCAATTGTATTCATGTGTATGTCATCGTGACAGACGCGCAAGCCGTACTTCAGGAAGTACAGAAGGGATGGCTTAGGTACCAGTGGATAGTTGCTGTTGAGGCCTCAAAACTCTAGGCGTTGACCTGGATCTACTGTCCTGTTCATGCCGGAGTTCAGGGCAATAAAAGAGCCGACATCTTGGCTTAACAAGCTCCCATCATGGGCACATTAGTGATGGATAGAAGTGACATTTTGAAACCAATCAATGACCGCATGCTGGATGAGGACACCGCAATTGAAGCAGCAATCCACAGACTGCAAAGTTTCGACATTAAATGAGGTTCAAGCGGAGTGGGGCGCATGAGAGGACGGCGTAGGAGAGTGTACAACCAGCGAGCTACAGGGACCATCAGCATCCATACCTTACGCCATTTGGTGAGAGAGTGAGCACCTATGGGTATTCCCGGAGTGTAATGACGTCGATTTTTAGAAACAGAAACAGCAATTGTATTCACAGCTCTACTGTACAGGATATTCCCTGTAGGTCTGCTTAGTTGTTAACATCAAGATTAAGATTATTCCAGCTTCTAAGACTTGGCAGAGCGTTTGGTACTTGGAATAATTGGTATATTGGTATTCAAAGAGACAGGTTATTCCTGGTGTCAGGTAGCCTTAGGCTATCCGTAGTGTGTTCTTTATATTGCAATATTTTACTTCCTGTAACTTGTTAGGTCTTGGAGAAGGTAGATTGTGCACAGGGTAGGTATTTACTTTTGAGAACTTTATCCGGACAGCGACTACCAGCCTACTGATCAGTTTTGTCACTCTTCTTTGTATCCTTTCCAGCATGTTTACATCCACTTTACGAGAAGGACTCAACACCTGAACACAGTGTTCCAATTTAGATCTCACTAATGATTTATATAGTTTGACTATAACTTTCTTCCTCTTATGTGTTGCTGTCAGTCGCTGTCTAGTCGTGACCTTCCAATACACTTGTCTATCTGTGTGCCAGTTCATTTATCTATCTTTGTCTGGTTGTAACTTTCCAATACACTTGTCTGTCTGTGTGTCAGTACAGTTAATTACCTTTATCTGGTCATGATCTTCCAATACACGTGTCTGTCTGTGTGTCAGTACATTTATCTGTCTTTGTCTGGTGGTGACCTTTATATACACATGTCTGTTTCAATACATGTGTCTGTCTATGTAACCTAAATCTATGTATCTTTGCATGGTCAAACCGTTCCAATAAACGTTTACGTCTGTCCATGTAGCTATCTATATTCGTCTGACCTAGCCCTTCAAATCTGTGTCTCTTTATATGGTCATGTCCTTCCAACAAATGTATTTGTATTTGTGCGCACACATCTCTAATTGTATTTTTCCAATACACTTCTGCTGTCTTTGTTCCCATATAGCTATGCGTTTTTGTATGGGCATGCCCTTTCAATATTATTGTATGTTTGTGTGCCCATAAACATGTCTATCTTTGCATCCTCCATTCTATCTACCGTTGTAACATATTTTGAACTCCATGACATATCTCCAGGCAGGTCGTATAAAAGCAGTTGACGAAATACTTGACAACAACATTATTCAAATCATGGAAGGAAAACCAGACCAAATGGTAAGTACTTTACGATTGATCTCTTATGTGACTTGATCTAGTCAATCCTCTTCTTCAATGGGGTGTATATACTTCTTTTTTTGTTGTTGATGCTTATAATTTCAGTACTCAGGTAGGTGACCAAAACGCTCAACCTTTTATAGTTGGCCGTCACGATTTAAGGTCAGGTTTCAGTACTAATATTCCTTGCTTCCAGTTCAGGTATATTTATTTGTTTAAATTAGGCAAGTATACGTATGTTGTCTTCCTTGCAGTACATTGAGTCCACGGCATTCTTCTCTAGTTTATATTTCAATTGTGTCGATCCATGATGAAACTTGGGACAGCCAATGCGAAGGCGTTTCCCGCTGCCTTTCGCCAGTAGCCTTTAGTAATACAATACAGTATCCGCAAGGCAATAGGCGGTTTGAATTCGGAGTTAGTTTTATTTCTCCTAGATGAGTTGCATTCTAGGCTCACGACTCTCATCTACTCGGGTTTCCTCCTGCATCCTTTGATACGCTAGTATCTTTGCTAGGCAGTAAATGGCTCCTCTGTGTGACCTTTGTTGATTAGACAAAGAGAAGATAAGTAGACAAGCAGAGAACAGGTTGTAGATCATTGAACCCAAGATTGGGGTTTGGGTGGTAAGAGTCAGAGTGTGGTCAACTCGCTTGTGAGTATTGCACTGTCACCTTAGTGGGGTCCCACACTGCTCCACTCCTGGTTATACCGTCAGGTATTCTGCAAGGAGGCCTAATGATACAGTACTCGAAGAGGCACAAACACAGAGACAACTCATTGCAAAGATCAGAACAAAGCAGTCATCCGTTTTCTTCTGGCATGTTATGAAAAAAAGCGGTTTGGAGCATGTTGTAACAGCGAGGAAGATAGCAGGAAAGAGAGAAAGAGGAAGGCAGAGAGTGTGTGAGAGAGAGAGAGAGAGAGAGGGAGAGAGAGGAAGCCACATACATATATAAGATGTTGGATAGTCTGAGAGAATGACAGGGGTGACAATCAACAACAAAGTTAGTAAACAACACACAAGTGATAGATGCGGGTGGAGGTCCACGATCGCCAACGCCAACCGGCAAGGCACCGGATCATGATGATGACGTATGTAGTAAATACAAGTGCATCTACCTTATTACTACCTGAAAACTAGGTCAAGCGCCTGGTAGGCTGCTGTTACATCTCACTCCCGATGTCAATGTGTTTTATGTGTGTTTCCCGGATTATTCTCGGATGCTAGTGAACAAAAGCATACGATATAAACGGACTCCATCTGCACTCAGTACCGGACGTTATAACAATGTCCGGTTTCCAAAACATGTCGGGTGCGAGCGAGAGTGTAAGTGTGTCATTGAACATGCCTCCCTTACTATGAACCAGCAAGTGCATAACTGATCACATCATCCGCACCCAACTAACTACATTCTGACCAGCACATCGTGGCTGAATGGGACCATACCCTACAGCGGTAAAACAATGGACACACGAGTAAAACATTCTATTTGACTAACAGGCCACATGAAGTCCAGCAAACACCACATCGAAACATGTCAGACAGTGCAGAAACGAACCAAAACAGATCACATACAACAAAGATGATGTCAGTGGTCGTCATTGACAACGATGGACAGTTATCATGACATATGTCACAGATGTGGCAGCGAGAAGTTTACTCATAGCTGTACCCACAATACATCTTAGTTTCCCATCCCATCACACCGGGGGGGGGGGGAATTGAATGGTAGGGAGGCGAGGGGGGAGGGGATTTGCACAACATGACACTCCAAACATTAACAAAAGCTGTGCTGTTATAGAAACGACAAACTACCTTTGTCATTGGGTGACCATCCACAGCGTGAAACAGACCCCGAACCAAATAAGGAAGATGAAAATCACTTCGCTTGTCATGGTCTTTAAGCGTGACGTGGCCACAGGCTGGTCGGCATTTGTCGATGCCTTGAAAGACACGATCATGTGTTATGGTCAATGGCTGGTTCTTCTGATGTAGATTAAGGAATCAAGAAGAAGAAGACGAAGAATATAGCTGAAACAACATAAGGACGCCAACAGAGGACTTCTTTTTACCGAGGAGAAGTAGAATTTGTTGATAACCTGTAAGTCAGACACTTGTTGATAATCTGTAGGTCAGACGCTTCGAGATCATGAGGTCAGACGCTGATAATGAGGTCAGACCCCTTGTGAATTACGAGATCACTACTTCTGGATACTAACTCAAAATTATTGAACTTAGACGAACATTATCTACAGGACTTGACAAATGCACTCGTTCTCTCAGTGTGACGAGTGAAAATGTTTGCTTGACGAGGAAAACAAAAATCCGTTTCAATCGTTAATTACGTTTTTAATCGTTTCTACATAACGACTCTCGCAATATTATTAATGATATTACGGTTCGAATAGATTGTACATAAGATAGTTTATGATGGTGAATCTAAATAGACCCCCACTTCCACAATTTAAACGTACTAAGACCGTCGATAAATGGTACTACAGTGCTAAAACTACCAAGAATGTTCAAGAACACAAACACATGCCTCTGGCAGCAGTGAATTTATTCTTAAGAAGAAATAGGCTAATACTGTGTAAGTAATACCATATATTTTGGTTTGTTAGGCATTGTTATAAAGAAATAAAGGTGAATTAGTGCCTAGTTTAAATTTGTTAAGATGAATTACGTGACTGAAGTCTGATAAGATAAATTACGTGACTGTAGTCTGATAATGCTGACTGGTGAAATTTGTTACTGACTGGCAAGCCACCCTAAAATTTGTCAAGCTCTGACTATATATCATACCACTATGCTAGTGTAACAGTTCCCGCTGGAGCAAAGAGTTTAGGACAGGGGTGATGTGATTGCTGATAACAAAAGTACCTAAACATGTTGAAGCTCAAAGGTACCTGAATGCGTGTCAAGGACACTCACCGCCTCAACAGAGGAGAACAGAGTTGGGGCAAAGAATGTGGACAGGTAGGAGCTGACCACTGGCATTCCGATTTGGGTAGAGGGAGAATGAGTGACAGACGGATTGGCAGCGGAGCTTGCTGTGATAGATGAGTGACAGGTGTGCAAAGTATTTCGTTCCAATAAGACTGAATAGATCCATCCCCTGAGATTCATTGGTCAAGCTCTGACTTTGCTTGAGTGTATATAACTCGAGACAAAGTTTATCTCAGGAGGCTGGATGGAGAGGAAGCTGGAAAGAGATATGAGAGCGAGAGAGAGAGAGAGAGAGACTGAATTTAGATAGTTTGTTTAGCTCACCGACTTAGATAGAGGAGCGATTGAAATGACAGACGGTTGTACGAATGTTAGTGGTAGAACAGGATCGCTCAAGTAGGTGTGTGTATTTTGTATTAATAGATAATATGAACGTGTGTTGTAAGGAGGAGACATTGTGAACGAGGTATGTCCAGATCGCCCGACTGAGGGGATTTGAGTGAGGAAGAGTTTTTGAGAGTGTGTTGAGGGAGCAGATCTTAGAGGTGTGTGTGGCAATAGAGCTGGGTTTTACATAGTTGGGAATTCCATCAAGAGCTTGATGCTTAAAATTTCCGCTTTAGTTAATATTTATATTAACATATATATAATATAGGAACATTTAGTTAAGATGATGTGCATTGTATTGTGTTTGTAATTTCACTAATCATTTTTCTGATATGAGTATTATATAATAAATATGCCATCTGCTGTGTGCTATATTATTTGCAGTGTGTGGTCAGGGATGATGTAGATGAGTGTGATAATGTTCTAAGCTAGAATAACGGCCAGGGCAAACAGTGGGATTAGCCACACTAGTCGTAGTATGCATGAAGCTGGCAAGAATATCATTTGAAAAAAAATACAAAGAAAGCGAAAAGCCAACACTGCTATTTAATACATATATTGTTTGTTACATGAGTATTTATGCCGCTCAATCGTTAATATGCTTCTTCCTATAGAAATACGGCCAGGTAGGGAATAGCTTCCCTACTTTATACAAGATGTGGTTTCGCGCAATGACGTTTCTACCACTTTCTCCCCGATAGCATTACATGGAACTTCCTTTATATTTAGATTTAGTTGCCGCTTTTAATTAAACCTTTCTCCCTCGATCCCTCTCTTTCTTTCTCTCTCTCTCTCTCTCTCTCTCTCTCTCTCTCTCTCTCTCTCTCTCTCTCTCTGTTATGTTTTCTTAGGATCCACTACTACTGCACGTCAAGAATCGGTAACAAACTCGACCTTTTTACCGCTAGAGACAAGCACTCTTACACCCCTGCCACTACAATGTTGGTAGTGTCTCACACCAGCCGAGTAAAAAACCATAACTAAAGTTAACCACCTTTAAGTTGCCTATACTAAACCACTTAACGTGATTTCACAGTGTGGAAAGGGCAGGGAAGGAGGGGGAGAAGGATTTGTAGCAGTTTGTTTCAAATGGTCAAGTTCCATCAAATAGAGACCTATCGCTCTCGAGTATGGAGGTCAGAGACTCCAACTGCATAGTAGTTGGAGATTTCAACAGCCACTCGGAGAGATGGGGATACTCTGACACAGACAGCAGAGGGGACGAAGTGGAAGATTGGGAGATAGATACAAATCTCTCCCTAATCAATAGGCCGGAGGATACCCCTAGTTTCTATTCTAGAACATGGCGTACCACCTCGACTCCAGATTTGGCCTTCTCCACACAGGACATACACCATAAAATAGACCGCCAGGTGCTAAACCAACTGGCAGGTAGCGACCACAGGCCGATCAGGCTAGACATTGATATGGAAGTAGGCCCACAGGAAACAAAACCGCTCCCACGTTGGAATTACAAACGAGCCGACTGGGACAGATTTGCAATCCTGACAGATGGGCTGTGTGAAACCATCAACACACGAAACAACAAAATGAAGCCCATGGTGGAAAGCCTAAGCAAGACAATAATGCAAGCCGCCACTGAAACCATCCCAAGAGAAGCTAGGAAAAAATATAAGCCCTACTGGAATGATGAGTTGCAGAAAGCGGAAGATGCAGTCACAAATGCTAGGAACATGGCAGAGCGAGAACAATCTATGGAGGCAAACATCGCCCTCAAAGCCGCCACGTCGAACTACAAATACACTCTCAAGCAAACAGCAAGAGAAAGCTGGAAAAACAAAACGGAAAGCCTAAGCCTGGACAAAGAAGGGAACAAGCTATGGAAGCTAGTCAGAGCCATAAACGACGAAACCCCGTCAAACAAACAAATTACCATCAAGCAGGGCGAAAACTTGCTCACCGGTAAGAAAGCCGAAAAACACTTTTGTCGATCACTATGCCAGAGCAAACCACATCGAGGTCCCTGCAGATAGGCATACAGACATTAGTGAAGAGCTAAAGGGGCACGACAACATCAATACGGCACCTGAAGAGCACATGATGGCCAAATTAACAATGAGCGAAATGGAAGAGGCTATGAGAACATTAAAGAAAAGGAAATCTCCCGGAAAAGACGGGATAACAAACGAAATGCTGATGGGGCTGGGCCAAACAGCGAAGAGGAAACTGCTATCGGTCCTGAACCAAAAGCTGGAAAAGGGGAATTGTACCCCAGGCATGGAAAGACGCAGTACTGGTACCAGTACCAAAAACAGGAACGGACAAAACAGATCCAAATGGATACAGGCCCATCAGCCTACTGAGCTGTGTCGGCAAGCTGATGGAACGTATGATAAACATCAGACTGATGTGGCATCTGGAAGAAAAACGAATACTAATTCCACAGCAAGCCGGCTTTAGACAGCACAGATCCACTGAGGACCATGTCATCCTCATAGCCCAGGAAATAGAAGATGCCTCCCAGGCACAGAAACACACAGTAGCTGTTTTGGTGGATCTGGAAAAGGCATTTGACAAAGTCTGGAAAGACGGACTTAGAGTCAAGCTAAGAAGAAGTGATGTTTGTGGGAAAATGTACAAGTGGATCAACCACTACCTCAAACAAAGAACGGCCAGAGTCCAAGTACAAGGGCAGATGAGCAAAAAGGTGACACTCGAGCAGGGAGTACCCCAAGAGGGAGTACTGTCACCCACACTCTTCCTGGTATATATAAACGACATTACAGAGAATATACCAAGGAGAGTCCATAGCTCAATGTTTGCAGACGATCTGGCTATGTGGACCTCTGAAAAGAATCTCACCATAGCAAGAAATCGGATGCAGCAGGCCCTAACATCGCTGGAAGAGTAGGCGAACTCATGGCTGGTCAAAATAAACGAGGAGAAAACCACATGCACAATATTCTCGCTTTCAATCAAACCCCAAAATACCAAGTTAAGTTTAAATGGCAAATTCCTGCAGCCAAACGACAACCAAACCTATCTGGGAGTCACATTTGATCGGCGCATGACATGGAAAAGTCAGATCGAGAGAAACCGAATGAGAGCCAGAGAAAGAATGGCAATCATGAAGAAACTTGCTGGCACAAGCTGGGGAGCAGACGAAGGCATACTAAAGAAACTGTACACTGGAAGAGTGAGACCAGTTCTCGAGTATAGCATTGCGGTATGGACAACAGCAGCAAAGGCGAACTTCGATAAAGTTAGCAAACTTCAAAACCAAGCCATGAGAGTTATAACAGGAGGCATGAAGTCAACGCCAATTGTAGAACTTGAGAAGATTACAAAACTGCAATCCATGACCGATAGAAGAGACTGCAGAGCCCAGCTGCAGTCAGAGAAACTACGAAGACTGACTGACCATCCAATGTACCAGAGACTAAACAATTTGGGAAATGGGAAACTAAAACGGAGAAACTTTGCAGAAATAGCCAAAGCAAAGATGCACGAAGATCCCATAAACGCACTAACAACACCAAAACCCATCACTACTGTACGAAAACCTACCTGGAGGCAGGATATATTTCCAGAGGTGGTAGAAAATATATCAGGTATTGGAAACAAAAACTGCCAGACTGAAAAAGAGAGGAGAGATACTACTCTAAGCTTTATATCGAAAAGCTACCCAAGCATGGACTGGACCCATGCATACACCGACGGTTCTGTAACAAGCACTACACAGAACGGAGGGGCAGGAGCATTCCTGACCCTACCAAATGGCAGACAAATAACACTGTCATTCGCTACTGGTAAGTACACAAGCAATTTCAGAGCGGAGGCAGAGGCACTGAGGGCGGCAGTGGAAGAAATGGTGACACACAAAGAAAATGAAAGCCATATAGTCCTGCTTACAGATGCTCTCGCCGTAGTCACAGCGCTAAAAAGCCAGAAAAACACTGAGCTTAATGACTTAAGAGCAGTACTCTGCAAACTGTGCCAGCAGTCCGCACCAAAAAGGGTAGTGGTACAGTGGGTCCCATCACACTGCAACATCCAAGGCAACGAGGAGGCAGACAGACTGGCAAAAGAAGGTGCAAGACTCCTACTAACAGATACTAGTATGACGTACAAAGAGTCAAAACGGCTCATCAAAGCCAGATACATGACCAAATGGGAAACCGAACATACTGGTTACACCAAAAACGATGCCTATTACCAGTTGAACCGAAGAGAGCAGGTCGTTGTCTTCAGACTTCGCACTGGCCACAATAGACTGAGGTACCACCTATTCAGCAAATTGAAGTTATGTGGCACCGACGAATGCCCGTGCGGTACCGGTAAAATGACCGCTGAACATCTGCTGCAGAACTGCCCGACATACGAGGATCAGAGAGAGCAGATGTGGCAATCATCAGCGGAACTGCAAGACAAGCTCTATGGCAGCTGCGACAGCCTCAGGATGACCGCCGCTTTTTTCGAAAAAATAATGGTTACTGTCTGACTGCGTACGAAGAAGAAGAAGAAGAAATGGTCAAGTTGCCAGCCCAATGCACGACTCTCTCTAATCGTCTTTCATGGCATGCATGCAGGTACAGTTGGCCTCCTCTTTCCTTTTCAGTAATGAGCAGTGAAATCCACTTGGATACCTGAACCATATTTCTTATTCTGTAATCCATTTGTTCTGTTTTACCCAGGAACCAGTTATCGCTGCTGTAGAAGCGTTGCAAGGAAAGGTAGAGAGACAGCACATCAAGTAAGTATACGCTTGTCATGTCTGGTCAGTGCTGACGTTGTTACTATTCTGATGATGTTACTATTCTGATGTTGTTACTATTCGGATGTTGTTACTATTCTGATGTTGTTACTATTCGGATGTTGTTACTATTCGGATGTTGTTACTATTCTGATGTTGTTACTATTAATGTATAAACAGTACAGTACCGCTGGCAAAGTACGGTCGTTTCAACCACAGCCATCTTCTTAGCGATTTCAGAAAGCTAGAATCACAAAACAACTTACGGCAGCATGGTCTGAAAGATTGTGCTGTACCGAAAAGTATATTGTCGTATAGAAGAAGGCCACGTGATAGTTGTCAATTTTGGGGACCTAGGGGGTGGTGGTGGGGATGGGATGAGGGGGTCGCTTTAGCTCGTCTCTCAAGAAACGTGTGCATTGGTTAGGGGGGGGGGAGGGGAGGTGTTCTAATCATGCACGTTTCAAGCTGTCCTTGGTCTCAAGTGTAGGGAGATCGAGCTGCCTAGTGCTTTAGGAGACGGATGATAAACTCCGAGGTCCCACATTTACGTTTTGCACGAAAAAGGACCCCTAACAGTTGACAACCGAAAAGAGCACTGTTCGGGCACAAATAGTGAAGTTAATAAAAATCCATACCCAAAATAACTTTGCATGAAAGTCAAAGCGAGACAGTCTATCAGCCATGCAAAAACAAACCAGATAATTAGCCTGTTTGTCTGCAAGCCGATTGCCAGTAAACACAAAGTCCTCTATATCCAAAGTGTAGAAGAACGGCGTTTGAGAGAAAGAGAAAGAGAGAGAGAGAGAGTGAGAGGAAGGGTGAGAGAAAAAGAGAGAGATAGAGAGAGAGAGAGAGAGAGAGAGAGAGAGAGAGAGAGATAAGGATGGAGGAATTCGAAACGGAACAGTAAATATGAAGCTCTTTGAAGCGTGTTTAATTGACTCACTTCAGTTGAAGCACAGCACTATTACATCTATTGACATTCTATATAAAGCCTACGCCAAAGTGTTTATGTGCTTCTGTATGGTAGGCATCTTGCGCCGTTTGTATTGTACCTGATGAAGTTCCCAAATCACATGTACAACACTGTTTAGTGGTGTTTTGCGGTATACATTGTAGGTTGATAGAGGTATATTCTGACAGATATGTAATGATAGTCTCCTAGCAGACATTGCCGTCGGAGATGTCGTGTTGAAGACGTCATTGTTATTAAGTTTCAGATTTTGTTTAGGTTTGTGACGAGAGATTACACGCTACGATGATTTCTTCCACTGTGGGACAACCACCTATTTACAACTGGACAAACCGAAGTCTGTGGACAGAGCAAGGTTGAATTCCCGAGAAGCAAGTCTTTTATCAGGTCTGTTACTCAGATGCTTAAAGAAGATGTACCACGGTCACGACAAATCATCGACGCGAGGTCGCCATGTTGCCTAGAAATGTTAGTGTGCCACCTAGCGTATCAGTAACATTGTCTAATTGTTTCCTACAATATCCCGTATCGCGAATATCTCTATCCCCTCAGTGTTAAGGTACACATAATATAATATTTGTCGACTTTAAATGTCAAACTGCACGCAGCCTGTTACGCAGCAAATACGTAACACATAATGAATAGCAGAAATAGGAACGTTTAACTTTGAAAATAATACATTTTAAAATTGAATAACAATTCATCAATACCCTCCAGCATGTTGCCCAGCCCTATGAGGAGCATTTCATCCGGCGTTACGCCTGGATTCTACACGTTTAACTGGCTCCTAGATACTAAAAACAAAATTGCCAAGTACACATCAAATGTTGCCTGCAACGGATTTCCAAAGTCTCTTGGACCCCTGTCCTGATTGCATACTCTTTTTTTTGTCCATCTCTTCAGGTTATTCTCGTACCAATTACTTAAATTAAAGTGTTATTTTTCCAACGTCCATTTTACTTTTCCCCTTACCGATCTTCGCATGTCTAAAACAAGTTTTTTAAAAAGTAATTGCTTCAAGTCATGTGAGTAGTAAGCTGATTTTGTGTATTAATGACTTACAAATAAAAGTTGCTTGATTGTGATATGCATAATAAGCTGACATTATGTTTTAATGGTATGTGATAGATTCACCCACAGGACACATTAGACCCACACACGGGACACACCGTCATAGCACCCAGTAGTTTGAGGATGGTGAAATTAGTAAGGAAGTTTCTTTTTCCCCTAATACAGTCTTACAACCTTTACCAAAGTGGAAGGACAAACGTCTTTTTCTCAAACAGATCTCACTCTCCCAAATTACAAGCTAGATGGGAACAAATTAACTATGTTTAAATCTACTCAATAACGCATATATGAGCCGTCCAGTTTGAACACAGCGGAAAGCAGTTTAAATATCTCCACCATAGAACATCAATTTGACTTGTACAAATCAACATGGTACAGAATTGTATTGTAGACAATTATGTAGACAATTGTAGACAAAGTCATACTTTGTCTGTTTGCTAGACGGCATCAAAACACAAGTTCCAGTCCAGAATAGTTATCCCAGTTTGAAGTCAACGGAAAGTTGTTCGGAATTTGTGTCAGAATCATTAAGTCACCAGAAAGAAAAATGATTTATGAATTATGTTTGTATTTAGTGAATTTATCGATAGAACGTAGGCTCCTTAGAACGGGCAGTCCCCCAGTGCTTGTGCACATAAAGTCCTGTGCATTAGTGAAGTAGTGTAACGCTAAATATTATTCCAATTCCTATAGTGCAAATGTGTTTTTTCACGTTTGCAAAAGCATCTTAAATAAATGTCTTTTGTATGATTAAAATTATAGTATTTCTCAGTGTGGCAGCTTGTGTTAGCTTTGGTGTTATATATGTGTAACAGTAGTTTGGTCCATGTGACCTATGTTTAGAAAAACAAACTCTTTAGAGCTGTTACAGACCAATAAGTAATAATTGCTTCATTGTGATGCATGTAATAAACTGACTGTGTGTTAATGAACTTAATGATGACACGTTCGTATACTTCGATGTACTGTCTCAGCTCTTTTTCTTTTTAACATGGGTAATCTGTTTCCTTTATCGCTGTCTTTCGATAACAGTACGCCTGAAGGTGTTATGTTGTGTTAAACTATGTCATGTTATGATGTATTATTCAATGCTTAGTTATGTTATGGTTCTCTATATTGTGTTGTCTATCTTATGTTATGATGTGATCTATCATAATATGATGCAGAGCGATGTGTTATGATATGTTATGATATGTTATGATAAGCTATGTCATGTTATGATACACTTTATTATGTTACTCTACGTTTACGTTATGTTATGATACTTTATGTTATGATACCATGTGATATGCAAGATGCAATATGTTAAAAGTTACCAAATTTTGTAATCTAATAAATGATGCCATTTTTCAACTTCGTTAAGTGTATAATATGCTGTCTTATGTGATATTATGCTAAAGAATGTTATAATTATTTTTTGTAAACTTCGCTTTTTTCCAATTGTATGGTAGTTATGATGTTTTTTAAACTGCTGTCGCCACGCCGTGTGCCGGCTATGTTTGTTTATTTCACCATTGTATGTTGTTAAATGTTACTTTATGGTAAGAGCTGCGTCACTGTATGTCCTTTATCTATGTTGAGCTATATTGCTTTATAATGCGGTATGTTAAAATATGTTAGGTGCTGCAAAATGTTAACTCTCAAGTGCTTTGTCTTTTTAGAAAGTGGCGAAAAATGATGCATATTATAGCCCGCTGGTCGTGCACACTACTCTGGTCTTCGAAATTAACCTATCAGCTTAACCCTCATTTGATACACCCCTCTTTTAATTTGTCGCTTTGTTGGCTTTTGTGCAACAACGATTATTATATGTTGTGTCTGACCTTAAACGGTACGGTCTATTCTTTGTTTTCTTAGATCGCTGGAGTATTACCTGTATGTAGTGGAGAATATTGCTGCCGCTGGAGCTGATACGCCAGTCAGAAACACACTGAAAGAGCTTGAGAAACGCCTCGCTACGAAAGAAGGTATTTACTTAATTACTGTCGCTCCTTTCCAGTGCAAGACAGATCCAGGTTGCCATGGCGCCTAGAAATAGTGCTGCGGTTCTTTAGATTGTACTGTAACACCTATCATTCCGGAATCAGTGTGCTATTTACTGGAACAAGTTTCACTACCCTGTATTGCCAGCACAAGGCCCGGTTCATGCATATTTTTACCTGGCTTCAACATATTTGGAGCAACGTAGTGCAGTGGTTAGCGCGCTGGCTTTGTATCTGTGTGGTCCTGGGTTCATTCCCCAGTAGAGGCGGAAATGGTTTTTTACAAACCGCAACGGCTCCCGGGTCGACCCAGCCTTTAATGGGTGCTGGTTCAGTCCGGGAAGTAAAAGCGGCGAGGGAGAGGAGATGGCTACCGCACTGATATAGCCGAGCCTTTGAAATGTGAGATCGCTAACACCTCACACCCCTACGGCAGTAATGATATGAATTACTTTACTTTACTTTTTAACTACATATTTTAACCTGGCTCATTTACATTTTTATCTGGCTCATATATATTTTTAGCTGGCTCCTTTATATTTTTACCTGGTTCTTATATATTTGTACCTGCCCCTATATATTTGTAACTAGCTCATATATATTTTTACCTGGCTCATATATATTTTAACCAAGGGCATGTATATTTTTACCTGGCTTTTATATATATTTTATCTAGATTACATATATTTTTAACTTGGCTCTTATATATTTTTACCTGGCTCATATATATTTTAACCAAGGGCATGTATATTTTTACCGGGCTTTTATATATATTTTATCTAGATTACATATATTTTTAACCTGGCTCCTATATATTTTTACCTGACTCATATATATTTTAACCAAGGGCCTGTATATTTTTACCTGGCCTTTATTTAAATTTTATATAGATCACATATATCTTTAACCTGGCTCCTATATATTTTTAACCTGACTCATTTACATGTTTCTGGCTCATTTATACGTTTACCTGGCTCACATACTTTTTAACCTGCCCCTATATATTTTTACCTGCCCCTATATATTTTTACCTGGCTCCTATATATTTTTAACCTGGCTCCTATGTATTTTTAACCTGAATCATATACATTTATCTGGTTCATATATATTTTTACCTGGATCCTATCTATTTTTATTTGGCTCATATATATTTTAACCCATGGTTCCTGTATATTTTTACCTGGCTTATATATATATATATATTTATATATATATATATATATATATATATATATATATATATATATATATATATTACTTGGCTCACATATATTTTTAACATGGCTCACATATAATTTTAACCTGGCTCCTATATGTTTTTAACCTGGCTCATATACATTTTTCTGGCTCATATATACTTTTACCTGGCTCACATATGTTTTTTACTTGCCCTTATATATTTTTATCTGGCTCCTATATATTTTTAACCTGAATCATATACATTTTTCTGGTTCATATATATTTTCCCTGACTCATATATATTTTTACTTGCCCCTATATATTTTTACTTGCCCCTATATATTTTTACCTGGTTCATATATATTTTTAACCTGGCTCCTATAAATTTTTACATGGCTCCGATATATTTTAACTTGGCTCATAGATTCTAAACAAATGTGTCATCGCTTGTCCTATTCTGCCTAGGTGTGAAGAGGTTCGCAAAAGAGAATGTCAGGTTTGTCTTCCCTTCTTGTCACCTGGATTGCCTTCAGTGCAGTACTAGTTATCTCCTAGATTGACTGTTGCTACTCAGAGAGACTCAGAGTCGTCTATCTGGGTTGTTTTGATTTTAAACAATCTTTATGCACCTTATTACATATGCAGGGGTCCACCTGAGGCTTGAGGTGGACCCCGTCATTTGTAATAAACTGCATAAAGATTGTTAGAGGACAGATGTGTAAAATATGATCACCACAGCAATCGCCACGTAGTGTGCAGGCTAGGTTGTTTTTTTTTTGCCTTCGTTCGCTTGAACATATGATTAAATCTGCAATTTTGTCTACTGTTTAAACTTCAGTATCGTTTGTAGTTCATCAAGTGTTGTTTCTCTGGAACAGTGGTTTTTTTTCTTCAGTATATCATATTCAGGTCAAATCTGTAGTATGTGCATGGCAGTATGGGGTGCCTGTTCATGTACATATGGCTGAATTACAAATCTTCAAATGTATGTACATGTGGTTGTGGAGTCGGTTGAGTCCTGTTCTGAGACGCAGCACAACCGTTTGCCCTTGTCTGGTTATATTATGGTAATCGTCTTGTGTGAATGTTGGCGGCTCTCTTGTTGATGTGATCTTTTTCTTCAATTGGTATGTAACTGGTACATCCGGTTTGTGGTCTGCAGCCCACTCCTTTGTCAGTTTATCTTCTCTCTCGTTTCGTGGAAACCTTATGTCTTTGTTGAGATCTGTTTATTGCAAACAATATACGTTTACTTGTTCTTCATTCGTAATATTTTCTAGCTCTAATGTTTTAATGTCGCCATCTCTTTTACTGTTTGGCCGTCAGCATTCCAGTGCATTAATTAAAATGATTTTTGGTTTGTTTTTGATCTTGTTTGGCCAGTAGCTCTATTCTCGTGCCTCCTGGCACCACGCGGCAACCGAGAATGACCTCCGGTATTAAAAATTGGATCCCTTAGAGACCGGGGACCTGGTACTGTACATGCCTGGTTGTCCATCACAGGCTGAGTGCTATAACATTTTGTAAAGGCAAACTTTCATAGCACGTATTTGCGATTCATCCTTATTGCTGTGGTGCGCCTCTTGGCTGGCTGCCTCCGTCTTCAGCACCATACCTTGCTAGAGCAGACTGTGTTCTTACACGGGGTGCCTTGTTTAACCTGGGTAAGCTCGCTGTGCGAGGTCCACGTACCGCTGGACCCAGCATCTGCCATATGTAATGGCGAACATGCTTTGCCAAAGGTTTATGTAGAGTTACCTCCCTCATAGTCTAAGATTTTACTCCATAGACTTGGGAATATTGGTTTGTTGGCGCCAGTTGCTCGCCATACGCCAGAGCCGCGTTAGTGGAAGCAGGGGGTAAGTACCACGTGAAGGGGCTGCAGTAGGCATGGATGGAGGCCTTTCTCATCATTTAGATAAGACCTGTATCAACTCTCACCCCATGTTTTTATTTTAGCTCCGCGTAAAAATAATCTATGTCTTGTCGAGATCTTGAACCATTTTCACCTTATTCAGAACATCAGTGTGCTAACTGATCGGACACCAGCTACTCGATAGTATATCATCTTTCTTATGATGTAGTCTGTATTCCGTGCCCTTAGGTAATATTTAAGATCATTACGTTTTTCTATCTATAGTAAAGACTAACGGGAAATTAGTCTGTAGTGTATACGCGTGACGGAGAGGCTGCCTCCATGTGGTTCTTATACATATATACGGAATACGATTCACGGATGTTTATTCAGTATTCCCATCCAACCGTTCCACAATCTGGTACCAGTATTAGTGAAAGTGTATGGTCAAACAAAATGCTTCTTTCTCAGGACAGGATAGGTTCGAGTGTAAGTCAGTAAATAAGTCACAAATCACTTTAAAAAACGCCCAAAGTAAATTAGATGCCAACTTGAAAACCCATCTTTATCCACTTACAGTGTCCCTTCAGAAGAAGAAAAGATGAGCCTTTTATAGAGGCGTTGAATAGACTGCAGCCATCGGCAACCCCTTACCTTGTAAACACTGAACAGACTGCAGCCATCGGCAACCCCTGACCTTGTAAACACTGAACAGACTGCAGCCATCGGCAACCCATTACCTTGTAAACACTGAACAGACTGCAGCCATCGGCAACCCATTACCTTGTAAACACTGAACAGACTGCAGCCATCGGCAACCCCTTACCTTGTAAATCCTGAACAGACTGCAGCCATCGGCAACCCCTTACCTTGTAAACACTGAACAGACTGCAGCCATCACCAACCCCTTACCTTGTAAATCTTGAACAGACTGCAGCCATCGGCAACCCCTGACCTTGTAAACACTGAACAGACTGCAGCCATCACCAACCCCTTACCTTGCAAATCCTGCTGAACCAGAATAAGGAGGTTAGGTAAAGTTTAGTACTTTGTTTCAAATCTTCTGAAGACGAAAATTGGGGGGAAAAGATGGGGGGGGGGGGGGGGGCTGTGGCTAGTGGTGTTCCCGACTCGATTCCCATCGTTCACAAAATGACGAATAGGTTGCTTGGTGAATCACAGTTTTATTTGCTGTCCAGGTAAATGAACTCTTCCCTGTTGATATTTAGCGTACAAACGGTTTGAACCTGCACTCTCCAATCGTTTGTGCATGCAACTGTAACGCTCGTAGTGTGTGAGGTCTTGAAATTGAAGGTATGTCAGCATTGGTACATTTTACACTTGCTGTGTCTAAGCATCACGTCATATATCGCTCATCCAGTGTTCAGCAACTTGAGTTGCCCTGTCGTTCGCCTTCAGCATGCCGCTCTTGTTACTTGTGTCCGAAATGTTGGGACATATCATCAGATGACCTGGATCTTGTGCCGCACCACAGCCACATGTACTGCCGTCTGAGAGATGCCCATCTACCCATGTTCTTCCTATATCGTGATACGCCAGTTCAAAGTCTATTTATTGTCTTCCAAAGTAAGTAGGGTAAGTGATGTCCAGGGGCAGGTTACTCCTGAAGCACGATCCCTGAGTCCTGTATCATTTCGTGACATAATTCAGTGCGACGAATTTCAGGGCTTGGCTGAATGGGTTTTGTTGATTTAATAAAACTATGCCTGGATTTGAGTCTTGTAGCATTGATGAAATAGGTTAATATAAAAATATTCAAAATTCATTCCTCCCCTTCATTTTTCAAACAATGTATCTTTCCTGTGATAGGTCAGTCTACGAAACAACGGGACACACTGAAGCGGAAACAAAACATCGTCACCCACTTCTTGCGCCTGGAGAAAAATTACTCCTCAGATAAGAAGACACGCTCATTGGAGGAGATACAATCAGAGATTGATGAGAGGAAAAGGGAGCAGGAAAGTAAAATAAAAAAATCTCCACTACCCGACTCCAAGAAGCACGAGGAACTATAAGAGTAGAAGATTTAGATGTAACTGATTATTAAAACAAATATTTCGTTTTTAATTGTTTTCACTCTGTTTAGTAAATATTTGTAGACAATCCGTTACGTGTTATTTTAATTTGGTTTCACTTGACATTAAGAGATTGGAGTGAGATATGTTTCCCATGCATGCCAGAAATGTTTCCAGTGTTGGTAAAATATGTATTTCCATGCTGATCAGAGATGAGTTTCCGTGCTGGTCAGAGATGAGTTTCCGTGCTGGCCAGAGATGAGTTTCCGTGCTGGTCAGAAATGTATGTTGTGTTGACCGAATCAGGTCATGTTTTCGAACGGAACCTCTGTTACCATTTAAACGTCATTGTCCTGTTAGTCTCCTTGTGTTCTAGGCAGAAGGTTTTCATTGTTTTATTATTTATATTTGTTTGTAAATGACAGGATAATTCTTATCCACTTTTTGATTACTTTATTTCTCACTCTTTTTACTCCTCCTTTCCAGATGTTTCTGTTTTTCATCTATATATTCTGCTATTTCCCTTCTGTCTTAGTCGATCATCTGTCACGTCTTCCACTTTCTCTAGGTGTTGTTACTTTTCATCACTTCAACACCTAGTTTTACGATGCCTTTCTTCTTAATATCTGTTTCACTAATATTTCAAATGTCTTTGTATTTCGTCTCTGTTTTGTTGTTCTTTTTATTAGTTTAGTGATCTTTTTGAAATATTCCAATGTTCCTATAGTATATGCTAGTTGTTTGCCATATCTGTCATTGTTACCACTTATATATAAATTCGCTGGTTGCTAGAGACTTAAATAATACATTATAGCTCGTAAGTATTTTAGCTTTGACGGAAGAAAGTGGTAAAAGTTTGTATACATTAGGAACCGATATATGTTGACGTTGTAAAGGAATGTAGCCGTGTTTCGTATAGGCTAGTGGATAAATTAGTGTTGTGTGGAAAGGTGACACGCGAAGTGGTATTATGTTCTAGTTCTTAGTTCACCTGTACTTCTACTGGGGCAGGTGCCCCTGTGCAGATCCTAGCTCTGGTATGAGCTGGATCTTGCCGGAAGGATGATTTCCTACTTAGCGGGCTAGGCTCGAGCAGCTTATTGCTCGGCTACTTTGGGACAAATGCCGCGGAGGGTGGTTAACCGATGTGCGAGGCCATCTTAATAGACTCAAACACTAGAGTAAAGTAGACCCGTAGCCTGTTAGGCGCCATCTATGGTGCTATTAACAAACCACCTAACCACGACCGGTGTTATGCCAGGTCACACAGTTAGTTGCCTCTTACGACATACTCTTTGTGGGGCAGCGGTTCTATTCGTGTCCTTGTCATACACAAAGACCCCGGCGGACCACTCGGTGTTATGTGGTATGGTGTTATGTGGGATGGTGTTATGTGGGATGGTGGTATGTGGAATGGTGGTATGTGGAATGGTGGTATGTGGAATGGTGGTATGTGGAGTGGTGTTATGTGAGGTAGTGCTATGTAGAGTTGTGCTATGTGAAGTAGTGCTATGTAAAGTAGTGGTGCTATGTGAAGTAGTACTATGTAAAGCAGTGATATGTAAAGTAGTGCTATGTAGAGTTGTGCTATGTGAAGTAGCGTTATCTGGTCTTCTAATACACGGACCAGTGTTATACGCCGTGTAGTCTGAAGTGATATTTTTGGTGTGTTTTTAATAAATACAAGCTTCAAATAAGACCTTCAATGGAAACGTATTCCGATCACATATACATTTTTCAGTCTAATTAATTGCAATTGGTTTGGCATTGATACGCTGATTTTTGTGTAAGTATGAATTGCTATGTTGTAGAAGCTCGTTGTCGAGTGGTTGTCGTACACATCTTTTAGTATATAGACATTAGTTTGATTCCCGATACTGTATACATTTTTAAAATATCAAATCCTAACATTAAAGAGCTGTCTTTGTTACCCAGTTCAGCAATTTGAGATACGACGTGATAATACGTGTGGTTTAATGTTTCTTTAAAACAAGCTCATAGTACATTTTATTGTATAAACATATATAGACATGAGTGGAACACATAAACTATCTTTGTTATAAAATATGCCAAAATCAGTCCATGTAAGAATTGTTTTATGTTTAAATGGAAAGTCTGCCCCACATTTAAGGAATTATGTTGTTAGACTTCTGGCTTAGGTTTGTGTCTTCAATGTAGAAATAAATTTATGTTTTTTTGCCTCATTTGTGTTATGTTTGTATTTACATTTCTCACTGGCCACATCGCACTAAGTCACGATACATTGAAGACAGATGATAGGGTTGTTGTTGTTACTAATGTAAATCCCACAGTTGACGACTTTATTTTGGTAGCAGTTTCAATTAATCTCCTCACATTTCGAAGCGGATGTGAAAAGTGGTCCGTTGTCCATCTGGCTGTAGTGAAATGCGAGGTTCCTCATTTATATCACCACCAAAGGGAAAACCCGATCAATCCCTATGTCGTTAGCTAGACGAAATGATCCATGGTTTCAGCCTGCTTCCTGGGACAATTCTTGCTGGTGTAGAAGTGAGGTAGAGTCTTGATCAATATGTTTCACCTGATCCTAACATAGTTTGATCAATATATTTCACCTGATCCTAACAGTTTGATCAGTATACTTCATCTGATCCTAACAGTTTGATCAGTATGTTTCACCTGATCCTAACATAGTTCGATCAGTATGTTTCACCTGAGCCTAACATAGTTTGATCAGTATGTTTCACCTGATTCTAACATAGTTTGATCAATATTTTTCACCTGATCGTAATATAGTCTCGCCTGTGTGTGTTTTACCTGATTCTAAGATAGTGTGATCAGTATATTTTACCTGACTGACTAACATGGTTTAATCAGTATGTTTCACCTGACCCTGACCCCGATTGTGATGATGCGGAACATGTTGGGATCGTTATCGGTGACATCCAGACATAAACTGGCACAAGTCAGCCTATATGCGTGTCACCACAGACACTCGACACCCTCTGCAAGGTAGTATCTCAGACATCAAGGGATCAAGAATCAAGAGAGGGTCGTCATGGATGGCACAGGCTGAGACAACAATCTGACACGTCACTCCAGCTGAGACGATATCTAAAAGGGGAACAATGGATCCACACTGGTGATAGAATGATAGAGTACCAGAGAGTCATCATAACCTTAGTCAAGGAATGGAGAGAACATAACAACGAGAGTGCAGAGCACGAGGTAAATCAGCTGATAACTGACAACACCCAGGAGAGTGACGCTGTCATATACACCGACGTAGTGGGACATCAGGTTGGGGTTTCTCGGCTAGAGTGAGATGAGAGGTCGTTGCTGAGCGCCGTAGGGCATACATGTCAACAACCTCCAGTATGAGAATGGAGACGGAAACAGTGACTTAAGCACTGAAATGGATATCTGAGACTTCTATAACAAAGGCAGTCATCGTGACAGACGCGCAAGCCTTACTTCAGAAAGTACAGAAGGGATGGCTTAGGTACGAGTGGATAGTTGTTGTTGAGGCCTCAAACCTCTAGGCGTTGACCTAGATCTACTGTCCTGCTCATGCCGGAGTTCATGGCAATGAAAGAGCTGACATCTTGGCTTCATGGGCTCCCATCATGGGCACTTCGGTGATGGACAGAAGTGAAATTTTGAAATCAATCAATGACCGCCTGCTGGATGAGGACACTGCAATAGATGAAGCAGCAATCCACAGACTGCAAAGTTTCGACATTAAACGAGGTTCGAGCGGAGTGGGGCGCATGAGAGGACGGCGCAGGCGCGTGTACAACCAGTGAGCTACGGGGACCATCAGCATCCATACCTTACGCCATTTGATGAGAGAGACTGAGCACCTATGGGTATGCCCGGAGTGCAGTGACGTCGATTCTTAGAAACAGAAACAGAAACATAATCTGATCAGTATGTCTTTCTTGACCCTCGCTAACATAGTCTGATCAGTATGTTTAACCTGACCCTGATTAACATAATCTGATCAGTATGTCTTACTTGACCCTCGCTAACATAGTCTGATAAGTATGTCTTATTTGACCCTCGTTAACATAGTCTGTCAGGTATATTTTGCAAGATTGGACGTTAATCTCATCTTCTAAGGAAATAGTGGTGAATGTACACAGACATTTTACAGCAAATGAGAATGACGCCGTGGTTTGTATGTATACATTGACTTACAATACTTGAAATAATTGGAATCCTGGTATTCAAACTGACAGGTTATATCTACTGCCAGGCAGCAGAAGGTTATCCATACTACCATCTGTTTTGCAATGTTTACTTCCTGCAGCAGACTAGATCTAGGGGAAGGTGTCAATCAGAGATGACAAAACCCTTCTACACATCCGCGTGGTGATCCTGGATAACAGGCTGCAACAGAGCAGCGCTGCTAAAGGAAAGTTATCGAAGAGGGAAGGCTGACCCTGTACCCAAAACAGCTTGCTGAAGTCGGATGTGTCAGACCGAAAAGTTCGGGGACGGCGTGGCCTAGTGGATAAGTGGCACGGCTCACAATCCGAAGGTGCTGGGTTCGATCCCCGTCACAGCACCGGCCGTTACCCCGGGGAAGCAAACCCTTAGAAAATGCAGGAGGAAGCAGACCCTTACATAAAATGCATGCTGAAGTCGGATGCATTGGGCCGACAGGCGCAAAATAAAAACCACAGTGCAACGCACACCCGCCTTGGGGATTAGAGAAATAAGGCGAACGCAAAAAAAAAAAAAAAAAAAGACCGAAAAGTTCAAATATCATTCTCCGAAGCGAAGCATTCCGGACTACATCTGCTGTTTGCAAAGGTCTTTTCAGGGCTTGGAAGCGGGAGATTGAGAACGAATGAAGAAGAAGAAGAGACGGCACTTCAATTGAAATCATTACGTTTAAGCCGAGGCTGCGGCGGTACTGCAGATTAAAATAAAGTGCAAAGGTATGGTCAGATGCAGAGGTATGATGATGAAAACAGAAACAAAAGCTGCGCTACGATCAAAGACCTAAATCAGATACAATAAATAACAACAGTATGAGCTAACACATACATGAGAATGGAACACATACATGAGATTGGAACACGTACATGAGATTGGAACACGTACATGAGATTGGAACACGTACATGAGAATGAAAAGGTCTCGTCAAAGAGAGAAATGCTAGTGTGCTGGTAAATCTCTATAAACATGCTCTATAGAAATGGCAGGTACGTGACGCTGACAACTGCTTCAGTAAGAAATATTCACAGCGACATCTGAAAGCGGATGAAGAGAAGGAGAAGACAAAAAAGAAAACTATTAAGCTATTCGTATATTTATCTTCTCAGAAATGTAAATAGTGGTATCGCATTTGTGAAGAATCGTACTTGCCCACAGTGAATGAATCTGTCATTAGGCATTCTGTTGAGTGGATGAACATGTACGATAGCTTTATAAAAAGACTCTGAGATGCACTAACTCTGTGACACACTGACTTGGAGTTGTGCAAACATCGTTTGGAAAAACATGACACTAATTGATTGACGGATTGACAACGAAGAATTGCCTGCAATCAAGAACTTCTCAAGTCGTCTATGTTTCCACAAACAAGTTCTTTTTGTGGACATTGGAAGCACACAAAAATAACAGGTGATGAAAGCAGTTAGAGTTTATGGCATGTATTGAAGGAAGCAATTACAGTGCAGATAAAGTTCAGGTTTGAGCGTCTTAATGTATGCAATTACCATGTATGTTACGTGTACTATACTCTAATTTTACTCTTTACGAAGCTAAGGGCATACCAACCATTCTAGATAACTCTCAGCGTTAGATTTGGGAGAAAAAGTAGTCTGGCTAACAAGGTGAGGTTCGACTTGATCCCCGTAGTAGTGAGCGACACGCAGATGAAGCCAAGCATAGCACAACCACCTTGAGGACCCCGGTCAACCTTCATCAGCGCGCTCGGGATGTGAGGAAAGCTACAACAACCTGCCACTTAACGTCCTTTTTATAGCGCACAAAAGAGTAAACCTACTCGTTGTGGGCATTCAACAACAACAGCAACAGCAACAACAACAACAACAGCAACAACAACAGCAACAACAACAGCAACAACACAGCAACAACAACAACAACAGCAACATCTAGGTAAATTAGAACGTGTCAATACCACAGATCAAACTCCGAACCGTTACCATGAAAACATACACTAAAACGCTCGAACACATATTAGTGCACGCGCCGTATACAGGCTACAAAAGAAGGTGGCGCATGGTGCATTATATAAAAAAAAAACTACAAAAATAAATGCTACATAAACCCACTCCGCAGGTGCTCATACATGCTTAAGACACAGGCTTCCCGCTAGGATGCACCTGCTGGGGTAGAACATTCCTTAAGATGTATGAAAAACATGTTAGGATGACTTCGTCTTCTAAGTAGAACCAACATGTCAATGTTTAGTCATAAATGGAAAAGGTTATCTTAGAACAGACGCTGCCCTCAGGGATAGAGTATATTCAAACAAAGACAAGTGTCGTTCAGATACCGCGTCGGAACAGAACAAGAACGAAATCTAGGTTACTACCAAAATATCTTCATCAGGTACAATCATCATCATTAAGGGCCGCCTCCGCATTGGCGGTTGACCGTAATGGATCTCCAAGTAGCTCTATTCCGTGCCAGGTTGGCACACACAGTCAAACTGTGTCCTGACCACATCTGGCCGTTGTCGCTCTATCTGTACCTCTGCTGCCCTCTGGCTCTCTTGGCCTCTGATCTTCCCTCCAATATAACTTTCAGGAGACTGTTATAACTTTCGAGAGACTGTTATAACTTTCAGGAGACTGTTATAACTTTCAGGAGACTGTTATAACTTTTAGGAGACTGTTATAACTTTCAGGAGACTGTTAAAACTTTCAGGAGACTGTCATAACTTTCAGGAGACTTTTATAACTTTCAGGAGACTGTTATAACTTTCAGGAGAAGTTATAACTTTCAGGAGAAGTTATAACTTTCAGGAGACTGTTAGAACTTTCAGGAGACTGTTATAACTTTCAGGAGACTGTTAAAACTTTCAGGAGACTGTCATAACTTTCAGGAGACTTTTATAACTTTCAGGAGACTGTTATAACTTTCAGGAGAAGTTATAACTTTCAGGAGACTGTTATAACTTTCAGGAGACTGTTATAACTTTTAGGAGACTGTCATAACTTTCAGGAGACTGTTATAACTTTCAGGAGACTGTTATAACTTTCAGGAGAAGTTATAACTTTCAGGAGACTGTTATAACTTTCAGGAGACTGTTAAAACTTTCAGGAGACTGTTATAACTTTTAGGAGACCGTTATAACTTTCAGGAGACTGTTATAACTTTCAGGAGACCGCTTTAACTTTCAGGAGACTGTTATAACTTTCAGGAGACTGTTATAACTTTCAGGAGACTGTTATATCGCTTAACACGACCACACCATTTTATTTTCCTCCTTCATATTTCTACCAGAAATGTCTTCACACCCTTGAGGTATTCCAGAACCTCACCTCAAATGGGGGTTATCATTAAGTAAAATAAACCTGCGCCAACCACCTAAAATAGTAATAATTTAATAAATTGTTTATACAAATGACAAGTTTATATCTATCTTTCTTCTGTCGGCTTGTGTGGCTAGACGTTGTGGTGAGGTGTGACCTCCTTTGCTTCATATTTTTTGGCTGGGGAAAATCTGCTGGTGACTTGCCAGGTCAATCCCAGTATCTTCTACGTTAGGTTGGTACCCTCTGGAATATACGATCGTCTATTTTTGGGACTGGTGTTGGTGGAAGCGTAAATTAGAACAAGGTAAACCCGCAGCCTGTCAGGCGCCATCTATGCCGCTTCGCTAACCACATGACAAAGACATGATGTTAAAGCCACACAGTCCACTTTTTGCTACATATTCTTTGTAGGGTGCGAATCTCTAGAATATTTTGAGTAGATTTTTAACTTGAATTTGACCCGAGCAGCGACAGTTAGGCCTTTTTTCGATTTCCAACTGTCAAGGGATTTTTAACGTGCGCGCCACTGCACATGTCTGATCTCGCTAATCAGAGATCAGGAAACATTGTGAAAACCGGATGATCCACTTGAAGAATACTCGATCTCTGCCGTAATTTGGCTTGGCTTGGCTTGGCTTCGTTCGTTCTCAATCTCCCGATACCAAACCCAGAAATGGCTTAAGTAGCAGAATGTAGTCCAGAGAGCGGATGCGTTGTGTCGTAGTTTACAGCTTGACTGCGATATTTGAACCTTTCGGGCAATCACATCCGACTTCAGCAAGCATTTTTTGAGTACCGGGTTAGCATTTCCTCTTCGATCCCTTCTCATTCGCCAGTCTGCCCTGCTGCAGCCTGTTTTCCAGGATCATCGCGTGGAGGTTTAGAAGGGTCTTGGCGGCTCTGGTTCACTGGCCCTGACGCTAGCAGTCAGCTATGGGTCGCTGCCTTCTGGAGCTCATGCGCTGCTCAGCATCTTGATACCTGCCGTGATTTGAACCCGCGACCTTCAGCACCCAAGGCGAACACCTTGCCCCGAGACCACTGGATCACCTCCAATGACACGTTTACTTGTCCTTAAATGTGTTTTAATGTATCGTTGCCGCCTCGTTTCGAGTCCTGGTCTCATAGTCCATCGGCTGTGTAAAAGCTATTTGAACATATAAAGTAATTAAACCCTGACCTGAGTTATATTTTAGCTCTGTAGCTCCAAATCTCAGTAGTGCAAACCTCTGATTGACAAATTCAATTACCGCTTCTATTTGGTCCCTGAATTTTGTTTTGATCTTGTCAACTGTAATATGATTGTGAGCCAGTTTGTTCATTTCGGAGCAAGCCCTGTATTTTGCATTGGATTTTGAGTTGAAGGAGGAGGAGGGGGGTGGCACATTTCTTGGCTGCGTTTAATTAAGGCATCAAGTGCATTTGATCCATCACTGTCACTGATGAACGCCTATTTGGTAGTAGCGTAAGTTTTACTCATGGTTTTGTTCCAATGAGATAAATGAACGATGATTGTCTATGCTTCACACATTCTCATGAAGGGAAGCGAGACGTGACACACTTACACTAAACAGGAACATCTGCTTAACACCTTTCACATGAGGTTTCTGCGGCGTATATTGGGGATTGGGTGGCAAGAGGGAGTGCCACAGAATGTGTTTTTACAACGAGCAAACACTCACATCATGGACTCGCTGTTGAACCAGCGGCGTCTTTGACGGTTGGGGTATGTTTACCGCATTGAAGTTAAGAGGCTGCCAATGTATATCATCTTGGACAGATTACCATTGGGGCTAGAAGAATCGGCCATCCCATGCTGCACTTCAAAGACGTATGCAAGAGGGATTTGAAGTCATACGCTATCATATACGAAGGTTGGGAAACGATTGCTCAGGATCGATCTGTTTGAAGACAGTGAGTTGGAGGCGGCATAATGGCTGCCGACGCTAGTAGAGGCCTTCTACCTGCAAAAAAAAAATAGGAAGACTGAAGAGATAGAGGAACACTCCGGCAAGCCAGCTACCTCAGCATGGTTGTACAATCTGTGGAAGGTGTAACAGATCTTAGCTGTGTAGGTTTCTAAGGGATATGGTTTTAGACATGTTTAAGTTAGAAGGACTGGGAGTAGAATTGTTATAGTCAGTAACCATTGATTGTCTTATAGAATTGAACTGAGTACTGAGACAGCGCAGATTTACTCAAATCCTGACAAAGGAATGTCTGGAATGCAAAGCGCCGTTTTCAAAGCTACGCTGGTGTTGACTTACGTGTTTTTGCGTAACGCTTAGACGCCTGTTGCCGCGTGATCAGTAGTGGCGATGAAAACTGGGCATGCTATTAACAAGTTTTTTTCTGAAATCTCGGAAAGAAAAACCGAGGAATGAGATCAGAATACCCGCGTCGTTAGCGGACCACGTGATCTGACAGACGCCGCGAATATATGAAGTTAGGAAGTCATGAGTCTAGACCCAAGTCGACAGAGAATCTTGAGTTCAGTCCTGAGATAGCGGTTGAGGAGATATAAGTCGACAGAGAATCTTGAGTTCAGTCCTGAGATAGCGGTTGAGGAGAGATAAGTCGACAGAGAGTCTTGAGTTCAGTCCTGAGATAGCGGTTGAGGAGAGATAAGTCGACAGAGAGTCTTGAGTTCAGTCCTGAGATAGCGGTTGAGGAGAGATAAGTCGACAGAGAGTCTTGAGTTCAGTCCTGAGATAGCGGTTGAGGAGAGATAAGTCGACAGAGAGTCTTGAGTTCAGTCCTGAGATAGCGGTTGAGGAGAGATAAGTCGACAGAGAGTCTTGAGTTCAGTCCTGAGATAGCGGTTGAGGAGAGATAAGTCGACAGAGAGTCTTGAGTTCAGTCCTGAGATAGCGGTTGAGGAGAGATAAGTCGACAGAGAGTCTTGAGTTCAGTCCTGAGATAGCGGTTGAGGAGAGATAAGTCGACAGAGAGTCTTGAGTTCAGTCCTGAGATAGCGGTTGAGGAGAGATAAGTCGACAGAGAGTCTTGAGTTCAGTCCTGAGATAGCGGTTGAGGAGAGATAAGTCGACAGAGAGTCTTGAGTTCAGTCCTGAGATAGCGGTTGAGGAGAGATAAGTCGACAGAGAGTCTTGAGTTCAGTCCTGAGATAGCGGTTGAGGAGAGATAAGTCGACAGAGAGTCTTGAGTTCAGTCCTGAGATAGCGGTTGAGGAGAGATAAGTCGACAGAGAGTCTTGAGTTCAGTCCTGAGATAGCGGTTGAGGAGAGATAAGTCGACAGAGAGTCTTGAGTTCAGTCCTGAGATAGCGGTTGAGGAGAGATAAGTCGACAGAGAGTCTTGAATGTGTTTTGAGATAGCGGTTGTGAGGAACGGCTAGGCTCGGTCAGCGATATATTGCCAGAGAAAAAGAAGTGATGAGCCTTTAACTAGACCACGTTAGTTCAAGTACAGATGTCCAGCTTCCTAACAAGGCGAGGTAACATGTGATGTGTGTAGTGATGTAGAATATTCTGTTCCGAATAGCAAAAGTGTTAGCAATAGATATAGAAGTGTGCCACGAGGGAACCGCATGAAGTAAACATTTTCATAACAGCTTTTTCAAGAGTTTAGCAGAAGTTCTCTCAAGAAATCTAGTCACTATAAAAAATATATGTGACTATCACAGTGATCCAGCTCTTCAACGGTCTCTTCGAGCCACCGTTGGCAAAGAGAAAAGGACCACTGACGAATCACATGGGCTTAAGAACAAACACCAATCATCCATTCTGTGACAATCCTCTTACGGTTCGTCAATCAAGTTGTAGGAGTGTTTTAGCAAGCGTGTAGGAGAATTCATAAGTTAGAAATTTGTAGTTCAGTAATAAAGTATCATTGTATTGTGTTTTATTTCAAATAGTGTTTAAATTAATTTTTCTGAGTCGAGTGAAGTGAGCATATAGTTAGTGCAGATCCCATTCGCAATCTTCTACGGTATATCAGCAAGCTAGTGCTGCTACACAGGGACTGTCACTCCCGGATCGGCCTTTACAGTCAAAGCAGACAGTGTCGAAATACAGGACCAGAGCTGGACACAACTCACAGTGCACCACTCGCATGGTCTACAGCCACTGAGATGCCAATGAATTAATGAACGATATACTTCTTTAAAATTACTATCTTGAATTGTGACACATTAAAACAATTAATTCTGTGTCGTAACCAGGACTTGACAAATTTTAAGGTGACTTACCAGTCAGTCAAAAATTTCACCAATCAACATGGTCGAACTACAGTCATGCAATGTATATTAACAAAGGCAATAATCCACCTTTATTTCTAAATCACAAAGCGTATCAAAACAAAATAAATGTATTACTTACATAGTATAAGTCTATTTCTTCTTAAGAGAAAATGCACTACTGTCAGAGGCATGGCGTTTGTGTCATTGAGCATTATTTGTAGTTTTAGCACTGTAGTACCATTTATCGATATCTTTAGTAGGTTTAAATTATGGCGCTGGACGTATATTTAGATTCACCATCATAAACTTTCTAATGTGCAATCTATTCGAACAATGCTATCATTAATAATTGTGCGAGAGTTGTGATGTAGTAACGATTAAAAACGCAATTAACGATTTCAAACGGATTGTTTTTGCTCGTAAAATTTTTATTCGTCGCATATGAGCAGATGAGCATACAGCAGATGAGCATACGAGCAGATAAGCATACAGCAGATGAGCATACAGTAGATGAGCATACAGCAGATGAGCATACAGCAGATGAGCATATGAGCATACAGCAGATGAGCATACAGCAGATGAGCATACAGCAGATGAGCATATGAGCTGATGAGCATACAGCAGATGAGCATACAGCAGATGAGCATATGAGCAGATGAGCATACAGCAGATGAGCATGTGAGCAGATGAGCATACAGCAGATGAGCATGTGAGCAGATGAGCATATGAGCTGATGAACATACGAGCAGATGAGCATACAGCAGATGAGCATATGAGCAGATGAGCATACAGCAGATGAGCATACAGTAGATGAGCATACAGTAGATGAGCATTTGAGCAGATGAGCATACAGCAGATGAGCATACAGCAGATGAGCAGATGAGCAGATGAGCATACAGCAGATGAGCATAGAGCAGATGAGCATACAGCAGATGAGCATACAGCAGATGAGCATACAGCAGATGAGCATACAGCAGATGAGCATACAGCAGATGAGCGCTTTTGTAAAGTTCTGGTCTTAGTATCGTTCTCCGCGTACTTCATATTTTCCGTTATCTCCCCTTCCGTCTAGGAACTATTCCAGTGAAAACACAGAGTAAGCTGTGGTTGCCGATAGTACAGTCTTAAATAGTTTTTAAAGTAGGGAGTGTAGGTATGGTTAAGAGTTGTCCCATAACAGACACTGTGTTTTTTTAGTGCGCTGGCTTCCCTGTCTGGCGATCATTTATGCGGGATTTTTTTCTGATCACAAAACCAGCCCCTGTGATCGACCTAGTCACGGAAATTGGGTACCAAAATTTCTGGGAAGTAAAGGGGCCGGCGTGATGCTGACCACATCATCGACTATGTGTTGTGGGTTACAAAATAATATGGGCCTAACATCATATGTACTATGAGCTGCACGGCATGACTGGTTCTTTACTTTTTTTGTTTAGACTGTTATCGGGGATAATGTGTTATAGATTTCGTTGTACGAGGCAGCAGCTTGTTTTGGAAGTGGTGTGGTCAATTCTATTCCTTGCTGCTTTTCCGAATCCAATAGTAAGACAGGTTCATTTTATAGCTGGGTCGGCTGAAGCGTGCAAGTAACGGGAGTTGAACCCTGTACTTGTACTGTAAAACGTTAGTGTCTTACCTCTACGTATATATCCCAATATCCCATAGCGGTATAATGCGCCCCTATTTCATTGCAGTAAATTAATATCATAGTTCAGTAAAGGTGCTCGCTCCGCATCGAAGGTCGGCTGCAATGGATCTCTAGTGTACTCTATCTCTTGCCGTAATGGTGCAATCTGAGAGGTTTTTTGTCAGCTCATCTCCTGATGTTTTCCATCAAGTTAAAGCGTTGTCTGCCTCTTGAACAACTGCCTTCCACCCTACCCTCTAGTATGGTCTTCAACAAGGAGGTATGTCTTGTTATATGATCAAAATAACGTAACTGTCTAACCCTGATTTCGGTCATTAATTCTCTTTTCAACCCCAACTTTTTCAATACCTCCAAATTTGTTTTCTTCTCTTTCCAAAAAATGCGACCCAATCTTCTATATACACACATTCCGAATGATTCAATACTCTTTTCCAACTTGTTATTCATTGTCCATGTTTCGGCTCCATAAAGTAGTGACGAGTATACATAACCCCTGCCAATTCTCATTTTCAAATGTAAATCATACTACAATTACTGGATCCACCGAGTGGTGTATATGACTGTTGAATAAAGGTCACTTGCACATGCAGTGTGCAGGATAGATTATTATATACCCTCTTTGTGCAGGATAGATTATTTTATACCCTCTTTCCCCTTTTCCGATAAAAAGAACATGTCTTACCTAGACTTTGAATCTGTGAACCCCTGGTCAGAGGCCGATATCTATGTCACTGTCACTAGCTTAGCAGCTACACATCGGAACACAGACTGGAATCTTAATGCTCCACTAGGCAGATCAGTTTATATATGATGCCCCATTGCCTAATACTGCATCAGTTTATTTTGATCTTCTGTCTTAGAATACCACATTGGACGAAGGATTGACTCAATCCATCTCGAAACTCAATGAGAGGAGACCAGGCTTCGTATATTTCCCCCCTGCACCGTCCCCATCCCCGTGTTCCGAGAACTGGACACTACTACAGGGGGGCCAGCAGCGTCTTGAGGCCTTCATCCTACGCAACCACAGGTGCATCTTGGAACCCACTGGATCGACTTGATCTCCAAGAGTGTAGTAGTTCGGCGTACTCGACTTGCAGGTATTGCCTCAACAATCGAATCGCCGTCATCTCTCCCTTTCCTGTCAAGTTGCCCACATCCCCCGGGATGTACCAGCTAACGAGATATTCCGGCAAGTTGTGTGGGCGATAAATGGGAAATTGCCGTGCTTATCCTGGAGATGATCTCAAGGCCGCTATCGCAACATCTGGCTAAAACAGACCGCCATCTCCTCAACAAAACTGCAGGCCACCTGGGACACGGCCATCAGGCGTGGTCATGAACATGGCCATTCTTCTTCTTCTTCGTACGCTGTCAGACGTCAACCTTTATTTTGTCGAAAAAAGCAGCGGTCATCCAGAGGCTGTCGACACTGACATAGAGTTTGTCTAGTGTTGCCACTGGTGATGGCCACATGCGCTTTCTCTGATCCTCGTATGTCGGGCAGTTTTGCAGGAAATGTTCAGCCGTCATTTTCCCATTACCGCACGTGCATTCGTCAGTGCCACCTATCTTCAATTTATTGAATAGGTGGTACCTCAGTCTGTTGTGGCCTGTGCGAAGTCTGAAGACCACGACCTGCTCTCTTCTGTTCAACTGGTAATAGGCATAGTTTTTTGTGTAGCCATTATGTTCTGTTTCCCATTTGGTCATGTATCTAGCTCTAATAAGCCTTTTTGACTCTTCGTATGTCACACTTGTATCTGTTTGTGGTAGTCTTGCACCTTCTTTTGCCAGTCTGTCTGTCTCATCGTTGCCTTGGATGTTACAGTGGGATGGAACCCACCGTACCACTAATCTTTTTGGTGCGGACTGCTGGCATAGTTGACAGAGTCCTGCTCTTAAATCATTCAGTATTTCTCTGGCTTTTTAGTGCTGTTACTACGGCCAGGACATCTGTAAACAGGGCTATATGGCTTTAATTTCTTTTGCATGTCACCATTTCTTCTACTGCAGCCCTCAGTGCCTCTGCCTCCGTTCTGAAATTGCTTGAGTATTTTCCAGTTGCCACTGACAGTGTTATTTTTCTACCATTTGGTAGGCTCATGAATACCCCTGCTCCTCCGTTCTGTGTTGTGTTTGTTACAGAGCCGTCGGTGTATGCATGGGTCCAGTCCATGCTTGTGTAGTTTTTCGTTATGTACCTCAGGGTTGTATCTCTTCTTTATTTTTCAGTCTGACAAACATGGCCATTCTACACGACGGCCCTGGTCGTCTAATCGTAACAATTTGATTCCATGTGTAGGAGGCTGATTGGACACTAATAATTGCAAAGACACGAAAAAGTCCCGTTTCGTATTCATCTCTTGCCAGGCATGTGCACAACATACCCCGTTCATCTGTCTATCCCAAACATCACAGCATACTTGACGTTGCTGATTGTTTTAATGCCGGATTTCAATGTTCTGAATTTTGTGTCCCAGAGAGACTGTTGTTCCTCTTCTTTCCATTCCCTGTTCAGCAACTGCGTGTCGTACTTCTGATGATCAGTAACATATTATATGATTTGCTCAACAAACGAAAAACTGTATTTTTTCACAGTAATTGTTATATTCGTTTAAAATATATAATAAATATAATTACACAATTAATTAAAAGATAAATCATTACTGTCCCATTACAGATACTGCCGTTGGAGAGGAAGTGTTGTAGTGTTATTGTACTACCGCTTAGCATTTATAATTTGGAATGATCAAGTTTCAAACTCTCAATCGATTCAAATTATATCTTCAGCTTCTTCTTATGCGTTCGTTATGAGAAGGGCATTTGTGAGGCTGTGTTGCAGCTTACAACGAGGCTGCGATATCTGCGCTTTTCGGCCCAACAAATTCGATCTCAGCATTACATTTGTTGTGACCGTGTTTGTCTTGTCTCTTCGATCTCTAATCTGGTATCTAGACTACATGGTTGCAGTCTGTTTTCAAGGTCGCCACTTGGAGACGGAATAGTGTATTGCCCAGTTATGGGTCACTGACCTTTTTGCAAGCAGGCAGCTATGTGTCCTTGGCTGCTACCAGCTCATTTTGATATAACTAGCGTTATTTGGAAAATATTTTAAATCAATTTAAAAGCCCTTCGATTTTAACAACCAAATGTATTTATTTGCTTAGCAACAGTATACAATGAGTGAGATTGGTTGATTCTTCAAACATATTTCATAATAACACTCAACTTTTAGATTCACATATCATCTCAATTCACTTTGTGTTGCACAATTCATCGTATTTAAAAAAAAACTAACAAATAATCAGTTAGCAACCTCTTTTAGTCATGACTGCTTATAGGATGGTGCAGACTTGTAGTACGAGCCCCTTTCAGTCATCACTGACTAAAGGAAGATGCGACCTTGTAGTGGACGCCCCTTTCAGTCATCACTGACTAAAGGAAGATGGGACCTTGTAGTGGACGTCCCTTTCAGTCATCACTGACTAAAAGATGATGCGACCTTGTAGTGGAAGCCCCTTTCAGTCACCACTGACTAAAGGATGATGCGACCTTGCAGTAGAAGTCTCTTTCAATGATCACTTACTATAGAATGACTCGGCTTTGTAGTGGAAGTCCCTTTCAATCACCACTTACAATAAGATGATGCGACCTTGCACTAGCAACTTTGTACTGATTTTTTAAATTTTCTCTACCCTTCAGGTTTCTTCTTTTCACTTCTATATGCTATTTGGGCTTCTTGTTCTCCGACCAGAGGCTGCTCCAGGTTATATTTCCATTTGTATCTGCAACTATGTCTTCCTAAGATGTCAGATCCATATCCAGTGCGCTATGTCCTTCTTACACACGTATTTAAACCTCAGCTATGGTTGGTCAACTGTTGTTTTACCACACGTTAGCTGCCCATAAAGGATATCTTGGGAATTCTACCGTCGTCTATGCCAGGGTCATGCCCAAGACATCTCAGTCTTCGCTGTCTATGGAGAGTGTGCATCCAGTGAAGACCTGTACGAGAATGCATCTCTGCGTTTGCCACTATGTCTCTTCTTGAGACCTCAAGGATAGATGTCGGGCGTCGTATGGGAAATGTGTTGAGCCTATGCTCTTATTTGGCACAGGTTTCCTACGTTTCGCTACCATATTCGAGTGTACTGAAAACATAGGCATTGTAGACCATAACCTTGTTCTTGGCTATAAGTTTGGGGTTTTCCAATACGATTGCCTTTTCACGGAGGATTCCTTGGCGAAGTAGTTAGGCCGTCAGCTTCGTGATCAGGGGCGTGGGTTTGACTCCAGACTCCGCCGTCTTTTTCACGAGTCTCCTGCATTTCGTAGTCGCCCCCTAGTCTTCTTGTCCTTGACTTGCCACTGGAGTCGGGCGGCTCGAGACGAGAGAGTGAGAATAAAAAAGTAGCGCAGTTAATCCTTACTAAAAATATCGCTAGCAAATTAATTATGCCATCATCATCTGCGATGGACGGCGGGCTTTGCCTTGCTTTCTGTTGCCTTTTCACGAGATCTAGGGAGAGCTTAAAGTAGATGAGGGACCACAGATAAGTCCACAACTTCCAATTTGTAGTTGTCAATGGTAATGATAATGGTGCATAAAATATATGTGTACGTCATCAATAATAATTTTCAAAATAAGATAATAAGAATGATAATCCTGTTATCATACAACTTTAAATGAATAAATTACGAACTAGCAACATCATCATGTAAATCAAATGACTACGTAAATCACAAATAAAGTATTTGGGACCAGACCACCTTTGCAGTGGTTGCATGCTCGGTATTGAGGGAAATGTTGATATGAGTATAACATGTAGAAGTGAGTGTCTGATTACCAGTGTGGTAGACCACTCGCTTTGTGTGGGAAAGGTATGGTGTTCTTTTCCTGTTACCTACACACTCCAGTAAATCCAGCTGTTAATTGGTATCTGGCTTACTGTTAGGGATGGAAAGGCAGAGAGAGAAGGAACTGGTCAAGGAACCATGTAAACAAGGTGTGACCTCAAACAAAGAAGTTTCTACCATTTCAAACATGATAGCAGTAACTGGCTATTAGATTACCGTAGTCTTTATCTACTAATGGCCGTTTGGCCCAGATGTTAGGAAACTGTTGGTTAAGTCTTACGAAACGGGTTCGAACCGCGGTAAGGATTTTCGTTGTATGTGTGTTTAATCTGTATCAGATGATTAAAAAAATCTTTGTGGATACAGGCGGCCTTTAGAAACCAATTGATTAATTGATTCGTCTTTCCGCCCCAAGTGGAGCATGAGGACACCACTACAAGCTGGCTGCTTTATCCGAACATTAGCAGTGCCAGTTTTGTGGTTTTAGATCATGACATTATTAGCCGTATCCGTAGTTCTCTATAGCATTCTTAGCGACATGCTTGAAAGGTTACAGTTGTCCTACTCTTTTCGACCGGGATACCGTATAAGGGGAGATGTATAATTCTCCTGTAGTGCTATTTAAACAAAATAAGTAGTTGGGCTTTGTTTTATTGCTGTTTGTGTGTAGTGGAAATGATGTTTAATAAAGTTCTAATTGTGGCTAGAGAGATGCAGCCAGTTTTAGTTGTCGATTACAAAATAAGACATGGCTTCAAAAGTCAGTATTAATCAATTAATATTTTGTAGCGACTTCTCCGGCTCCATTGATACTTCAGTTGCCACCGTTTCTTTGTCCACAGTTTCTTGTCGTGTGCTATTTACTAATACCTTTAAGGATCACAGAAGCAAACAATAATTTCGCTGCAAAGATTCACAGCATGTCGAAAAGAGACAAAAGATGAGGGTATGCGTAAGACTAGCAACGTATCTATGTCAAGGAAAACGCCTACAGAAAACACCACTAAAGAAACATTCAAACGCTCGCATCAGAAGACATGTCTAACTGCAGCGCCTTTCGTTATCTTCGTTATTTGTGAAATGGATCTGGATATGAGTATGGATCTGGATATCAGTATGGATACAGAGAGAACAGAATTATTTTACCTGTTGTATTTTGTTCCCAGAAAAAAACTTAGCGGACTTTGGTGATGTCACAATTACGGAGTAGTACAGGTTATATATGCAGGAACACATAATATTTACCCAAAGACTTAAACACAGCAGTTTTTGTAACATTGATTTAAAAAAATTAGGGCACTGGATTGTTCAGATTACAGAGCAATCAGCCTGATGAATCACATGAACAAGATACTCCTGAACATTATGCAAGAAAGAATGAAAAATAAATTAGTCAGTGAAATTGATGAAGAGCATTTTGATTTTTGAAAGAACAATAAAACTCGTGCAAATCAAAAATTGTGTGTGAAGTAATATTGTGTGTGTGAAGCAATATTTTGTGTGTGAAGCAATATTTTGTGTGTGAAGCAATATTTTGTGTGTGAAGCAATATTTTGTGTGTGAAGCAATATTGTGTATGAGAATATTAGCGGAAAAGTATATAGAAATACAGAAAAGTATCTACATGTGTTGTATAGACAACAGTAAGTCATTTATCAGAGTAAAACCTGGCAAACTAATTGAGTACCTCCAAGCGATGTTACCAGAAGGGGAATACATTAGACTGATTAGTAATCTATATTGACAACACATGGCAACAATATGATCGAGAAAGAATTACTCAGCAGATATTCATATAGAAAGAGGTGTGAGACAAGAGTGTGTGTTATCACATTTCCTATTTAACATCTACACAGAAATAATTCTCAGATTGACGAGATGCCAAAACTAAATATCAACTGCAGGATCATTAACAATATCCATTATGATGATGATTCTGTGTTGTTGGCTGAAAGTAAGCAGGATTTGCAGGAACTGCTAGAGACAGTCAACAACAGAAGCGGAGTTTATAGTTTAGAATAACAAAAACTATGATAATTAACAAAACAGACGTGAATCCGACAGTGAACAAACATCGCAGTAAACGGAGAGATGCTGGAAAAACAAAACAGTCTTCTACCTTTATCAGATCATAACAGATGATGGTAAATGTGAGATGGATATGAAGAAGTGAATAGGAATGGCCAAAAACACATTTAACAACTTGACAAATATATTGACATCCATATAATTAACAAATGAATTGAAAATGAGAAGCGTTAGGTGTTATATATGTCCGTCTTTGCTATTTGGTGTGGATACAGGGACTACGAACAGTCAGATTGTGGAAAAACGTGGATGCTTTTGACATGTAGATATGCAGAAGGATGGAAGAGCGGACAAATAGGGAGGTCATGAAGACATTGGGCATGGGAAAAGGATTATTAAGGATAATACAAATTGGAGAAATAAAAAATATTGGATATATAAAGAGACACATCACACTGCTAAGAACAGGGAAACGTGGGCGGTAACGGAGAAGAGGAAGGCAGTGCTATAAGTGGGAAGACAACATCAAAAGATGGACTGACAACATTCTGTCGTAATGTAGCAAAAGGCAAGAGACAGAAGATGTTGGTGGTCACTTGATATCATCATCCTCATTTCGTTTGTCGCTGCCTCTTTATTTAATCTAAATGGAAGAAGACTCTATAACCAAAGAGCCTTATATTTATTTCCTTCTCTATCTTCATCGACCTGTATTTAAACATACATCTGTTTTTATTGTGGGATCTTTGCATAGATCATGTACCCTCCCCCTGCCCCTACTAATGATCTTAAATTACAGAAGCATATGTTACTGTAAGCATGTTACGTAGTCCCGAAAGGGGTGCAAAGAATAGTAACATTATCACTGTAAGCGTGCGTTACAGTGGCTCGTAATGGGAGCAAAGAAGAGTAACATTGTTACTGTAAGCGTGTGTTACTGTGTCTCGTAATGAAAGCAAAGAATATAGACATGTGTTCCCTTAAGACGCACCCAAGTAGTTTAAAAAACTTACACCCCATGGTAGCAGAGGAGCCACTAAGCCAGGTCTACGATATTCAACATTAAGCATCGTACACGATATGTGGTTCTGCCACTGCAGGAAGTACATGACAACACGTCGGACTTATTCTTCATGTATCCTCTTCTGCAACCTTTATTAAAACATGTCTTTGGTTGAATGTGTGCCTACAGCGTCCAGCGTGTAAACAACATATAGTCTTAAATGACTCACTCCGTAGTAACGATATACCGGCTCACAAGTTTTCTTACATAACCTAGAACCAATATATTGACTTGAAAATGTGTCATTCTTAAACATAAATGTTTCTTCATACTAATTATTCCAAAATTTATAAATGTACCTGTATTTCTTGGTGGCAGGTTAACATTATAGGAATAAGTGTGTTCATGGGGTCCAAAGTATTCCGTGGTAAATGAGTTTTGTATCCCCAACAAATTTTATTGTATTTTTGACATATTTAACAATTGGTAGTGTTACTATTTAAATACGATATTTCACTGAGGTGAATGTTTTCATTTCGTTGTCTGACAAAGACATGATAACATTAAATATTGTTTTCGGGCAAAATATAATTTTTCACGCAATTTTGTACGTCTTAATATCATGCAAGTGCACCGGAAGTCATAGCATATATATTCACGTGATCACAACAGTACACCTGTTAAATAAACAAGAAAAGAGGAATGATGAACAGTTTTTGATTCAATAATTGGTCACTCGGGTACTGTGTCAAATGCGGAAATACGTTTTGAAACAGCTACAGCCGCTGTTAAACTCACACCATAGAGGGCCAAAGCCTTTTTAACCTTCGAATTTTGGCTTGCTCCACCACACATCCATTGTTTAAATGCTCTTCTGATCTCCCTGTTGAAAAATCCATACATCAGGGGATTGACTGCCGAGTTGAGCAGCAAAAACCATAGTGTCAGATCATTAGTCCATTGTGGAACGTCCACATTCTTGGTAGAGTGCAGTATCCCAACGATTGTGTGAGGCAGCCAGCACAGGAGAAACACGAACACCAGAAGACCAAGCCAGAACGCAGCTCTCCTGTCTTGCTTTAGTAGAAGACTTCTAGCGAGCTCTTCGCCACATTTTAGCGGTGTTATAGAATTTTTCCTTGGTGACCAACTAAACCGTCTTGGTTGGGCAAGGTGCGGACTCATATTACCATATACGTGTGAGGTAACTGAAGATCTCAAGAGAACTACATCCGCGGAGTTCCGTCTCTTGGGGTTAAGCAACATTTGGCATCGCCTAGTACCTCCCCCACTCAGTAGGTGGGTGCACTCTTCACCGGCAAGGAAGCTGAAGTCAGGGATGGACGAGACGGATGTACGTCTCTCTGGCCATCCTAACTTATCGGATGTTGATACAGAACGGCGTATCTGGATGTTCTTGCGCTGTAGGATGCCGACGTATAAGCTGCAGTTTAAACTGAGCATTGCCATAAGAGGGATGAAGTACTGCACGACAGATACGATGGATACAAAAATAGTGCTTTGTGAGAAGGGCAGCTCACAAGAAGACGTTGAAGAATGTGTTAACAAGTCAGATTCGGTGTTCGTAAAATTGAAATTGCTTTCAAGACTTGAGTTCTCATCCCATAAGGTAACGGGTGGGACATGCACAGCGAATGCAAACACCCAAACACATCCCACAGCGACGTACGCATTTCTCTTCCTCCTTCGCGTCCTGTACGAGAATGGGTATTGTATAGACCACCATCTGTCACTTGTAATCAGAACGAGGCTTAGTAATGACACATACAGCGCAGACTGTCTAATAATTAGATAAATCCTACACCACAATGGAGGTAGCCAATGTGCATGCCCTTTTAATTGCTCGAAAATTGACAAAAACATGCATACGCCAATAATGAGATCCGCCATTGCAAGACTTGCCAGATAAATGTTCTTGCAGCTCCTCAATGACCTTTTTACTTTAAACATCCAAAGCACCACCATGTTGAACGTAACGGTTGAGAAAGCCAGAAATACTAACGGCACTGCTTTGGCCCAAACCACGAGAAACGTTTGTCTTAAATGCCCAATAGATTTCACATCTGATATGGAAACAGTTGAGACGCTGAGATATGCTTCAGCACTCATCCTATCCCTTTGTAATGAGACACTTACAGACCAAGATTATTCCTGTCAAGAGCTAATCTCTAAAAACACAGTTTTGGCACACTTCTGTTATGTTGCTACACTGTACGTTAATTAGACAAAGAAGCTGTTTACCCGATTTTTGCAGCTACGAAGTTTCTAATATTTCTCGCGCTTTGACAGCTCACAAATTGTCACTCGCGTCAAGTTGTATTTGATTCGTTACTTCAGACACTTATTGATAGCTCTATATACCATGGCTGATCTGGTTTCAGTTTTAATTTGGAAAGAAGCAACAGGTGAATTGCGAGCTATTTTTATATTATCTGACAGAATTGGGTGCCAGGACAAATTAATCTTTCTAACTATTTTAACCAAATAAACATACAGAATTAGAATGGTGAAAAGAAAAGTTTAAAAAAATGTATTTTATTTCAGTTCTTGACGAATATTGTTTTGAGTGCCGCGTCTTATTCTTGGTATTTGTATGATGTTTTATATGAGACTTATATGTCAAACCCCAACACTTCTCAGACAACCATCCCAATCTTTGACCCGTTATTTGACAAATTTTGTAAGTCTTACTGTATGAGTAATCGTTTGACAATCGCTGCTCTGTTTGTAAGTAGCACATTCAGTATCGCGACAGTTTCATCTGTTCTGCGTTTTTCATTAAAATGGTGACTTTCGCGTAGTCTTTTGTCCCTGATAATGGAAAACAGTAAAACGAATTCAGAATCAACATTCACTTTTTAGGTACCATGTTTGAAATAAATGGGACATGAATTCGTTCATTATCATAATAGTGTGGTTATTATATACATATTATTATTCCTGTATGGAAAGTTTTTCACACACGATTAAATTCCATCAGAGTTACCTGTCAGTTATTAGGATCATTATTCAACGATCGTAATTAGCTCATCATTAGTCTGTTCAATATAATACTGCTTCGGTTCACACACAAACTGTCAATCATTTATCTAAGAATTATTTAAACATGAATCAACGAGCAATTCTTTAAGATACTTGGATTGATTTTTAAGTGTCAAGTCCGTGATTGTTAAAATGTTGTCCTGTTTCAGTTACATATTAACATTTTTTTGTTTTGACTTCTCTATTCCGGATCTGATATAACATGACCTAAAGATCATTAATGTTCCAAGTTTACGATAGTCAGTTATCTATATCAACTTGGTTTATTTTAGCAATGTTCTAGTTCTCACTTGATCTAGTTATTTCTCAGGCTTCTGCTTGTCAAAGGCATTCTCGTTTTGTGGACAGCATAGTGTTTACTACTACCATTTATTTACCCTTGTTTAATGTCTTAAATGTCTCCTGCAATCCTCAAAGTATGTATTTCTTCTTGACTATTGTAACATATCTATTGTTAATACAATAATAAACCATTAACTACAGTCGAGTTGGGAAGGCTAGAGAAATGCTGAGCTCGTCACCTGCCGATTCCTTTCTGTTTAAGTCTGAGTTGAAGCAGTTGGCTTCCGTGGTGGTGCTTTCATAGCCTCAATACCCACGGTAGGCTGTATTCTGTCCTTTCCGAGAAACACAGTCTCTGATTAATTAACAGGTATTGTTTTTTTGTTATCAACCCAACAGGTGAAAATACATTTTGGTCTAACAGCGAGAACACAAATCTTTAGAAATAATTTGACAAAGTCCAATATTTGATGATCGTGTGTTTCTTTTTTGTTAGATATACGTATCAGGAATTACTGTTTCATTCCACAGATCAGCGCTAACAGCTTACACTGAAGGTATTTTAATGTTATAAATTGTATTTCGACTCCTTGAGGTAAGATTTTTATATCTATTCTGGCCATATATCTTTTGTTGCTGGCGTAATACTGTAATGACGATATTGTCCCTTGGTGTTTAGAAATTTGTTTGTAAATTCTGAGTAAAATGAAATGATGAAATATCACATCTATTTTAAAAATACGCGTCTAATGAACTGCAAAAAAGTGTCAATTTCGTGGAAATTGTTCAACTATCAGAAGTCTTTTTCACACAATTCAGTGATATTCTAGTAATCATAGGTATTCGTTCAAAGTATAATATTCTTCTAGTAATCCGAAGTTTTGATTTACATTACAATTTTCTTCTTGTAAAACGAAGTGTTTTATTCTGACTTAATGTTATTCTGAGAATACGAACTATTGTTTCGCATTACGATGTTTCTTTTGGGGAATCCAAAAGTGTTAATTTCCATTCCTAAGTTTTTCCGAGAATGCTAAATGTGCTCTCTCGAAAATATGTTCTTATCAGAATCACAAGTCGTCTGACAGCGTACGAAGAAGAAGAAGAAGAATCACAAGTTGTTATTCCAACTTCAATGTTTTTCTTGGATCAATCATGTTAGTTCCAACCATTACTCTTGACTGAAACATTTCCTAAATGTAAACGCTGCCTTTTAACAGATGTTGCTTATGTCCGGAAATAACCTGATTGTATGTGTGGAGTGTGAACAATGCACGTTCAACGTCCTTGTCAGTATTTGATTACTGAATACCATATTTAACGTGATGTTGAATTGTTGAACTCCAGACTTGACCGTCGGAGAAGTTCTTTCCACGACCTGTAGATGAAAGAAGAGACGTATGTTAGAATTTACACATAAAATGAACTTTGGTAATGTTATTTTGTTATGCAGGGGAAGACACCCTTTATTGGTTTTGATATTGCTTTCTTGTAACTATATGTTGCTTATTTCTCACCTTACTGCGGCAAACGCATCATTCTTTTCAGGACCACTTTTAGATTCCTAGTGTTAATTTTCGTGTTACTTTGTCCATTACATGCATCCATAAAGCAATATGAATTATACATGTCCTTCAAATTCTCTTTATAGATTTTACTTTATATATATAATATATATATATATATATATATATATATATATATATATATATATATATATATATATCACCTAGTAGAACACGTTGTTGGCTATGGATACTTTTAATGATCGCTGATAAATCATCAAATAACTCATCGTTGACTTCGGGTGTGGAGCACAAGGTAGGTGCATATACACTGACAAGGTTGACCGGACATTATGTGATATGTAGACGAAGCGTAAGGAAGGCAGGCGTTCTGAACCATTCTCACCTGGTTCAACCACATGTAATAGACTTTTTAACTGCAAAGCTTACACCGTGCTCTCTCTTTTCGTTGAGGTCTTTTCCTTGCCAGTAGAATAAGTAGTCTTTCTCACTCATTGACCCAGAGCCCGCTAACCGATTTTCTTGGAGTGCTACAATGTCCACATACAGTCTTTTCAGTTGTTCGACTTTTTTGTCATTGATCACGCGTGTCTTTCTGGCATCGCTTATATCATGCAGGTTATCAGATAGTCCAGTCAGCGTGGTACGGACATTCAAACATCCCAGTTTAACTGTATATGCACTTGTTGTATCGACACTGCAGGGTGAAACTGGAAGGCCTCTCCAGGTCTTACGCCTGGACATTCTTCAATGGAAGACAAGCTGTTGGCCATGCAGCAGGTCCCCCCGTCTCCAAGTAACTAATTGATCCAGGAGACCAGCATTAACCGATACAGCCTGGAATCAGCTACGTCGCAGGAGTTGCCAGAATAGCGATGGAACCACCACTAGACTGCCTTAGGGACACCAGCTACAGATTTTTTCTTAGGGTTTACTCCCGAAGCCTTTCCCGTGAACAGTTAATCCACAAGGCAGTTGGTGAACCGATTTTAAGATAACACTTTTCTTTTTTTTTAGACCTGTTCAGCTTTCATGTCAAAACGGTACATTTACAAGTCGTGTGACAGGTTATTGATTATTGTATGACATTATAAGATGATTGATGATGTTTATAACACTTTAGGTGATTTCAATGCTAGTTGACGCTGATCACGACTCATTTCCTTCGTGTCTTGGAAAGTTTGAAGTTGGACAAATTAATTAAAATGGCCTACCATAAACTTTGTATGACCAACTCTTATTTTCAGACCAAATGCCAACATAAAGTATCGTGAATGTACGATCAAAGCATTGGCATCAGTTGAATCTAATTCTTGTCAGAAGATCGCTCCTTAAGTATGTGCTCCTAACATACATTTACCGTAGTGCAGACTGTGAGACTGATCATTCTTTGGTTCGTTTTAAAATAAAATTGCAGTCAAAGAAGTTCCATCACATCAGAAGCAAAGGCAAGCCACGCATCGACGCAAGTAGAATGTCGGACCATGCGCTGATCAAGAGATTTCACAGTGCTTTTCATGAAACTCTCAAATTCCAACAACATGACACTGCTGTTACAGAGACCTGGCAGTATCTTCGAAATGGCATACACAACACTGCACGTGCTACATTTGGAAGAAGAGCTGTTCAATCAGATGACACCCATCATTGAGGCCAAGCACGCTGCTTCGATTACATACAATCATCTCCAACATGCAGGTACCATGTACAACTTCAAGTCCGCCAAAACCCAGGTGCAACAGCAGCTTGTTATTGGGTAAATGAGTATTGGCTACAGCTTAGTGAAAACATCCAGACAACAGCACAAACAAGGAACATAAGACAAATGTACGATAGTATAAAGAAAGCTCACACTGGCCCCCATCTATTCTTCTTCCTTTACCCCGCCTCCCCCATTCTTCTATCAGTTCTAACTCCCCTCCTATATAAATCTCACGCCCTCCTGGCTTATATTGCCTTCTCTTTGTTGTCCCATCTAGACAACTATTTGGCCACCATTGGCTTATCCGGCATATTCCCCCACTTTGTGTTTGACCGCTCCGATTCAGTTTCAATCAAGCGTCTGCCACAACCGGTCGCTTAGACAGACTGCGTCTACTATCAAAATCAGATGGGTTGAAAATTTTTTCTTATATGTTAATTTGTTAGTTCAGTATTGTTGTCCCCGATGAAAGCCTATTGGTCGTAACGTAAGTTTAGTTTGTGTTCTCGTCTCGGTGCGGTATCTGACCATTCCCATTTTAAAATTTTGATTAAACTCTACCTTAATAAACTTTTACAAGTTTTTTTCATGTTTTTTTTTTTCATTTATAAAGAAAGCAATTGGCCCTTGTGAGAAAATAACAGATAACGGAAAGCAGATATGAGCTCTACTCGTGTATCAATATAGTCGTTCCCACAGCCATTGGCGCTGTCAAAAGTTATACCAGTATGGACGAGCTTGACATCGAACCATCAATAGAAGATCCGCTTCTTCCTCCAAGGCCAGAGAAATGGAACACTTTTTACGGAACTAAACAACAGCTTACAGACACTTGCAGATACCACTGTATGGCATTGAGCCAAAGGACAGGAGCCTATAGGCCGCTGGATCAATAACCAACCAACCAACCAACCATATCCGAAGTCCCAGTGTGGATTCAGGTCTGGACCGTGTGTATCCGGAGTCACAGTGTGAATTCAGGTCTGGAAGATCAACGATCAACATGATTTTCTCTCTTCGACAACTGCAGGAAAAGTCACGTGAGCAGAACCAGCCCTTTTATGTTGCCTTCATTGACCTGATAATGACATTTGATTTGGTTAGTAGGGATGGCCTCTTCAAAATCCTCTCTAAAATAGGCTACCCAAACAAACTGCTGCGACTAATAATATTGTTCCATAAGAGCGTGACAGGAACAGTTTAATTTTCTAAGGTTGATGGTAGCATATCACCACCATTTGGAATTCTAAGTGGTGTTAAGCAGGGTTGTGTTCTGACCCCGACACTGTTCGGAATCTTCTTTGCTCTGTTAATGAAACATGCATTTGATAACGTTTGGAAGGAATCTGTCTTCACACTAGGTCGGATGGTAGGCTGTTTAACCCAAGGCTCAAGGCCAAAACTAAGGGAGATCACCATCAGGGACTTGCTTTTCGCTGATGATGCTGCAATTGTCACCCACAGTCAGCAGGAACTTCAGAGATTGATAGATCGCTTTTTCCAGGCTTGCAAAGATTTGGGACTAACAATAAGTCTCAGCAAAACAAATGTTCTGGGACAAGAAGTAGATGCCTCGCCAAGTCTTAGCGTCGATAATTATGAACTGGCAGCTGTGCATCAATTCACATACCTGGGATCTCTAACCAATGAAAATTTTTTCCCAAAACCAGAAATAGACAGTCGCATTGGCAAAGCTGCTACTCCATTTGCTCGCCTCACAACGCGTGTTTGGAATAACCAGAAACTGACATTTAAAATCAAGGCCATGGTATACAATGCATATGCTGTAAGGACACTTCTATATGGCAGCGAGACTTAAACAACATGCCAAACAGGAGCACAGGTTAAACACCTTCCACCTACGACGCCTGCGATTCATTCTTGGAATTACATGGAGCGACAGAGTGACAATTGCAGAAGTGCACTCTCGCACTGGTCTTCCAAGCATGTACACTCTACTTAGGCAGCAAAGACTACGATGGATTGGTCATGTTCGTCGCATGGAAGATGGCCGCATTCCCAAAGATATCCTCTATGGGCAGTTGGCGAATGGCACGAGAACAGTTAAGGTTCAAAGATGTGTGCAAGCGTGATACGAAGGCCCTGGACATGAATCTGACATCCTGGGAAGAGGAAGCTGCAGATCGTTCCAGGTGAAGATGTACCCTGAATGGCTAGCTCACGCTTGGTGAAGCAAAACTCTTGGAACACAGAGAAGGGAAAAGACAACACCGTAAGGACAAAGACAACAAAAGCTAAGTATACATTGTGTGTTGTTATTATTTTTTTCCCACTCCTAGTCAAATCATCCTAGGGATCAAGATGCTGAGCAGCGCATGAGCTGCAGTGGTCAGCGACCCAAAGCTGACTGCTAGTGTCAGGGCCAGCGAACCATAGCTGCCAAGACCCTTCTACATCTCCACTCGGTGATCCTGGATAACAGGCTGCAGCAGGGCAGACTGGCTAAGGAGAAGGGATCGAAGAAGGAATGCTAACCCGGTCCTCAAAAAATGCTTGCTGAAGTCGGATGTGTTGGACCGAAAGGTGCAAATATCGCAGGCAAGCTGTAAACTACGACACAACGCATTCCGTTCTCTGGACTACATTCCGCTACTTAAGCCTTTTCAGGGTTTAGTAGTGGGAGATTGAGAACGAAGGAAGAAGAAGAAGAAGAAGAAGAAGAAATCATCCTATAGTCAGTATTGACTGAAAAGGGCTAATAACTAAATATATATATATATAACCGTTTCTTTGCTGCCATTCATTTGGTCGTTGCACTTGTTTTAGCTTTTCTTAGCGCTTGCATTAGCTAGTATTTATTTCACATGATTTCCGTTACACATTTTTTGTTTTCTGTTTTAACGGTACTCGATACTAAGGAGTGTGCATATGGAGTTTTGTATTAAAGTGAGGAGGTTTGCATAATTTATAAACCTCACTTTCTCGTCCAGAGCTACCTTTGGCCAGTGCCAAGACATTATCCAGACGACTAAAGATGGCGCAGAATGCAGATTTTTCTTCAGGGTTTACTCCCGAACTCATTCCAGTAAACAAATATCCCGCAAGGCAGCTGCGGTGTGACATTCAATTGGTTGGAAATACTTACGTTCATGCATACGTGCATGTTCAAATCAAACCGGGACTTTTTATTCTAGTTCCTTATGAATGGGTTATAGCGTGCTGGAACTAATATCATTAGTTAGGGTTTCTTGTGTCCTATTACTGCTAGGTGGCCCATTTGTAATGGGCCAGTCACGTAACGTACAGATACAAATGGCGAACAACACTTTTAGTGCTAGCATGAACAGCGTGTTGTGAAGAAGTTTCTTGTGAAATACTGCGTGAAACCTGCAGACATTTACATAAGACTGCAATCACAATACGGTGATGAGCGACTCAGCTGGTGAAAGACATTTGAATGGTGTAAACGTTTTACAGATGACTGTACATCCGTAAGTGATGCTTCCGGCCATTGTGGCTCTTGACCAACCCCAGTCATTTCTGTGAATATCCAGATTGTGGTACGCCTTATCCAAATTGTGGTACGCCTTATCCAGAAAAATCGGCGTATAACCTGTCGCAAAATTGCACAAAAAATAAGTCTTTCGCTTGGTACTGTGAACACTATTATTCATGAACATTTGCATTTTCGGAAGGTTAGTCGAAGTTCGGTATCAAAACAGCTATCCACTATTAGCTAGCAGAGAAGGGTTCGAGCCTGCACTGGATTGAAGTAACGTTTTGACACGGAATGGCATGACTTTTTGGATCGCTTTATTACATGTGACAAAACCTAGGCGCATCATTAAATGTGACAAAACCTAGGCGCATCATTACATGTGACAAAACCTAGGCGCATCATTACATGTGACAAAACTTAGGCGCATCATTACATGTGACGAAACCTAGGTGCATCATTACATATGACAAAACCTAGGCGCATCATTACATGGGACAAAACCTAGGCACATCATTACATGTGACAAAATCTGGGCGCTTCATTACATGTGACGAAACCTAGACGCATCATTACATGTGACAAAACCTAGACGCATTAATATACTCCTGAATGGAAACGATCATCCGAGCAGTAAAAGCACACGGAATCACAATCTTCCAAAAATAATCGGACATTTTTGTCTGCAGGTAAAGTGATGCGAGTGTTTTCTGGGACAAACTTGGCATCATTAATGTTGATTTTCTAGCCCGTGGTGCCACTATAAACAGTGAACAGTACATACGCATTTTGAGTGATGTGCATAACTGTCTGAGGAAACAACGACCTGGTTTGATCACAAAGGGCGTCCTGCTCCTGCACGATAATGCTCGACCTCATACTGCTCCCCGCACTTTGTAACTTCTTCAGCAACTCGACTAGAAGGTATTGCCACATCCACCTTACTGCCGAGACCTCGCTCCAAGCGATTTCCACATGTTTTGACCTCTAAAATTATTCCGGGGAGGTTAGCATTTCAGCACTGACGTGAAACAGGCTGTCCTGGATTGGTTCAAACACAATGAAAATATTTCTAGAAATCGAAAAATGAATGGCATTTGGATTTCTAGAAATCGTTTTTGTTTCAATACAACACTAACCCGTTTTGACTTGAACGTCCCTCGTATGGATACACATGGATACGTGCATACGTATATACATACATACATACTTACATACTTAAATTCATACAAATATACATATACATATACACATACATGAATTCACACACATACACACAAACATATAAAATCAGCTAGTCGTCTACCGTAAGCGATGATGGCGAAATCATCAAACAGTTTTGTCTGGATGATGTAACTTGCGCTGTATTTGGATTATAGTGAAGAAGCCAAGGCGCTTGTCATCATCCTCACTCTCTGGTACGAAGCTACCTTGGACCAGAAGCAAGACATAAGTCAAGACGACTGGAGGTAATACAGGATGCATTCCCCTTCACTCCACTGAGACCAGTCATCGTTTGAAACCTTCAGGGCTTGAATCCACGACGTTTCCATTCATCGCTTTGAGGGGCCAGTGTCTAAGCTGTCGACCCCAGCAACCGCACACACACGCACATACATACATTCACACACATACACACGCATAAAACACACATACACACATATAAACACACATACACATACACACATACATGCACACAGGGATACATACATACATACACACATACGCATACACACACATACACACATATACACATACACACATATATACAAACACAAGAGATTAAGATGCTGAGCAGCGCAAGAGATGCAGTGGTCAGCGACCCATAGCTGACTGCTAGCGTCAGAACCAGCGAACCAAAGCTGCCAAAACCCTTCTACATCTCCACGCGGTGATTCTGGATAACAGACTGCAGCAGGGCAGACTGGCTAAGGAGAAGGGATCGAACAGGGAATGCTAACCAGGTACTTAAAATATTATTGCTGCAGTGGGATGTGTTGGTCCGAAAGGTGCAAATATCGCAGTCAATCTGTAAACTACGGCACAACGCATTCCGCTCTCTGGACTACATTCTGCTACTTAAACCCTTTCAGGGTTTGGTAGCGGGTGATTGAGAGCGAACGAAGCCAATCCAAGCCATATACAAACACATACGCACATACACACATACAAATACATACATACACATACACACATACACAATTATCCACACACATATAGATTCAGAAAACTTAACTACAAACGCTCTTTTTACTCATATATTTTGGCATCTGTTGAATAGACTCATAACGTATCCAATGGATATACCCGAAGTGCAGTGCTGCAAATTAAGTATATCATGATTTAACTCGTCATCATTGCCTTAAGAAAACAAAATTATTGTGTTCAACATTAATGAAGCAATAAGTCCTAGTACATGTGATGGGATCAGCATTTGTATAGGACATTATATCCTGACAGCAAACATTCTCGAAAGACAATGTCTACCTCTAACTTATAGATGGTCGCGTATTGTTACAACCATTATATAATTTCTTATATAATATACTTTCACTACCTGCGAGTATGCAGATCCCAAATCGGACTCATCAGCCATCACCGAACCCATCCACAACCAGGATTTACAGAATACTCGACTGGAAGGACTGGCTATGTGAAAAAAAGATAAGGTCCTCATCACTCGTGATGGACGAAAAACAACAACAGGAATTAAAAGAGAGCGGATCAATCCCCAATAATATTAAGTGACATAGAAGAGAAAGGGCCAAAAGACAGGGCACACACTCAGCCAGGACACTAACACTCTAGCCAGACATGAACATCCGAACTGAAGGAACGAGATCAGACAAGAGGTAGAAGAAAATGTGCACGGGAACAACAGTTGATGACGCGCACTGCAATATACAACTCAAAATGATAGTCCACAATAAAAATCTGTAACCAGTGACATTTCTTCTTCTTCTTCTTTTTCTTCTTCTTCTTCTTCTTCTTCTTCTTCTTCTTCTTCTTCTCCTTCTTCTTCTTCTTCTTCTTCTTCTTTTTCTTCTTCTTTGTCTTCTTCTTTGTCTATTTTTTTTCATTGCTCTTTTCTTTTTTTCTTTTTTCTTCTCCTTCTTCATCTGCTTTTCCTTCTCCTTTTCATTTTCTCTCTTCTTCTTCTTCTTTTTCTTCTCCATTTTGTGTTTCGTCTTGTTTTTCACCATTTTTTTCTTCTTTTTTAATGTACTTCTTTTTCTTCATCTTTTTCTTTTCTTTCTATTTCTTTTCTAGTTCATTTTCTTCTTCTTTTTGAATTGCCATTTTTGCCTAATTTGATATCACTCAATGGTGTGAACATAATGTATTTGATTTAGCAGTGGTATATAATTTGACAGTGATAAATAGTTTGTTCTTGATATATGTTTAAAAGTGATATATGGTTTAACAATGATACATGATTTAATCTTTATATATGTTTAAAAGTGTCATATTGTTGAACAGTGATAAATGATTTTATCTTTATATATTGTTAAAAGTGAAATATTGTTTAACAGTGATAAATAATTTAATATTGATATATCTTTAAAAGTGATATATGGTTTAACAGAAATATTGACGAAGATTTCGATGTCTTTTTGTGAACTCTACAAAAGACGGTTGATAATCATATTCTTGATTTGGGGACGGCGTGGGCTAGTGAAATATTGTTTAACAGTGATAAATAATTTAATATTGATATATCTTTAAAAGTGATATATGGTTTAACAGAAATATTGACGAAGATTTCGATGTCTTTTTGTGAACTCTACAAAAGACGGTTGATAATCATATTCTTGATTTGGGGACAGCGTGGGCTAGTGGATAAGTGACACGGCTCACACGCCGAAGGTGCTGGGTTCGATCCCCATCTCAGCACCGGCCGTTACCCCGGGGAAGCAAATCCTTAGAAAATGCAGGAGGAAGCAGACGCTTACATAAAATGCATGCTGAAGTCGGATGCATTGGGCCGACAGGCGCAAAATAAAAACCACAGTGCAACGCACATCGCCTTGGAAGAATAGAGAAATAAGGCGTACGCAAAAAACAAAAAAAAACAAAAAATATTCTTGATTTGTATTAAGTTACAAACTACATACGATTCAACCTTCATATAGTGAGTCTGGAAACATTATACTGGCGTGTAGGAGGTCTCGAAGCCTGATGCTCTGTATTTCATCATCTAGAGGCAAGCCGGGTTAATGCATTTATCATTGTTTGCTGTGATCAGAGAATTGCAATTGTGTGGGATTCACGGTTGCCTACGCCCGATTACCTGGTCTGTGATAATTGTCCTAATTACATCGTGTGACATGTCATAGTCAAAGTGGCGTAAATGGATTACTAGCAACGATCGAATAGTTATCCAGTTGTCGTTGCCATTGATAAAATGTGCGTGACTTGTATCTTTGGTTCGCGCATATCATCACACTTTGGCTGGATTACCTCGGCTGCGGGAGTCGCGTAGCGCAGTGGTTAGCGTTCTGGCTTCGCATCTGAGTGGTCCTGGGTTCATTCCCCAGTTGAGGCGGTAATGTTTTTTTCAGACAGTAATGTCTCCCGGGTCGACCCAGCCTTAAATGGATACCGATTCAGTCCGGGAAGTAAAAGCGGCGAAGGAGAGGAGATGGCTACCGCCCTCATTTAGCCGAGCCTTTGAAATGTGAGATCGCTAATACCTCACACCCCTACGGTAGTAATGCTATGGGATACTTTACTTTAATTTACTTACCTCGGCTGCATTCTGTGGGGTTCAGAAATGCCGAACTAATCATAGTGCCTCTATCATATTGTAGATGGCTTTGACTTTTACAATGTGACAACATGCTGTGAATATCTGGAACATTATTTGGTACTTACAGTTTCCTGTGTCATTTGTATGAACAAAGAGATGTGTTCCTACGGTCTCAAACTATTGGATGTCACACCTTCGCTGCCTTTAGGGACACCCGTTTAAGCGAAAGACTGAGTAAACCCTGTCGACAAATTTGCATCCTGTGCAATCTCCAGTCCGCTCGATAATGTCTTGCCATTGACCAAAAGTAGTTCAGGACGAGTGAGTGAGGTTGACATATTGCGCAAACGTACATCCAATTCAGCAATTCAGCGCGCAGGTCACCCATTTCAGGGGACAGAGCAAAATGACAAGATTATCCCCATGGCTGAGCCCGTCACCACACGTGGTCCTGTGCTGCTCTTTCTGGCTATATGCAGGTGTAATCATTTAATGTTAGTTACTTCTCACATTTTCTGCTCCATGTATTTTTGTATCAACTTCTCTTTCTCTCTTCCCTTTATGATTTCATATAAGATCATGCCTGGCTATGTTGCACGGTGCCAGCCGTAGCGTATATCATATCCTGCCCAATTTTCTTCGCAATTTGTGATTTGATAGTGAAATATGGTTTAACAGTGATATGTAGTTTAACAGTACTAGATTGTTTGATAGTGGCATATGGTTTTATAGTGATATTTGCTGTAACAGTGATATGTGATTTAACAGTGATATGTGGTTTGATAGTAGTCTGTGGTTTAACAGTGATCCTTTTTCGATAGTTTTAAATGGTTTAACAGGGATATATGGTTTGATAGTTATTTATGATTTGAGGGTGATGTGTTACGCAGCAATTTATTCAACATTAACATGTTTCTAATCCCATCCACAACCCTTTTAACTACATTTTAGAGCACGTTTGGACTGCGCGTGGATCTACTGTTGTTCTAAAAGAACCACAAATGTGATACCCATTTGCATTTTCAGTTGTACATTTCAATGTGACATAATAATTTAACAATGTGATTATATACACATGACGCAAAGTTTGAACTAGCAACCTCATCATGCAAATACAATTGCTACGGCGACCACCACTGCGAAAGTACACACTATGTTTTGGATAGAATTCAGCATAAGGACATTTACAACTGTAGTCAAATCCTTCGCTATGAGCAAATGTTAAGAATTAAGAGAGAGTTTCCAGTACGCTAATATAACAAAATCTGCCAGAGCGTTAACGACAGTTCCATCTCTCGTGTTCCAACTAATAGTGCTAATGATGTGAGTGAGGTAATGGACAATGTGTACGTCGCTTCCAAGCTTCATAGACTGTCCGAGTGACTGGCATAAGTAAACAGTTGAGCAGGTGATCAGATACATTGCTACGAGATACGTAATGAGAGGCACGGAAGGAAATAGAGAGTGAGAGATAGAGACAGGTGGGAGATGGAGAGAAAGAGAAGGGAGGAAACGAAGACGTTGGCTGAGAATCACGCATAAGGTGAAATAGATTAGAAGAACACATAAGAATTGTCTATTCTCAAGGTATGACTAAAATAGATATGTATTTACAATAGATTCTTTTTCATCTTTGTCGATAGCTCTCAAATAATGGATTCGTTATCCTTCTAGTAATTCAAAGTTGGGATAGAATACAATATTGTTCTGGTAATCCGAAGTGTTGATTTGAATTGTAATATGTTTTCGGTAATCAGAAGTGTTGATTTAGATTACAATATTCGTTTAGTAATTATAAGTGTTGATTTAAATTACAATATTCTTTTAGTAATTAGAAGTGTTGATTTAGATTACAATTATACTCTCTTAATCCGAAGTGTTGATTTAGAGATTACAATACTGTTCTAATAATCGGAAGTGTTTGATTTATATTACAATATCCTTCTAATATTCTGAAGTTCTGAACTTTATTACAATATTCTTCTGAAATCGGAAATGTTGATTTAGATTACAATAGTATTCTCTTACTCCGAAGTGTTTATTTAGATTAAAATATTCTTCTAGTAATAGGAAGTGTTGATTTAGATTAAAATAGTATTCTCTTACTCCTATGTGTTGATTTATATTACAATCTTCTTCTTGTAATAGGAAGTGTTGATTTAGATAACAATAGTATTCTCTTATTCCGATGTGTTGAATTAGATTACGATAGTATTCTCTTATTCCGATGTGTTGAATTAGATTACGATAGTATTCTCTTATTCCGATGTGTTGAATTAGATTACGATAGTATTCTCTTATTCCGATGTGTTGAATTAGATTACGATAGTATTCTCTTATTCCGATGTGTTGAATTAGATTACGATAGTATTCTCTTATTCCGAAGTTGTGATATATCGAGCTACTTCTGAATAATATACTCCCGGTATGTGATGAGCGAGTCGTCGTGTATTTACGTCAACACTCGGGTTTCAGCTGAAAAAATATTCTGATCATGTCTTGTGTTACTTCGTGGCTTTCCGTGGCAGTGCGAAGGAACATTCTTATTAGACGTAAACAAAATAATGTTTCTTTTTTTTTAAACTGATGACAAACATATATTGTTTCTGACGAATTTATCAAATTTACAACGTTTTGTACATAATAAAATAATATAAATTGCATGTCCTAGCAGAGTATCGATATATACAACCGCCAATGGATTTGGCAGTTATAATTTCCTTGGCAAGTTGCCATTACTTTTTGTACGCGGAAGAGAGATGGCATTAAGAATAAAATACTCCGTGTTTACCAAAAGTTGACACTGCGGGATTAGAACCTGATGCACTGCGATTGTTAAATGGACGCTTCAAACACATGCAGTTCTGCAAGACACTGTATCTGGAAAGCTTGAGAGCGGAAGGCCAAACAAGAGATGGGAGGACTATTTAAAAAAGTAGACAGGAAGGTCTATAGCTGAAACTAATACCCTAGCGAAACATCGAGAGCATGGCTGGAACTGGTTCGACAAACTGCAATAACGGTGCCTCAACGACCATCTAGGTTACGGGACTGTTGATAGTGATGAAGTACATTAAAAGTTATTCTTCTTCCTCTTCATGTTCATCTTTTTCCTTTTTTTTTCCGTCATCTTATTCTCATCCGAACTATATTCTGCTACTTGCAAATCCCATTTCAGGGCTTGGTAGATATTAGATATTAAAACAATGTTTAAAACAGGTAAAGTAATATTTGGCATGTGTTTAGGTATTTATTAATGTATTTATTCAGTCAGTTGTATTTGTGAGTACTGTGTTGATGTTTTTGTTTTGCTGTTTATGTTTAATTTACCTTTTTTGTTTAGTTTAGAGGTTTTGTTTAGTTCAGAGGTTTTGTTTAGTTTATAGTTTTTATTGAGTTTGCAGACAACGCTTGGTCACAACTAATTAAATAAATAAATTATAAGAAATCGTAAAAATGGACAGAGTTTGAAGCAAGATTGTGAATGAACAAAATATTTGAAGTATGAAGTTTTGAAAAGATGCACAGTGAACAGAGATATCAGAGAAAGTTTGGAAGGTCATCGAAGAGAAGAATGAATGAATTATGAGAAAACGTACAATGGATAGAATGAGCAGAGAATATGTGAAAGGTCAACAAGGTGAGTAATAAACTATAAGAAGACGCCAAGTGGACAAAATTATTATAAAAGGTGTGAATGGTCAACGAAAAGAGTAGGTCTAACTAGATCTTTGACAATCTTAAATGCCACCTTGGCATCATTTCTGCCCAATTTGTGCTCCATATCTTTAAACTGGTCAGTGATCAAAGCCACTTTTACCTCTTTCATATTGAACCTTATTTCTCCAATTATCAACCTATAGCTTTTGGACCGTACTGGAGTGTTCTTTGAGCTGTTAAAGTTGTTGCTCTTGTGACGCAGATTAAGTATTTTCTTTGAAATCCATGGCTTGTGTTTTGTCTATTGCTTCCCTGGGATCTCTGTTTATGTGTCTATTCTTCCTGCATTAAAAGGGTCTGTAATCGTATCTATATCTGGGTTTTCCCGTAGGACAGTATGTGGCTCAAATCTTTCTCCTATTATGAGGCCGAACGATTTTATAATTTTTGAATGTTTTAATTTGTGAAGGTCGATCGTATTTTAGTTGTCTCTTTGCTCATGACTTTCTTTTGCGGAGGCGCATAGTCATGAACAGAAGGTCGTGATCGCTGTCTACATCTGCCCCGTGGAAGCGTCCTGTCAGAACGATTGTAATGCTGGATCTTAATCGTTTCTCGACCAATATTTCGTATATTTGGCTATGTACCTCTCCACTCAGGATATGCCATATCCAAGGTCTAGACTGTTAGTTGGTCCCAATGTGTTTTCCACTAGTAGTTTGTTGCAGCGTACAAATTCCAGGAGTCTCAGTCCTCGGTTATTTGTCTCAGTGTTTTATATATGGTCCGCAGTATCGTCGTTAACCGCTCACTGCCACTTCTCTAATGTTGACGTTCCACACCTCCTGTGGAATCTGTACATCTTCGCTGGTGCTTCATTTATCAGTTCCCGAAGCCCGTCGTGGAATCTATCTGTTTCACACTTCATAGTCTGAAGTGGGTGAGTAATACAATATCACGGTGATGTTAAGTAAAGTTGATTTGAGTCATTTGCTGATAAATCGGCTAGATCTTGGTCTACAGCCCAGCACACATATAGCAGTAATTTTATGAACTAGTATTCCCACTCTCTGAAAATGTTTGTTTTCTCTGCCACTGTAATACAATGTGTGACCTTCCTCTGTGGAATACCCACCAAAGTTTTTCAAACGAGCCTCGTATATGTCGAAGATATGTCATCGGTATTTGTCCTTTTCGTGTGTCAGCTCTTTGATTTCCTGGCTCAGATAACTTTGTCTTAGAGTGTTCTAAGATTTCATTTTCCAAAGACAAAGTTGTGCTTTCGGAGTTTGATGGTGTCAGCAGTTGCACACTTGTCACCCCCGTCCTGACGGGGACGGCAGGCGAAGTCATTGTTAATCGGGTTTCGACCGAGCCGGTATGGTAAATTCTGATTGTGTTATTATGGGTGTGTCTGGCAGCGCATGAGCTGCAGTGGCCAGCGAACCAAATCTGCCAAGACCCTTCTATACCTCCACGCGGTGATACTGGATAACAGGCTGCAGCAGGGCAGACTGGCTAAGGAGAAGGGATCGAAGAGAGAATGCTACCTCGGTATTTAAAAAAAATGATTGCTGAAGTCGGATGTGTTGGACCGAAAGATGCAACTATCGCAGTGAAGCTGTAAACTACGACACAACGCATTCCGTTCTCTGGACTACATTCTGCTACTTTAGCCCTTTTAGGGCTTTGTAGCGAGAGATTGAGAACGAACGAAGCCAAGCCAAGCCATGGGTGTGTCTTTGGCCGATGTCGCTTGGAGGTGCCCATCTCCTCTCCAAGCCGGGGGTCTAAATCTATTCGGTCTGGAACAGTTCATCTCGGCCAAAGCGAACAAGAGCCTTTTTAGCCTTTGATCTCACGGTCATAGTTGCATGATTTGCACCCCGAGGAGATGATGGTGACCTATGGGCCCACTTTATCAGCAGGCTACTAACTTCATGTTCACCCTTGGAAGACATAAACTCACGATGGCAGAGACATGAAATACACAATAGAATAATCAAAACAAACCATACATAAAAGGTTAAATGGATACCTCAAATAAAGAAATACCGAACTTTATTTATCCTTAGGTAACACCTCCTTGCAAGCATGAAGCAACTGCTACATACTAAACAGGACGCTTGCATTAACCACACGTAAGCAAAGGTTTATTATATATAGTGCCTATGCTTTATTTTGGCATATACTTTCATTGTACAAAATCCGGGAACTGTATAGCGTGGCGGATATTTTTATAGTTAAGTGGATACTCTTAACTCCCGAAACACAGACAATCTGCATTGAACGGTATCAGCACTGCTTCTCACCACACACACTTGTAGATCATGTTTCAGCAACAAATACGTATTATTTTCGTCACCATACAGGTAATTTTTAACCTGTTTGTTTATTTTAAACAGAAATAAACCAAGAAAAATACATACTTTGTTTAAAAACGGTAGCAACAGAAAGATAGAATCTATCTGAGATTGTTATGGTGGGCGCTGAACCAAATCTCATGAACCTGTTTCATAGAGTTCAAAACATGCGGTGAACTGAAATAGATATGAACAAATTAGATATAGAATCTATCTATATATCTATCTATCTATCTATCTATCTATCTATCTATCTATCTATCTATCTATCTATCTATCTATCTATCTATCTATCTATCTATCTATCTATCTATCTATCTATCTATCTATATATCTATCTATCTATCAATCTATCTATCTATCTATCTATCTATCTATCTATCTATCTATCTATCTATCTATCTATCTATCTATCTATCTATCTATCTATCTATCTATCTATCTATCTATCTATCTGTGTGTCTGTCTGTCAACCTATCTGCCTGCCTGCCTGTCTATCTGTCTGTCTGTCTGTCTGCCTATCTATCTTCTATCTTGATACATATACATTTGCATACATACATACATACACGCATATACATACATATATACATAAATAAATATATACATACATACATACATTCATACATACATACATTCATACATACATATATATAATTTTATATGTATATATATATATATATATATATATATATATATATATATATATATATATATATATATATATATATATCTGTTTTTATGTCTATCTGTCTATCTAACAGATTAAGAAAGACGGTGTAGGTGTAGATATAACTTTAAAAAAAATAGATATGCGGAAGATGATGTCTGCAAATGCAGAGTAATTTTTAACTGCACAAGAATGAAAAAACACTTATGTGTTTTGGCTAATCTTATGGCATTGAACGAACGGGCCTCCATGGCTGCTACTTATTAGTCAAATTTTGTGTGTGGTTTCCGAGCTAGGACAGTAAATAAGTTTTTCTAAATAATTGTTTGCATATTCATTTTTCTATACATTTACTTCCGTTTGTCTCTCTCTCTCTCTCTCTCTCTCTCTCTCTCTCTCTCTCTCTCTTTCTGTGTATATGTTATATATATATATATATATATATATATATAGGTGGAGAATCATGAAGGAAATGGGGTTTCCCTTGCATATAGTCCATCTCATTGAAACATTATACCAAGATCAACAAGCCGCTGTCCGAGTATCTGGGCAAACAGCAGATTGGTTTGCAGTACAAAAGGGAGTCCGACAGGGATGTATACTCTCACCTTATCTGTACAACATATATGCAGAATGTATAATGAGAAATGTTCGAGAAGACGAGAACATTGAAAGTTTCGATCCATTTACGATTGGGGGGTACGAGATTCCAGAGTTACGATACGCAGATGACACAGTCATACTATCAAGAAGTGCAGAAGGGCTAGAGCAGCTACTTTCAGCAGTAAATGGACATAGTAAAGATCAAAACCTTTTCATAAACATAAATAAAACAAAGATAATGACCACCGACAAAACACAATGTCAGCATCAATTTACAGTGGATGGTGAGGAAATAGATCAGGTCACACATTTTGAATATCTGGGCTCCAGAATTGACAAAAATGACGACTGCTCGAAAGAAATCAGAAGAAGACTAGCTATGGCAATGCAGAGACTGAACAGCCTGAAGAAATTATGGCAGAGCACCAACAAAATGATAAAAGTAAAAGTCTTGAGAGGCTGTGTTTTTCCTGTGGCAGCCTATGGCTGTGAATCATGGACGATTACAAAAACTTCCAGACAAAGAATCGAATCCTTCGAGTCAAATTGTTACTGAAAGATCCTCAAAATACCCTGGAAAGAGAACAAAACAAACGTAGACATTCGGCAAGAGTGGAGTACAGAGGAGAACTGGTTTATCAATTCCATTTTGGCTAGAAAAAAAATGCAAATACTTTGGTCACATCAAGAGACACAACGGTCTTGAGAGAACAGTGATGGAAGGTATGGTGCCAGGCAAAAGAGGAAGGGGTAGACCAAGAAGACGATGGCACATAGATATCCAGGAATTCCTGGGTATGATTGTGGCGGAGGCTGGAGTTTTGGCAAGGGAACGAGTTTCTTTCAGACAGACTGTGATGGGAGCGACGTTCTACAAAGGACATGCTACATGATGATGATGATGATATATATATATGCTGTGGGGATTGCGGTCCATGAGTACGTACTGCAAGGTCAAAAGATTATTAAAAAGGACTACCTGGAGTTCGTCAGTCGCCTTCGTGAAACTGTTTATCGCAAACAAACGGACCTATGGACAACGGGAGTTTGGCAGCGTATTACGACAACGCACAGTCCCATTCTTCGCGTCTGGTTCAGACTTCCTCGGCTAAGCACAACCTTCCTCTGGTTGGCCAGGCTCTCTATTGTCCCAACATCTCTTCTTAAGATTTTTGGTTGTGACTCATGCTGAAAATTCCGCTGAAAGGGACTCGATTTGAGCCCCGAGAAGAAAGTTTGAAGAATTCGGGGACCCAGCTGTACTCCATACCCATATAGAGGCCTTCTTGAAATGCTTCCGACAATGATATGATCGCCGGGAGAAGTGTGGAGACCCAGGAACTGACGGGAGAAGTGTGTGGAGTCCAAGGAACCGACGGGAGAAGTGTGTGGAGTCCAAGGAACCGATGGGAGAAGTGTGTGGAGTCCAAGGAACCGACGGGAGAAGTGTGTGGAGTACGAGTCCCAGAGAAGGACAGGAGAAGTGTGTGGTGTCCCAGGGACCGCAAGGAAATGTGTGTGGAGTCCGAGTCCCAGGGACCGACAAGAGAAGTGTGTGGGGTCCCAGGGACCGTCGGGAGAAGCGTGTGCAGTCACAGGGACCGACAGGAGAAGTGTGTGGAGTCCCAGGGACCGACAGGAGAAGTGTCTGGAGTCCCAGGGACTGACGGGAGAAGTGTGTGGAGTCCGAGTCCCAAGCAGATTACTTTGATGGGGTTTAGGGTTTCAAACATCCAGGTGAGCAATTGTATTGTTCCGGACTAAAGGTTGGATACATTTTGAACACCTCGTATATATATATATTACATTCACCAGGAGAGGCGGCTAAACGGCTATCACATGAAGTGCCTGCGCAGAATCCTGGGCGTTGGGTGGCAAGACAAGATCACCAACGCAGAAGTGTTGGAGAGAACAGGCACTGTCACAATCTTGTCCATGCTTAGTTATTGAAGGCTTCGATCGCTGGGACACATTCAGAGGATGGATGATGGCAGAATACCAAACTATCTTCTCTATGGGGAATTACAGTTGGGGAAAAGGTTTCGGGGCCGGCCACTACTTCGGTACAAGGATGTATGCAAGCGGGATATGAATGACGCAGGCATCGATTTTGAAAAATGTGAACAGGACGCCATGGATCGTGTTACATCGAGGGGCATGATTAAGCATGGAATACAGACAAAGGAGATACTGATTGCTGATAGGCTAAAGACTTAGAGTTTGAGAAGACACGCCACACCATGCTATGTCGCAAACGGTCCTCACGTTCATTGCACACACTGTGGAAGATGCTTCTCTGCCCGGATTGGTCTTACAAGTCACATCCGATACCGTCATGGACTGTAGTTGCATACCTTTTCAAAGCACAATTACTATCGCCTGACAAGACGGAACGAACTAATGATGGGGGATATTTAAGTGATTTCCGCGCGAGTTAAATACGTGGCAGAGAAGGAAAAAAGAACAACTCTAACACGACTGCATGTGGTAAAAAGAACTGTTAAAGCTCTATTCCATCTTGGGTAGTAGACACTTCAAAAGTCATCTGACACATGCCTCCATTAACGTGAGGTTAGTGCAGAATTGCCGCTGCATGCATAAACTCTAGAACCAATTCCAAATTTGGTATACAGCAATATAAGAGTTTGTTTCCAAGGATATACGAGAAGAAGAAGAAATATTAGTAGCAGTTGTTGCTGTTGTAGTATTAATAACATTAGAATAAGTAGTAGCAGAAATAATAGTAGAAGTAGTTGCAGTAGGAGTAGCTGTAGTAGTAGCAGTAGTAGTAGTAGTAGTGTTAGTAGTAGTAGTAGTAGTAGTAGCAGTAGTAGTAGTAGTAGTAGAAGTAGTAGTAGCAGTAGCAGTAACTGTAGTAGTAGCAGTAGAAGTAGTAGTAGTAGTAGTAGCAATAAGCAGTAGCTGTAGTAGTAGCAGTAGTAGTAGTAGTAGTAGTAGTAGTAGTAGTAGTAGTTGTAGTAGCAGTAGCAGTAGCTGTAGTACTAGCAGCAGTAGTAGTAGTACTAGTCGTAGTAGTAATAGTAGTGGTAGTAATCGAACTGTAGTAGTAGCAATAGCAGTAGCTGTAGTAGTAGCAGTAGTAGTAGTAGTAGTAGTAGTTGTAGTAGCAGTAGCAGTAGCTGTAGTACTAGCAGCAGTAGTAGTAGTACTAGTCGTAGTAGTAGTAGTGGTAGTAATCGAACTGTAGTAGAGTCAGTAGTAGTAGTAGTAGTAGTAGTAGTATCAGTAGTAGTAGCAGTAGTAGCAGTAGTAGCAGTAGTAGTAGTCGTAGTAGTAGTAGCAGTAGTAGTAGTAGTGGTAGAAATAGTAGAAGATGACGAGGATGAAAAGGAAAAGAAATTTAAAAAATAAGAACCAAGAAGAGGAAGAAAAAGAAGAAGAAGAAAAAGCATATACAGTTTGCTATCTGCCGTCCTGTCCCCTTGAAGTCAACCTTTCTGTCTCATTTACTTTTTTGTCTAGTTGTACATGCCTTTATCTCTCTCTACATACAACTACCTAACTGTTTTTATGTGTTTTCTTTATAATATATATTGATAGATTGGCATCCTGTCAGTCTCGAGTGATAATGGTCTTCATACCAAGGGGTGTTAATCAGATGCAGCCCTTGCTTTCACCCCACACGTTTGGAGTCTGCATCTTGGCGCATCTTGATTTCCTTTGCCTGTAGGCCAGAACACAAGACCTGCAGCCAGCAAGATACGTCTTTGACAAGCTCCTCCAAGCTGCACGTATTCATATCCAACGCTTTCAGGTCACGCTTGCAAACATCTTTGTAGTAGACTAAAGGTCAACCGTTGTTACGCTTGCCTGTAGTCAGTACTCCATATATGATATCTTTTTGAATTCGCATGTCCTCCATTTTGCACACGTGACCTAACTACCGCCAATCTTTGTACGGTCCAAAACGTCGCTGTTTGTCACTCTGTCACTCAATGAAATTGCAAGTATGGCCCTCAAGTATCGCCTATGAAAAGAATTTAGCCTTTTATCATGTGAGGTATAAAGAGTCCATGTTTCGCTCTCATAGATCTGGGTTCTAAGAACACATGATCGGTACATATCAACCTTTTCGGAGCTGGTCAGCATGTTGCTATTCCACACTCTGTGAGAGCCTGGCAAGTGCTGATGAAGCCATTCCTAATCATATTTACAGCTCTGCGCCCAGTGAAAGATTGTCGGCGATGATAGATCCGAGGTAGTTAAAATTATTTACTTCCTCCATATTTGAATCGCTAAGGAGAATGCCTTTAGGATTTGCACACTGCGCTATCACTTTGGTCTTGTCTAAGCTGATGGTAAGTACAAATAGATCACATGATTTTGATAATTTATTAACACTTGACTTCTGTTCGGGCATATCCCGAATGACAGTCTCCCTTCTCTTCCTTTTTACACGCAGTGTGGTTAGATTGAACTGAATAATGGTAGAATATAATACATAAAACAAGCATAAACATCGACACACACATAACTGTCTCTCAACACTCAAAGAACACATAAAAAGAGAATTAACCATCTCGCAGGTGGTACTTTTCCCCAAGACATGCTAATATTTATGTTTTCCAATTCCTTGTCAGAACAACAACCTACTCAAACAAACGTAGACACAAAAGATATATTTAACGTCCTCCAAACGAACCATAACAAAATAATGGCAGCCGCAAACAGCATGTAATCAAGGCTAGAAGTGTAAGCGCTGTAATGCAAGCTTCAACCCGCTTGGTATGCGTGCACTGCGCGTTGGTGGTACAATGCAGGAGGAATATGCTTGGCGCTTGCTGAATGTTCACAGAGCTAGTAGGTTGTTCTCTTACAGTATTTACGAGTAGAGGTCAAGAAGTAACACTGCGTCATTTATTTTGGCTAATACTACAGATATGAATATACAATTTTGCACACCTAAAATTTATAATTTGCTGATTGTATGTTCAAAATTACACCGCAAACCCACAAATAAACAAACAGCAACAAACCGTTAAAATGTCGCCTCTGAACATGTGTTACAAAAGGCGAATTGTTACAGAATTTCCTTGCTGCAGCAAAGAAATTGATTTGAATATTCGCTAACGATTGTATTCTGTGTGTGGATGTTGTGCAGTTGATAGGAGCACAGTCAGTCGATGAGGTCAGAGAATTAAAACTTCAGCAAGCAAGAGACGGAGCTGCATGATCTGCAGCACTCTAGGCGTACTGCAACAGCAACCAGCCCATACATGTTGAACGGTGCTGATGTCCTTATTCGTTGTGACAGGCGAATCACTATTTAACAATTGGCCTTGCATCTTTCAGTCAGCAAGGGAAATGCAATTCAAATTATCAAAACACCGGGATTTTCAAAGTTCTGCTGAAGATTGGCTTCTCTAAGTCTCACAAATCAACACAAAATACAAATAAAAACATTGTTCTTTTAATTGTTGGAGCGTTTTGATGATAATGGGAAAAAAACGTTTTGTCCTTAATGGGATACCAAGAGATAAACTGAAGATAGGTGGCACAGACGAATGCACTTGTGGTACACAGAAAATGACTGCTGAACATCTGCTGCAAAACTGCCCGATATACGAGGACCAGAGAAAGCAGATGTGGCCATCACCAGTGGCAACACTAGACAAGCTCTATGGCAGTGTCGACAGCCTCGGGATGACCGCTGCTTTCTTCGAACAAATACAGGTTGACATCTGACAGCGTACGAAGAAGAAGAAGAAGAAGAGGAAGGATACCAAGAGGAGAGACAATCAATTCTTTAATCTACATCAAGACACTGATAAAACTCAAACCCTTTTATCAATGACAAGACATTATCAAGACGACTGGAGATATCACAAGAAGCAAATTTGTCCCCAGGGTTTACTTACGAAGCCGTTTCCATAAATAGGTATTCCGCAAGGCAGCGAAGAGAGGGAGTGTGGTGGGGAAGCCATATAACGTTGTGTATCGTGCCTATCCCATAACCGCAAAAGACCGTAGAGAGATCACGTAGCGTGTGAGTAATGTGTTGGGCATCTCTACGGGACGAAGTGTTCTAGTCTAGTCATGTTTATCATGTTCAGTCACACTAGAACCGACACTGTTTGCAGCTAGGGCGAAGATCGCCAAACTCGTAAAGTTCAGCCGTGTGCACTAGACCGTGACCATACGACACATGTTTAACCGTAGCACTAATTGATAAAACCGGTGTCCAGGTCAGAATAATTGGAGAAAAGAAGACAACAAAATGAACGAATTAACTTATTAATTATTCCAAATGGAAAATAACGACACATTTCCGTGAACACAAGTGTAGGTCGTCGACTAGTGTGAATTCCAAGCAAATCTGTGGCCTGGCGGCATCCATAATGATCTAAAACACCAGATTAATCTTAGACCCTCAGCCTGTACGGCGCTATCTTTGATGTTCTTCATTTGTTAGGCCCATAATGTCTTGACCAATGGCAGAATAGAAGCGATGTGGTTAGCATAACGTTGGTCACCTTTATTTTCAAGAATTCCTCTAGACAACAAATTTTTTAAAGGCTATTTTGGGATGCCAATTTTAGCCTAATGACTTGATCATGTCTTTTTTGTAGCTAGGCGTAGCCGTTACGTGAACGTGCCTTGTTCAAATCCGAATTGCCTAGTACTTTACTTTCTTGTCTGTTGTCAGGTGTATATGTTTTTCAAGTCAGTATAATATAATTGTCTTCACTATTATTATCGCTAAAATAAATCGCTAACCCTTTTAACAGTTCTGGGCAATAGAGAAGGTTTATATTTGTATCACTCCTCCCATGATGAATTCGGTTTCACATTGAGAGTGAATTAAACTTTCAAAACCGGGCATGCGTAATTTCATAAAGCGGGTTGGTCGGATAGAGAATTTAACAAATATAAAATGGCCAAACTAATTAATTTTATTTTAAATTTTAATGACATAAAACCTGCTTGACATGCAATTGAGACGCTAGTCTGGTCAGGCACAAAATACTGACCAGGACATCGCGTCAGGACCAGGAACAATAAACTGACCAAGACCACTATCTCTCTTACATGTAGCGTTCCCTGGAAACAGGCTGTTTTCAAGGCAGCCTGACTGACGAGATGTGGATCGACGTGATCTCTGTAGTAGTGAGCGTTACGCAGATGACGCCAACCATAGAACAACCACCTTGAGGACCGAGGTCCACCTTCAATAGCTTGCTCGGGATGTGAGGAAAGCTACTACAACCTGCCACTTAACGTCTTTTTCAGGGCGCTCAAAAGAGTGAACTTACTCATTGTGGGCATTAAACAACAACAACCACAACAACAACCGCAATAACAACAACAAAAACAACAACAACAACCACAACCACTACAAAAACAACAAAAACAACAACCACAACAACAACCACAACAACAACCACAACCACTACAACAACAACAAAAACAACAACCACAACAACAACCACAACAACAACCACAACCACTACAACAAAAACAACAACAAAAACAACAACCACAACAACAACCACAACAATAACAGCAACAAAAGTACATTAACAACAACCACAACAACAACAACAATGACCATCACACCAACAACCAGAACAACAACAACAACAATCACAGCAACAACAACCACAACAACAACAACAATAACCACCACACCCACAACCAGAACAACAACAACAACAACCACAACAACAACCACAACAACAACAACAACAACAACAACAACCACAACAACAACAACCACAACAATAACTATAACAAAAATAACAACCACAACAACAGAAACAAAAGCACAGAAACAACAACCACAACAACAACAACAATAACCACCACACCCACAACCAGAACAACAAGTACAATAACCACAACAACAACAACCACAACAATAACTATAACAAAAGAAACAACCACAACAACAACATCAACAAAAGCACCACAACAACCACAACAACAACAACAATAACCACCACGCCAACAACAAGAAAAACAACAACAACAACAACAACCACAACAAATACAACAACTACCACAACAGCAACAACAACCACAACAACCTCAAAAACAACAGCAACAACAACCACAACAACAACCAAAACAACAACAACCACCATAACAACAACAACCACAACAACCTCAAAAACAACAGCAACAACAACCACAACAGCAAACAAAACAACAACAACAACCACAACAACAACAACCACACCAACAACAACTACCATAACAACAACAACCACAACAACCTCAAAAACAACAGCAACAACAACCACAACAACAAACAAAACAACAACAACAACAACCACAACAACAACAACCACACCAACAACAGCAACCATAACAACAACAACATTCACAGCAACATCAATCACAATAATCTACTTGAGAACAATTTACGTAGTTTTGATTGTTCACATTTAATTCACGTTATTTTATTTTGAGAACATTAAGTTATTTGTATGTGTTTATTTGAATTAATTTCAGTTTTTTAAAGTTCCTTTACGAAAAACAATTAAATCAAGCTTATCTGGTGCATTAAGATATCAGCTCTCTCATTTAAACGTCAATGATCAGGAAAAAAAAGGAAATTTCTTAACTTGTCCTCTGAAAACTATTATTTGCAAGAGTCAGTCAAACATCCTTGATTTTAGTCTTCAGACCTGAGTTCTCCGACAACTACAATTAGATCAGTTTTGGATTCAAATCAGAGTTCTACCACAACTACTGGTAATAGGCATCGTTTTTTGTGTAGCCAGTATGTTCTGTTTCCCATTTGGCCATGTATCTGGCCCTAATAAACCTTATGGACTTTTCGTAGGTCACACTAGAATCTGGTTGTGGTAGTCTTGCACATTCTTTTGCCAGTCTGTCTGCCTCCTCGTTGCCTTGGATGTTACAGTGGGATGGAACCCACTGTACCACTACTCTTTTTGGTGCGGAATGCTGGCATAGTTGACAGAGTACTGCTCTTACATAATTAAGTTCATTATTTTTTTGGCTTTTTAGTGCTGTAACTACGACCAAGGCATCCGTAAATATGATTATCTGGCTTTCATTACTTTCGCCTGTCAGCATTGCTTTTACTGCAGCCTTCAGTGCCTCTGCCTCCGCTCTGAAATTGCTTGAGTATTTTCCAGTTGCCACTGACAGTGTTAATTTTCTACAATTTGTTAGGCTCAGGAATACCCCTGCCACTGCATTCTGTGTTGTGTTTGTTACAGAACTGTCGGTGAATGCATGGGTCCAGTCCATGCTTGGGTAGTTTTCCGTTATGTACCTCAGGGTTATGTTTCTTCTTTCTGTTTCAGTCTGGCTGTTCTTGTTTCCAATACCTGGTATACTTTCTACTACTTCTGGAATGATATGCTGCTTCCATGTGGGTTTGCGTACAGTAGGGATGGGCGTTGGTGTTGTTACGGTGTTCATAGGGTCTTCGCTCATATTTTCTTTGGCTATTTCTGCAAAGTTTCTCCGCTTTAGTTTCCCATTTCCAAATGTATTTAGTCTCTGATGCATTGGATTGTCTGTCAGTCTTCTGAGTTTCTCTGCTTGCTGCTGGACTCTGCAATCTCTTCTGTCGGTCATGGATTGCAGATTTGTAATCTTTTCAAGTTCTACAATTGACGGTGGCTTCATGCCTACTGTTATAACTCTCATAGCTTGGTTTTGAAGTTTGCTAATTTTATCAAAGTTCGCCTGGTCTCATTCTTCCAGTGTTCAGTTTCTTTAGTATTCTTTCGTCTGCTCCCCAGCTTGTGCCAGCAAGTTTCCTCATGATTGCCATTCTTTGTCTGGCTCTCATTCGGTTTCTCTCGATCTGACTTTTTCATGTCATGTGCCGATCAAATGTGACTCCCAAGTAGTTTGGATTGCCGTTTGGCCGCAGATATTTGCCGTTAAGACTTATTTTGGTGTTCTGTGGTTTATTTGAAAGCAAGAATTACGTACATATTTTTTCTACATTTATTTTGACCAGCCATGATTTCGCCCACTCCTCCAACGATGTTAGGGCCTACTGCATCCGATTGTTTGCTGCGGTGAGATTTTTTTCAGAGGTCCACATAGCCAGATCGTCTACAAATATGGAGCCCTGGACTCTTCTTGGTATATTCTCTATGATGTTTATATACACCAGAAAAAGGTGTGGTTGACAGTACTCCCCCTTGGGGTACTCCTTTGCTCCAGTGTCACCTTTTTGCTCATCTGCCCTTGTACTTGAACTCTGGCTGTTCTGTTTTCGAGGTAGTGGCTGATCCATCTGTACATATTTCCAGATACTTCATTTCTTTGTAGCTTGACTTTAAGTCCCTCTTTCCACACCTTGTCAAATGCCTTCTCTAAATACATCCAAACCGCTTCTGTATGCTTTATCTTGGTAAGCATACTCTATTTCCTGTGGTATGAGAGTGATCTGGTCGTCAGTGGATCTGTGTTGTCTAAATCCTGCTTGCTGTGGAATTAATATGTGTTTTTCTTCCACGTGCCACATCAGTCTGGTGTTTATCATACGCTCCATCAGTTTACCTACACATCTCAGTGGACTGATGGGCCTGTATCCATTTGGGTAAGTACTATCTTTTTCTTTCTTTGGTACTGGTATAAGTACAGCATCTTTCCATGCCTGCGGTACAATTCCCCTTTTCTGGCTTTGGTTCAGGACTGATAGTAACTTCCTCTTTACTGTTTGGCCCAACCGCATCAGCATTTCGTTTGTTACCCCATCTTTTCCGGGCGATTTCTTTTTCTTTAAAGTTCTCATGGCCTCATTCATTTCATTCATTGTTAGTTTTGCCATCATGTGCTCCTCTGGTGCCATATTGATGTTGTCGTGGCTCTTTTGTTCTTCACTAATGTATGTATGCCTGTCTGTAGGGACATCAATGTGGTTTGCTCTGGCATAATGTTCTATGAAGGCGCTTGCTGCTTTTCTTCCGGTAAGCATGTTGTCGTCCTGCTTGATGGTAATTTGTTTATTTAATGGTGTTTCGTCATTTATGGCTCTGGCTAAATTCCATAGTTTGTTCTCTTCTTTATCTAGATTGAGGCTTTCTTTTATTGTTTCCAACTGTCTCTTGTTATTTGGTTCAGTGTTCTTTTGTATTTCACAGTGATGGCCTTGAGGGCGATATTTGCTTCCATAGATTGCTCTGTCTCTGCCATGTTCCTAGCACTTGAGACTTCATGCTCCGCTTTCTGCAGTTCATGATTCTAATATGGCTTGCAGTTTTTCCATGCCTCTCTTGGGATGGTTTCGGTGACTGCTTGCAGTATTGATTTGCTTAGGCTTTCCACCATAGGTTTCAAATTGTTATTTCGTATGTTGATAGTTTCACACAGTCCATCTGTCAGCATTGCAAATCTGTCCCAGTCAGCTCGTCTGTAGTTCCAACGTGGCAGCGGTTTTATTTCCTGGGGGCCTACTTCCATATAAATTTCTAGCCTAATTGGCCTGTGGTCGCTACCTGCCAATTGGTCAAGCACCTGACGATCTATTTTGTGGTGAATATCCCCCATGGAGAAGGCCAAGTCTGGAGTGGAGGTGATATGCCATGTTCTAGAATAGAAGCTAGGGCTGTCGTCCAGCAAGATTGTTGTCCTCAACAACAGCCTGTTTCTAGGAAGACCAACTAGGAGATCAGGTGAGGGTCTTGGCCAGTATATTTATTCTGACCTTGGCTAACATTGTTTGATCAGTGTGTTTTGCCTGACCAGACGTTAGCCTCATTGTCCCCATGAACGTCTTCCACACTTTTTTTAACGTCTTACATACATTCTTTGAACGACTTAATTCCAGACATGCTGTTAATGACTTCCAAACATTTTTTATTGCCTTATAGACATTTATTGATCGTCTTCCAGACATCTTTGAACGTCTTCCAGACATTCTTTGAACGTCTTCCAGACATTCTTTGAACGTCTTCCATACATTCTTTGAAGGTCTTCCGTTCTCCGAAAGTCTTTCAGACATTCTTTAAACGTCTTCCATTCTGCGAACGTCTTTCAGACATTCTTTGAACGTCTTCCATGCACCGAACGTCTGGACCCATGCATACACCGACGGTTCTGTAACAGACACTACACAGAACGGAGGGGCAGGAGCATTCCTGAACCTACCAAATGGCAGAACAATAACACTGTCATTCGCTTATGGTAAGTACACAAGCAATTTCAGAGCGGAGGCAGAGGCACTGAGGGCGGCAGTGGAAGAAATGGTGACAAATAAAGAAAATGAAAGCCATATAGTCCTGCTTACAGATGCTCTGGCCGTAGTCACAGCGCTAAAAAGCCAGGAAACACTGAGGTTAATGACTTAAGAGCAGCACTCTGTCAACTATGCCAGCAGTCCGCATCAAAAAGGGTAGTGGTACAGTGGGTCCCATCACACTGCAGCATCCAATGCAACGAGGAGGCAGACAGACTGGCAAAAGAAGGTTCAAGACTACCACAAACAGATACTAGTATGACGTACGAAGAGTCAAAACGGCTTATTAAAGCCCGATACATGACCAAATGGGAAACTGAACATACCGGCTACACCAAAAACGATGCCTATTACCAGTTGAACAGAAGAGAGCAGGTCGTTGTCTTCAGACTTCGCACTGGCCACAATAGACTGAGGTACCACCTATTCAACAAATTGAAGATAGGTGGTACCGACGAATGCCCATGTGGTACCGAGAAAATGACCGCTGAGCATCTGCTGCAGAACTGCCCGACATACGAGGATCAGAGAGAGCAGATGTAGCTATTACCAGTGGAACCACAAGACAAGCTCTATGGCAGTGTCGACAGCCTCAGGATGACCGCCGCTTTTTTTCAAAAAAATAATGGTTACTGTCTGACTGCGCACGAAGAAGAAGAAAAAGAACGTCTTTAAGACATTCTTTGAACGTCTTCCACACATTCTTTGAACGTCTTCCATACATTCTTTGAACGTCTTCCAAACATTCTTGAACGTAGCGGTGGTTTAATGCTCTGGGATATTTATGCAGGAAACTACCATGCGCGTGACATGTGCGGATTTAATTGATTCTGCACTCAAAATGTGCTGGCATAAAATTAACTGAAGCACGCACATATATCTTATGTGTTCATATCAGATAACACTGCGCTGATTTTAGCAATAACTCTTGAGTTTGATCCAATCTTTGCTGAAGTATCATTTCTTGATATCGCGTTTATCGCCTACCAGTAAAAGTCAAGCTCATTTTCCAAGAAAATGTTTTTACTTCCGAGAATCGACATTTTCTTCCCTTGCATCCTCTTTTATTAGTCGAAGATCAAGCAATACTTCTTTGCAATTGAATTTACCGCGACGTCGATGATAACTATAGCCAACTGAACGATTTTGGTAACGTCTGTGATCTCGTCTGCAGCATTTCAAAATTCGTCACATTGTGAGGCGAGATCTTGAAGAGTTCATTTTATGTCATCGTTCATTTTTTTCAATTCATCTCGTCACATTCCAGCGAGAAAGACTCATTTGTTCAATGTACTTGCTTTTATCAAACCAAAACACTTTAATAACAGTAATGAGCCATTTGTTTTACAAACTCTACGTTTAAGATATGGGTTATATTGTGTTGCATTCTTTCCATTGGCAATGCAGCTTGCCCGAACAATGTTGTCAGATTAATTATTTCGTTCGTCGAAAAGCATTTGTTGAGAAGACATACTCTTTTTGTCAAATTGTGAATCTTATCTTTCCTCACCTGAACTGGGAAATCGCTGTAATTTACGTGTTGGTATTATAATGACTTTGTAGGGTGTGCACAGCCGAAATAGTTTCAAAATAACACACACAAAACTAACAATGTTTGCTTTCTACGCGACAAAAAAAAATTGTCATCGGTTCACGTGTCTTAAACACACAGTATAACAAAATAAAATAATATTAACAATCGCAAAGTGCTAAAAGATGTCAAGACATAAAATAAACTCGTATTTTAAAACTACATAAGACGATGGATTTTGTGCTGACAGTTGTGGACGCTGGTAATTCTTTCATGCACTGTTGGACGTCTGCTTCATCTCAAACAACCTAAACTTGTTTAGTCCGGTTTTCAAAAGATTATATGTACACTCCACATAAATGAGGTCAATATTAAATACACATGCATGAAACAATTCAAATGAAAGCCTTATAATTATTTCTTGCAAATTTAATTCTCAAATTTTATAAATGTGCTCAAGTGATTATATTTTTCTTTTTCATTTCAGAAAAACGTAACAGTCATTAAGTGGTTAAGCGACTAGATTCAACGGCATTTGGAAAAGTTCACGTCGGCCGGATAAAGTCAGGTCAATGGTCGAATGTAGTCCACAGGCCAAACATTTCACATGTCTGCCTTACACCGTGCAGTTTGAATATAATTCTTACATTCTTATTGTCTCCTCTGTTCACTACTATATTTCTCTCTCTCTCTCTCTCTCTCTGTCTCTCTCTCTCTCTCTCTCTATATATATATATATATATATATATATATATATATATACATATATATATATATATATATATATATATATATATATATATATATATTTATATACAGTTTTATCTGTTACGTAACTGCCCTATGGCAAGTTGGCTACCTTGCAGCAATAGAACATAATGAGCACTTTCATTTTGATATTAGTTTCAGAACGTTATAACCCAGTCAGGTAAAACTAGAACCAAAATTCACGGATTGACTTGAACGCCCCTCGTGTATATATATATATATATATATATATATATATATATATATATATTCGTTTCCGCAAGAATCCTACATGCCATAAACGGGACATGTCCGAACAGCACAGCCAAAGGCATCTGCTACACGATGAACACGCAGACGCTCATCAGGGGGAGTGCAGAGACTTTTTGAAAGCGTTTCTCAAAAGCTTCAACATTGATACCACCTTCTGGAAGTTACATGAACAGAACCGTTCTATAGGGCGCACTAACACCACCTAAGGTGCTATACTCCATCGTAGAGGGTTAGAGAAAGTGTGCCGCCCGAAAGAGCAGAACGTACGACTACTCCACAGCCTACTCTTCATATGCGTGCTTCCGTTGCGGCAGAGTCTGCATAAGCAGGATTGGTCTTTACAGCCACATGAGAACATATCTCACTGCACAAGTCTAATAATGTCACAATCTTTCCTGGCGATGAGCAACTATAGTACTAGTTATTTGTGTGCTTGAATATATGTACATGTGTATGTGTAATCATGTGTACGGTATTGTGGATATATGCAAACATAGTTGTACTTCATATATACGTGCCATGTTCAAAGGAAACCGGACTAAACTGAAACAAGTGAACATACGTACGATACGCATTATGACATCATTTCTGGTGTAAACAGCACATACTAACATTCGAATTGGCAAAATTTCACTATCATCCGACTCATAGTTTCCTCAGAAGACCACTGAAAACATGGCGGTCTGATACAGAATCCGTCCAGAGCTGATCAGCGAATGGAGATTCGGTTTCTAACAGCTGAAGGATGTCAAACATTTAACCATAAGGAACATTCCAAACCATAACCAAAAGGTGGGTATCTATGATCACAGGGATTGCTTTTGTCTCTCAACTTCAGATGCAGCATATTTTCGGGGGTGCGATAACAGCAATTACATAGACTTTTTCCGTTGGTGCCGATTTAAATCAACTTGTATTAATTCGACAGCGGGACACGAAAGGAGCCTCAACAAAAATTGCAAACACAAACACAGATTTGTACGGCAGTCTGGTGTTCCCTTGAAACAACTACTCATAGTTGGGAAATCTCTTTGCCACCGGCAACCAAATGCCAGATCAGGAAGGAAATAGTAGAGAGACCTCCCTCGCCAGCAGTAGATGACCTAGTTTGAAAACCTAGAATATTCCGTGCCCGCAGTGGACTGATAAGCCGTGTGTAGTCCACCAAACGCCGGGCCGAAACATGACAGTCAGTTCAGAAACATAATTAACATAACACATACTTCTTCTTCTTCTTCTTCTGCGTACGCAGTCAGACAGTAACCATTATTTTTTCGAAAAAGCGGCGGTCATCCTGAGGCTCTCGCCACTGCCATAGAGCTTGTCTTGCAGTTCCACTGGTAATGGCCACATCTGCTCTCTCTGATCCTCGTATGTCGGGCAGTTCTGCAGCAGATGTTCAGCGGTCATTTTACCAGTACCGCACAGGCATTCGTCGGTACACCCTATCTTCAATTTGTTGAATAGGTGGTACCTAAGTCTATTGTGGCCAGTGCGAAGTCTGAAGACAACGACCTGCTCTCTTCGGTTCAACTGGTAATAGGCATCGTTTTTGGTGTAACCAGTATGTTCGGTTTCCTATTTGGTCATGTATCTGGCTTTGATAAGCCGTTTTGACTCTTCGTACGTCATACTGGTATCTGTTTGTGGTAGTCTTGCTCCTTCTTTTGCCAGTCTGTCTGCCTCCTCGTTGCCTTGGATGTTGCAGTGTGACGGAACCCACTGTACCACTACCCTTTTTGGTGCGGACTGCTGGCACAGTTTGCAGAGTGCTGCTCTTAAGTCATTAAGCTCAGTGTTTTTCTGGCTTTTTAGCGCTGTGACTACGGCGAGAGCATCTGTCAGCAGGACTATATGGCTCTCATTTTCACTGTGTGTCACAATTTCTTCCAATGCCGCCATCAGTGCCTCTGCCTCCGCTCTGAAATTGCGTGTGTACTTACCAGTAGCGAATGACAGTGTTATTTTTCTGCCATTTGGTAGGTTCAGGAATGCTCCTGCCCCTCCGTTCTGTGTAGTGTTTGTTACAGAACCGTCGGTGTATGCATTGGTCCAGTCCATGCTTGGGTAGCTTTTCGTTATGAAGCTTAGGGTAGTATCTCTCCTTTCTTTTTCAGTCTGGCAGTTTTTGTTTGCAATACCTGGTATATTTTCTACCACCTCTGGAAATATATCCTGCCTCCAGGTAAGTTTTCGTACAGTAGTGATGGGTTTTGGTGTTGTTAGTGCGTTTATGGGATCTTCGTGCATCTTTGCTTTGGCTATTTCTGCAAAGTTTCTCCGCTTTAGTTTCCCATTTCCCAAATTGTTTAGTCTCTGGTGCATTGGATGGTCGGTCAGTCTTCGGAGTTTCTCTGACTGCAGCTGGGCTCTGCAGTCTCTTCTATCGGTCATGGGTTGCAGCTTTGTAATCTTTTTAAGTTCTACAATTGGTGTTGACTTCATGCCTCCTGTTATAACTCTCATGGCTTGGTTTTGAAGTTTGTTAACTTTATCGAAGTTCGCCTTTGCTGCTGTTGTCCATGCCGCAATGCCATACTCGAGAACTGGTCTCACTCTTCCAGTGTACAGTTTCTTTAGTATACTTTCTTCTGCTCCCCAGCTTGTGCCAGCAAGTTTCCTCATGATTGCCATTCTTTCTCTGGCTCTCATTCGGTTTCTCTCGATCTGACTTTTCCATGTCATGCGCCGATCAAATGTGACTCCCAGATAGTTTGGGTTGTCGTTTGGCTGCAGGAATTTGCCATTTAGCCTTAATTTGGTGTTTTTGGGTTTTATTGATAGCAAGAATATTGTACATGTGGTTTTCTCCTCGTTTATTTTGACCAGCCATGAGTTCGCCCACTCCTGTCTTCAGATGGTCTATTTCCAGCACCCGTTCACTATTTGGTCAGACGAATTTATTGAGGGCTTTTGTTTGTCAATGACCAGGTATTTGAAATCTGCGGTTTCTGCGGGGTTAAACACGATTTCCGTAGCGTTCTTTCATTAGAGTGTTTGAGAGTTGACTTATCTTCCGTGAGTCTAATACCAGCGTACGTTCATTTTTAGACCCAAACAGTAGTGCTCTCGATTTGTCAGTCGTTCTACAGTATTGGCGTGTTCAGTCAAATAAAGCCGCAGGTTCCACTTCTGGTGTTTCCCTTCCGTCAATTCCTTTAGCGAGACAATCAAGTTACTTAGAGGGTGGCCCCAGATTTTTGAGGGTCTAATTCCAGCACATGTTCACTATTAGACCCCACGAAGGTGCTCTCTTTTTGACCGTCATTCTACAGTATTGCATAACACATACAACAAGGATGATGTCCGTTGTCGTCATTGACAACTATGGACAGTTATCATTATCATAATTGTTATCTTTTTTAATGTCTACTCCATGATAACTAGCCTACGGCGAATTCACTTTATCACATGTTTTTCCACTTTTTCATCATTTGAATGCAAAGAATGTTACGATTAGAACTGTTGCAACATAAAGTTAGAACTGTATTCATTTGCGTTGTTCTTTGCCACTGGCGAGAATCTTTTGGTTGTAAAGCAGATTTCCTTTTGTTCTGGTGCGGTATATGAGATACACTGATTTATATTGTTCTCAACTCTGTCAAATAAACGTAGGTGCATGGGGTTTTTAAATAAGAATATTTTCATTAATGCATAAAATAAAAGAAGATCCAAGATATCAGTCATTTGTCATTAAAAAAGGACACACAGCAATCTCTCCCTTTAATTTCAATCTGGTCTACAGAATGAAAATAATGAGAAAAAAGATATCACAGATTGTTTTTATTTCAATCAGAGATATTAACTTTGTCAGTTATAAGCACACAAAGCAGGTTTGCGGAACACTTCAACAGTTCTAGCATTAAAGAAGTTCTTAAATCTCTCCACACAGCTATTATGTGAACATCATGTTTCATATTTCTGTTCACATAGACCGTTTGCATGACATATATAGCTCTATTTTGTAGATTTCTACTTTAATAATATACATTTTTAAAGCAAAATAGTAAAGAAGCTCGTATAATCAGTTCACATATAAATCAAATGTTTGCTAGTAACTTTATTTAGTGGAAACAAAACGGAATGCTCCAACGCTCACAACTGTCTACATTAATTTTACGGATTGTTCTAAGCAAAAGAACTAATTTATTGTTCTAAGCAAAAGAACTAATTTATTGTTCTAAGCAAAAGAACTAATTTGATTTCGATGGAAATGAAAATGAAAAATGTCTTTGAGGAGAAATTACTAGATGCACATGAAATTAATAGCGTAATTTATTTCCAATATTCGAGAAAATAAGTACGCTTGCATGTGCTGACTGAAAAATGAAATGACAGATTTATCGTGAGCACAAGAAGATATTATAAACACAAACACACGATAGAGTGAGAGATTTGACGTTAACAGGAGAATATGTTTTAAACACAAACTCACGATAGAATGAGAGATTTGATGTTAACATGAACTCATATTTAAAAACACTCACTATATAGTGAGGGGCTTGACGTAAACATGAATTCATATTTTAACACACTCACTATAAAATGAAAGATTTGACGTAAACATGAATTCATATTTTAACATACTCACTATAGAATGAGAGATTTGACGTGAACTGGAACACATATTTTATAAACACATACACACAAACACACACAATCATACAATAGATGTACGAAACATGAACACATGTTATGCACAAATACACATACGTTCACACAAAGGACATGAGACAGTTGGAGTAAACAATGGCACATATTAGAAAGACACACATTCATGTAGAAGGGTAAGTTGAAGTTTACAAAAGCACATATTATAAGTGTAGACATACATAAACGTGATAGTATGACGGTTGAAATAAACAAATCGCATTTTATAAATACACACACATATACAGTCGATGTTCTTGTGCATTAATTCACCCATTCTGAAATTGTATACCATTCAATGACCACACGGGTTTCCGTACAAAAATAATTATAAGTGTCTAGCTACAGGAGGCCAAAATTCTGTAATGTCCTGCAGAATATTGTCGAACGGGTCTAACTGACGGACTTTATTCCGATGTCGCTACATAAACTCACACACGTAGGAATCTATCACGTGTCTATGTGTTCCGTTTTGGTTAGGGTTATAGTTAGATTTAGGATTAGGTGCCCTCTAACCATGTGCCAGAACGAACAAGAATGTCCTGCTGACATGTGCGACATCGCTAACGATCTTGGCGAACTGTGAGAGACAAAGTCATAAAATGATTTTTAGTACACAGTCGGTGAGTATAATTCGTCTTTCCTGCAAAAACTGCACACAATTTATTTTCTTGCGTGTCAAGTGTGACAACCGCAAAATATCCATCTTCCACGTACGGTGTTAGATCTGAGAATGACATAGACATAGGTTTACCGCGCGAATTGAAGACGCGCGAATTGAAAAGTATGGTGCTTCGTGTGGCTGCTTTCTACTAAATTTGGCCTATTTTAATCCGTGGGTTAATTAACGCACAAGTACCACAGTCAAATTTGAGAACTTGTGAATTGAAAGAAAAAAAAAGTCATGAATATAGATAATACATTAACGCTGAGACAATGGAAATTATTGAAATGTGCAAAGTTGACAAGAAAGTTGCTCATCGGATGAGAATAAATATTCAAACACTAAAACAAGTCAGCCGTTTCTTCCTTGGCAATAGAATTCAACAGAATTGAAGATGAGATGTACAAATCGAGAAGAAAGTATTGATTGCAGAAATTGTTTATTTTTCTTCGATTATTGCTCATTAATATTTGTTTTTATTCCGGAATCTTCAATACATTCGGCCGCCTTTTTCAGGATATCTATATCGCCGTCCAGTTTGTCTTCGAGGAGGGTCGGTGTGGGTAACGTCCCACGCATGAGAAAATCTGTCATCAAGGTATGAGCTAGAGGACTATGGAGATTCATTTCAACCAGCCTGTGATGTGCAGATGGCAACTGAACTGATATTAGCAAGCACACTTACAATAACATGAGATGGTTGAAACAGACAAGTTTCGTTTCTAATCTGTCAATGATCATAGAAGACCTGGAAGTCGCCTCGCAGTGTACAAACTAGGTTTTTGTTGTTTTACTGTTGATGGAAATGGTTGGGTCTTATCAGAGCTGAATCTATGTTTGCAGACTAGAAGATCGATCTCTAAACAAACAGTATATGGTTCATGAAATACTACAAACTAGAAATAAGGTGGGAAGAAACTCCTGGACAAGGTATATGCTCAGTAAGGAACGATGCATGTACCACAAAAAAAGTTGAAACACTGTTTTGGCACGTCTCTGTAAGTTATAACACAAAAACGTCGAGTAATGTTGCTGAGATTTGCGAATGAAGACGATACGGAGGAGTTTTATGACAGTTTAATTTCATGACAGGGATAACAGTTCACGACGATTGACATAAAGGATTATCTGCATTTTTGGTAATTATTTGTGAATAGATACAGAAATACCTTGTTCGACTGTCCGGTTAACCACAAGAGCTCTGACGCAAGTAATACATGGACAAAGATAATGTAAATGAAACTGGTTGTATATAGACTCTGCAGAGTCTTCTAAACCAGTATACAGACGTTAAGTTAAGTGAAGAACAGTGCATTGTCTTTATTTAGCTGGCAATAATACAAGTGTCACAAATATAAGACATTCAAAACTACAACTGTTATTTTTGTTCTAAACGACGAACGCTGGACAACTTCTAGAGAAAGACTGGACTACAAGGACAACATATGAGCTAAATCGAAGTGCTTGTCATTTGTCTGATGACATCGGACTCGATCGTTGTTTGATGACATCGGACTCGATTGTTGTCTGACGTAAGCGGAATGCACGTAGACGTGAGTCAAGAAAAGTTTGTAATCGAAATATGACTAAACAGCAAATGGACGTGGTTTCAGTTGACACAACTCAACGAACTGCTGTAATATAATCGGTATCCACCTAATGCTGAATATGCCCTTAATCCTTAACGTTTTGGTGAAGATTACATTATATCCCATCGCCGTGCCCTGTATTTATTTTGTTGACGAAAGAAATGCAAACTCCGAGTACAGTAAAAAAAACAACATTTTTTAAAATCAATAACAACAATAGCCTAGCCACCTGTATACTGTTACTATTTCACTTTCTTCTCTGATGTATTGTGTTTTCCCAGTCCTTATAAATGTGCTTCCGTTCGCGGTTAATTCAGAACAATGCAATAGAAAGTGTTTTGAGTGTTTTGGTCCTTCAGCTTCGTGGTACTGTAGGGACGGAGTCACTTAGGCTGTGTACACAGCATTATGGGGAATGTAGTGGAGGCGGGGACAGTTAATGCATTTAAGAATAAACTGGATGCGCATAGCTTTTAGTGCAATGTGATGTAAATGTAACTGGTTGTATACAGACTCTGCAGGGTCTTCTAAACCAGTATAAAGACGTTAAGTTAAGTTTAGATGGATCTGCCACGGAAATCGAAAAATTTAAGTAGTGGAATTTACATCACACACTCTGACGGCGTCTAGAAAAACCATTCCATATCAACAGGAGAGACCTGTACCAATTTCATACGTGACGCAACAGCTGTGCATGCAGCAACTGAGATTATTATCAGCTAAAACACAACTTCAAGGACATATATCATCCTAACAGACTCAAGGCACGTACTCCCAGCTATATAAGGGCTCAAACAAGATAAACTCTCACACGAAATAAAATATAACATCATATAATGAGGCCAAGTCCACGATTAAAGTCAACTTCAGGGTAAAATGGGCTGATCAACACCCCGACTTCCGATAAGAAGACAGCTATTATAACGTAACTAGAGAAGAGCAAGTCCTCATCTTCAGACTGAGAACTGGGCATTACAGACTCAAGGGTCATCTTTACAACAAAATGAGGATTGGGACAGATGACAGGTGCCCATGTGGGGAGTATATCATGACCGTGGAACACATCCTGCAAAGCTGCACGCTCACGCAGGAAAAGAGAGAACAATACTGACCTCGTGAGACAGATATTAGACAAAAGCTGTATGGAGACGAAACAGCCTTACAAACAACAGTGTTCTTTGTAAGAGAAACCGGAACCTTGATCTGAGGATGCACGAAGAAGAAGAAGAAGAAATATAAAATCGGGTTGTAAGTCCCAAAAAACAGATCTAGCCCTACAGTGGATTCCGGCCCACTGAGGGATCCTTGAAAACTAGAAGACAGATGAGCTAGTAAAAGCAGGAAGTGGCGGCACACGTACTCACCATCCACAGTTATAAAGAAACCACGGCTCTCATAAAACGGTCCATGAGAACGGAATGGAGAGATCAGCACAAAGAATGCAAGCCCCAAAATGACAGATTGGACAATCTTGGCAGAGATAGGCAGACAAATATTTTCAGACTCAGAACGGGAAATTGCAGACTCAATATTCCCCCTTCACAGAATACGTCTTACACACGCCCACATGCGATTGTGGAGCACCAGAGCAACCACCAGAACAAACCCTGCAGGACTACCCCACTTATGCAGACCAAAGAGAGGCAGTCTGACCCGGGGAAGCGATCATGCTTCAAAAGCGAAGACCTGAAGCGCACAGTCTCCTTCATAAACATTGCCGGGCTTGAAGCTTAGCATCTGTTGATCAAAGAAGAAGAAGAAGAAGAGAATAAGAAGAAGAAGAAGAAGAAGACGAAGACGAAGAAGAAGAAGAAGAAAAAAAAGAAGAAGAAGAAAAAGAAGAAGAAGAAGAAGACGTAAAAAAGAAGAAGAAGAAGAAGACGAAGAAGAAGAAGACGAAGAAGAAGAAGAAGAAGAAGAAAAAGAAGAAGAAGAAGACTTGGGCCACGACTATAAACTGTGTTGATTCGTGTTAACGGTTGTTATTTATTTCTCTTTTAAACTCGAGGATTGAACACACAACTTTTTAGTTAACAAGCAGTGTCTTATTGTTGTAGCCAGTTTGTGACGATGATAAATCTAGTACTTTAGATCAGTGCTTCCCAAAGCTTTCAATATGATGGATCGGCTGAGATTTATCAATTGTGGCAGTAGTCTTGCCCACTTTATTGGTTAATGCTATTATAAAATGACCGTGACTATTCTTTTACATTTAATATTTCCCTTCTCATCTTTATGCGCAAATCACGCGAAGTACCGCATGCAGGCGGTTGTAGTCCGTGGGATGCGCTATTTAGACGACCTGGTATATGACTGCTGAACTGCTAAAATACTAATATAAACTTGTCTTTTATTAATTATAAATACTAAGGTGTCAGTAAGTAGGTCACACACTGATATGTTATAGTTCAGAAATGCAGTTGGTTTTTTCTAAAAGTGTCATTTGGTGGCAGCAACATCCAGCTGTGATTACTGTAGGTTGTAGACGCTTTGTGCCACATACACGTTCGCAGTCGAGAACCAAAATGAAGTCTGTGCTCACAGAGTGTACAATCAAAGAAACGGGTGATATCAAGCTCTGTTTTTGGAAGCAGTTAATTTAGGGATAGGGGCACAATAACTTCAAGCAATGGATATTCACAAAGAAATGTTTCCTGTTTACGGTGAAAAGTGTTTGCTGCATATTTTTATGCAAAACAAAGTTGATACATTTACTCAAAGACGGTCACAGATTACTGATGAAGCTCGACCTTGTCGTTTTGTTCAAATTGCAACATAAATATACCAACGGCAGATGGGGAAGGTAATTTGAGCTGACAGGCGAGTAACAATAAACAGTCTAGTAACTGCAACTGGGTGGTCACGTGGATTAGTTCGTGCATTAAATGGCTGAACGCGAAGTGCAAATGTGAATGAGACTTCTTTGCTGCAAGTTTAGGTGAGACACCGAACCAAAGACTTCTTTGCTGCAGGTTTAGGTGAGATAGCGAACCAAAGACTTCTTTGCTGCAGGTTTAGGTGAGACACCGAACCAAAGACTTCTTTGCTGCAGGTTTAGGTGAGATAGCGAACCAAAGATTTCTTTGCTACAGGTTTAGGTGAGACACCGAACCAAAGACTTCTTTGCTACATGTTTAGGTGAGACAGCGAAACAAAGACTTCTTTGCTACATGTTTAGGTGAGACACCGAACCAAAGACTTCTTTGCTACATGTTTAGGGGAGACACCGAACCAAAGACTTCTTTGCTACATGTTTAGGTGAGACAGCGAACCAAAGACTTCTTTGCTACAGGTTTAGGGGAGACACCGAACCAAAGACTTCTTTGCTACATGTTTAGGAGAGACACCGAACCAAAGACTTCTTTGCTACATGTTTAGGGGAGACACCGAACCAAAGACTTCTTTGCTACATGTTTAGGGGAGACACCGAACCAAAGACTTCTTTGCTACATGTTTAGGTGAGACAGCGAACCAAAGACTTCTTTGCTACAGGTTTAGGTGTATAAAGTTATTGAATAAGTGAATCAATGTTGACGGAAATTGTGTTGAGAAATAAGGGGCAATGTTACTGCAGCAAGAATGATTTTCAAGCTCGTATCAGCGCGCTAGCTTCTCATGTGAGTGGTACTGGGCTCATTTCCCAGTTGAGGAGGAAAAGTTTTTCAAGACCGCAAGGGCTGCCGAGTCAACCCAGCCTTAAATGGGTACCGGATTATTAGAGGAAGTTAAAGCGGGGAGGGAGAGGTGGGGCACCCGCATTGATATAACCGAACCTTGAAATATAATGTCACTAACACTTCACATCCTACGGCAGTTAATGCTATGGGTTATTTTGAGTTTTGATCTACCAGAGATTTGCTTTTTTTTTAAATAATCATTTGCGACCCATTCACCGACTTGGCCTTGCAATAAACTAGTGTACAACATGTTTTTTTTTGCATTAAGAACGTGTGAATAACCTAACACCTCTTTGATATCTCTCTGGGAAATTCTGTCGCACAAACCTTAATGTCGCTGATCGTTAGATCGCTTGTAATATCCAACTTTCAGTTGTTTAATAAAAAGCTATGTACGTGATAGATTGGAGAACAGTTCCACTGCCGTTATAAGAGCATGTCTTAAAAGGCGAGTAACTGTTCCGTTTAACCCCTCTAGGGTAGAATACTCTCTACCGTATGGTTTTGCACATTGAGTCCATCCAAATAGGCAAATAGTCTGCTGACTGCGCACTACCCTTTGAAAGAAACCTTTAAAAACAGTTCACTGCAAAAAGATACATCAATATAATTGCGATACATTCATATTTGTTGAGATCGGATATTAAAGTACATCTATAGTTTATGATTCATTCATATTTGTAGATATCGGATAATAAAGACACATCAATAGAAGAACGATTCATTCATATTTGTAGAAATCAGACATAAAGATAAACCAATAAAAGAACGAGTCAATTCATATTTGTAGAAATCGGAGATAAAGATACATCAATGCTCGCAGCAGAAGTCTGATACTCTCGCCATCTTTGCTTGTGGCGGCAACTATTATTACCTTTCCAACGACAGAAGTCGGCTAGAGCAAGGAGAAAACAGTTTAACGTTTAGCTTGCCTCATGGGAGTCATTAAAACCCCACGCACGGTTTAAAGTCCTTACAAAACGTTCATCTGAGCGACTTCTAGTTTCTTAAATCACTTCGTTTCTTATTTTCGTGCTCACTTTTTTTTCACTTGCAACGGTTTACCATCTCCATCAAGTTTTTAAAAATCTAGATCGGGGAAAATAGACTTTAATCAGTACATGTAAATCATCTCACAACAAATAACGAATTTTAATTGCGCTGGAGCCTTCAAAATGAAGGCGGATGGTGCATCCCAGATATTAAATAGTGATCAAGATGTTGAGCAGTGCATGAGCTGCAGTAGTCAGCGACCCATAGCTGACTGCTAGCATCGAGGCCAGCGAACCAGAGCTACCAAGACCCTTCTACACTTCCACGAGGTGTTCCTAGATAACAGGCTGCAACAGAGCAGACTGGCTAAGGAGAAGGGATCGAAGAGGGAATGCTAACCCAGTACTCAAAAAATGCTTGCTGATGTCGGATGTGTTGGACCGAAAGGGGCAAATATGGCAGTCAAGCTGTAAACTACCACACCGCGCATTCCGCTCTCTGGACTACATTCTGCTACTTAAGCCCTTTCAGGGTTTGGTAGCGGGAAATTGAGAACGAATGAAGCCAAGCTAAGCCAAGCTTAGCCAAACCAAGCCAAACCAAGCCAAACCAAGCCAAGCCAAGCCAAACCAAGCCAAGCCAATTAATGATCTAATAAGAAAGTGCTGACTTTCAGTAGAAAACAAAAAACACACAAACAACGCAGGACAGATAATAACAATAGGGAAGTATTTGTCATTGGTGTCCAACATCCACCCCCCCTCCCCCCCCCCCCCCCCCCGCCTCCTTTCCGACAATCCATCTTCAAGCTTTATTCCGACTCTGAAAGTTGTTTAATCTGCCACGCTAATCGCTGAACAAATTCCAGCCGTGTCATAAAAACACATCATGAATGCCACCAGGATTTCTTAAATGTCAGCAAAGTGGGCCGATTGGGATCAACAGTTTGCTGTAGCTTAATATTCATTGGAAGATTCAGTGTATATATCTATATTCAAATTACAATGGCATAACATATGTTCGTAAATTAAGTGTCTGAAATTAAATAAAGAGCATTACTATACCACAGCACTCTTTTGTATATTTAGTGTATACATATATATATATAAATAGCATTGCTATAGTATAACATTCGGTGATAGTTTCAATGTATACATTTATATAACTGTCATTCAATCAATCAATCAAAGCCCGTTTCTCCTCTCGGTGTATAGGCCATCGACAACATCTCGCCAGCGTACACGGTCCAGGCCTACTCTCTCCCAGGCCATCGACAACCTTTCGCCAGCCTACACGGTCCTGGGCTCCTCTCTCCCAGGCCATCGACAACCTTTCGCCAGCCTACACGGTCCTGGGCTGTTTTTTCTTCCTCTCTCCAGGTGTCATTATTTATTTTTAGCTCCTTCTCACACTCTCTTCTCCGCGTATTTTAGGATCTACCTTTCTCTTATTACCCCTGAGGATTCCATGTAAGAGCATGTCTGGCTATGTTAGACTGTGCCATCCACAGCGCATGTCCTATCCAGCCCCATTTTCTTCGCTTAATTTGTTGTTCCGATGGCTGTTGTTGACTCCTTTCCCACACGTCTTCATTCCTCACCATGTCCTGCCACTTTATGCACATTATCCTTTGTAGGCATCTGTTAACGAAGAACTGAAGCCTTTGCTGTATGAACTTGGTCGTTCTCCATGTTTCCGCTCCACACAACAACACCGTTTTGACACTTGCGTTGAATATTAAAATTTTGGTGTGAATCTTGATATCTCTGGATCTCTATATATTGTTTAGTTTCAGGAATGCACCTCGTGCCTTTCAAATTCGTATACTTACATCTGCATCTGTACCGAATGATGTGTCTATTGTGCTGCTTCATCATACGCCTCATTGATAGATTCAGTGTATAAATCTATGTACATCTCTTTGCAATAGTACAATATGTGTTGGTAGATGCAGTACATACATATGTACAAATATTGCTATAGCTTAACATTGATAGATTCAGTGAGTGTCTATATACATATTGCTAATACGTAACATTCCTTGATAGATTCAGTGAAAGTCTATATAAACATTGCTATAGTTTAACATTTATTGATAGATTGATTCCTTAAAAGTCTATATAAATATTGCTGTAACTTAACATTTGTTAATAGTGTCACAGACCTTCTTTTCTGAGTGTATGTTAAACATCAAAACAGTTAATACTTTAACGTTCAGACTAAACATAACAGTCTCTAAGGCTTGAATCGAAATAAAATAAAAAGCAATTAATTTATAACCAAAAAATTAGGTTACAGCAATTTAAAAAACAAACTAGCTAATCTAAATATGTCAAACTCTATCTAATACAGGTGGTATACGCGTAAGATAATGATGGAACGCCTATAACTTTTTTTGTGTGCGTTCACTTTATTTCTCTCTTTCCTAAGGCGGTGTGCGTGCACTATGTTTTTACTTTGCGCCTGTCGGCCCAATGCATCTGACTTCGGCATTCCTTTTAGGAAGGGTCTGCTTCCTGCATTTTCTAAGGGTTTGCTTCCCGGGGTAACGGCCGATGCTGTGATGGGGATCGAACCCAGCACCTTCGGATTGTGAGCCGTGTCACTTAACCACTAGCCCAGGCAGTCTCCGCCCCTGCAACTAATTCACACAGATTCCCAGTCTTCTTTCATCATCCTTGGCTTTTTTCGTCTAGTCAGACGAAGGAAATTGTGCTTTTAGCACAAAGCCCGGGCAGAATTACAGAGATCATATGTTGCCTATGCAGTTTGGTGTTCTATCATAGCTACTCAATTCACTAAATTTTATCTATACAAATTTTGTTCTAACATTTTACTAAACTAACTATCTACTTTGTAGTCACGTGTGCCCTCTTGTCAGTTGGCGATGAAATTGATCTGAAACGGCCATTGGCCCTGCGCTGTGCAATAATTTCGTCTTACCAAGCTTGTGGGGGTGCTCCCTGAGGATTCAGGATACAACCCTCGGTCCGTCTAAACACATTACCACTTGCCTGACCTGAATCAGGCGCTCGATCAGTTATCACTCGCCCTCAGCAGATCATCAAGAACTGATGTATGTGAAGACTACATATACGTTTGTCCTGAACTGAATTGCGTGCACGATCAGTTATCCCTCTTCCTCAGCTTTCATCCGGTCTTCTTTCGTTTTCAAACTGTTCTTTCCAGCACCGCCACTCTAGGGCGTGTGTAATCTACAGTACTCGTACCGACAGTGCCTCCGTCACTCGAAATGAACATATTTCTCCTTTCGCTTATTGCATGAAGTCCACCATTTGCACTAATGGACAGTAGTGCAATTGATCCTGATATATCATGAAATAACTCACCGTCAAGTACTGATCTCTCTGTCTTTAGTTCCAGACTTGTACTGCCTCTTTAGCTCTGACTAATTGAAGATGACGGTGGTCGAGAGGTAGTCTGCACCTCCTCCCTCCGTTGACTGGTCAACAGTCAATCTTGATCCAGCTACTCCTGTTTAGAATCATAGTGACTGATTTGGTTATTTATCACACTCTACTTCTAAATGAGGATTCCGTAGCGAAGTGGTTAAGCTGTCAGCCTCGTGATCGGGTAGAGTGGGTTCAACTCCGTCGTCTTTTTCACGGGTGCTTGATGCGGAGTCCCCTGCATCTGCCACTGGGGTAGGGTGGCTCGAGACGAGAGAGTAAGGATAAAAAGTAGGGCAGTTAATCCTTACTAAAAATAGCGCTAACAAAATGAATTATGCCATCATCGTCTACGATGTACGACGACCTTTGCCTTTGCTTTGCATTCTAAATGTGACAGACGGACGTTAGATTATATGTCCCCCAACCTCTCTACCGGCACTCTGGACACAAGATAATACAACTAATAGGCTGGCCTAGACCCCCCCCCCCCCCCAACCCCCCTTTTTAGCTCAGCATTCTTCAAAATACATCGGTCTCGCTAACCCGCATACAAGTATAGGGCGAACTCTATCTGTACTCTTCCCGTCTGGAGGACATATTAAATACCTCTCCAAACTAATTATAGCTCCAGAGAAAAAATGTCTGGCTCCAACTCCTCTGCTCCCTAACACATACCCCTGTTACAAGCTATCACTGACACATAACCCTGTTACAAAAGATTCAGTGAATGTCTATATAAATATTGTTACAGCATAACATTTATTGATAGATTCAGTGAATCTTTATATAAATATTATCATAACATAACATTTAGTAATACATTCAGTGAATGTCTATATAAATATTGTTAAAACATAACATATGTTGATAACTTCAGTGGGACAATCTGTCTTTATTCTAGTCTTATTCTTCGTCGGGATGTGTACACATTTTTATTTGACTACCAGTTACAGGGTTTGCCAAAAGGGACAATCTGAAACTGGACTTTAAAAAGTTGAACATCCATGTCCTGTAACGTAGTAAGACTCTTTCGTCATTGAACAAGCCACTGGTGTCCTGTCGAAATTGTAAAAATATGAGACTCAATTGTGCAAACTCTAGTCGACCCAGTGGAGAATGGGTATTAATTTACAGTTACGAGAGAGAAGGCAGGGTTGAAATGAATTGTCCACCACACCTCATAAATAATATGTGAACTAATAAAAACGTCGCTCTTACACTTCCTTCCTGACAGCATCGTCTGCTACAGAATTACCTTTCACATTACTTTACCTGGGAACACCATTTGCAGTCAAAATTACTTACCTTTCCGTATGTCTATAAATATTTTTACTTGAAAATCATGTTAAAAAAAAAAAGATTTATTGCTATTTTTTTGTTGTTTTGCTCTTTGTGAGGTTTTGTTCGTCAGAATAGCGAGTATTCATTCTGAGAGTTAACGAGATTATGAATAAGCCTATTACCTTTAAATATGCCACAAATGGCTGCAATGGAAGAAAAGACAGCAAAGAAAAGGAACTAGATGCCTAACACTCTATCCCAGACTGCAGTGTCTACTTAGGGATTATGTTTGCCTTGTATATGTACATTTACATACAGACATACATACATTCATACCTACATACTTAAATACATGCCTACAACCATACCTACAACCATACATAAACACACATACATACATACATACAAACATACATACACACATACATGCACACATACATATACACACATACATACATACACACATACATACCTACATACATACATACATACATACATACATACCTACATTCATACCTACATTCGTACCTACATACCTACATTCATACCTACATACATACCTACATACATTCATACCTACATACATACATACATACATACATACATACATACATTCATACATACACACATACACACACACATACATACACACACATACATACATTAACACATAAATACATACATTCATACATAAATACATACATACCTACATACATACATGCATACATACATACCTACATACATACATACGTACCTACTTACCTACCTACCTACCCACCTACATACATACATACATACATACATACCTACCTACCTACCTACCTACATACCTACATACATACATACATACCTACATACATACATACATACATACATACCCACAAACATACACACATACATACACACATACATACACACATACATACACACATACATACATACATACATACCTACCTACCTACCTATCTACCCAACCACCCAACGCACGCACGCACGCACGCACATACATACATACATACATACGTACATACATACATACATACACACATACATACATACATACATACATACATACATACATACATACATACATAAATACATACATACATACATACATACATACATAGTTATTGTTTAGTTATCTTCTGAAATATGCAGCCAAAATAAAAAATATTGGACAGCTAAAAAATACCTGGCATGTACAATGGATTAGAGAGCCAGAAAAATTGTAGTCTCAGGGACAAAGCCGAAGAGGTAAAGGTAACGGTAGTTCCATAGCGGAGTAGGTCTATTAGTGGCAACAATCACAGACACAAGTATTTGTTTTCACTCCGAAAACATAGATAACGAACAACAGAAATGAAGGTGAAGTAATAAGCAGCCAGGACTCAAACTACAAACCTGAAAGTGACTCAAGCTCCATGATTCAACAAATCGGGCAACCCACAAAGTTGTCCAAGCTGGCCAATCCATCCGTCATTCGCCTGTTGCAACTATAGAATATAGGCGTCAGAGCATGATCCAGTCTTAGATTCAATTTCTTCCAGATCGTTGGAGTCCTTAAATGTATCAAAGGGCGGAACAATGGAAAAGTCAAACGTTTTAACGGGTTGAAAGCAATTTTTTTTAAAACTAACCCCGAATTATCGGCGGAGATATTCATTCCGCTTTTCCCACAAATTTGGCAGACAGAGACACCACCGCGAGAAAAGAGCAAAGAAACAGTTTGAGAATTACAATTTAAAATAATAGATGACCTAGTGTGCTGCAAAAATTGTAGATGAATGATTCTTATCACAGCATCTAGCAAAATACTAAGCTGGATAATAATGAAGGTAATATCAACCCTGGAAAATACAATACTGAGGAAGGAGAAAACAGTGATTACAAGAAACAGAGGTTGCGCAGACCAAATCTTCGCCCTTAGACAAATAGTAACGCACATTCATCATCATGTGGCATGTCTTTGCAGAACGACGATATATCACAGCCCGTTTGAAAGAAACTAGATCTCTTGTCAAATCTCCCTCCTGCGCAAGAGTCATGCCCAAGCATTCCTAGACATATTTGTACCATCGCCTTCTCTGTCAGTCTCTACCTCTCTTGCAAGGCACCATACCTTCCTTTACAGTTCTCTCAAGACCGTTCTGTCTTTTCATGTGGTTAAAGTATTTCAATTTTCTGTTCATGATGGAATTGATGAACCAGTTCTCCTGAATGCCCAACTCTTGTCGAATGTCTGCATTCCTATTTCTGTCGGTGACAGTGATGTGACCTAATTTCAAATAAACGCACATATCACCTGAGTTTACGTGAATTGATCGATTGCGGATGTACAGATCACCTGACTGAAGAGATATGAGTGTGTGTGAATGCATAGAACGACAGAGCACATACTACGATCGTGAAAGCGAGTTTGTGAGAGTGTGTTGAGTATGCAGATAAGGGGAGGGTAGCGGCGAGCATCTTGGGTTAGTTAGTTAGTTAGTTAGGAGGTTAACAAAAACTAGTGCTTAAAACCTCCGCTGTAGTTAATATTTAAATAAATAGATATAGGTATTATGATTATTTAATTCATATGTATTTTGTTCCTTTTGCTAATGTTGTGTTTGAATGAGATTCGTGTTATTAAATCCGTTACAATTTGTTTACTGTGTCATTTACTGTGTGAAGTCGTGTCGTGATGTGGATACATGTTGTAACACTTTAGATAAGTAACTACTCATCGAAACCTAGGCACTGCTACAACTGCCCATGTTGCGAAGGAAAAAAAAGAGGTTCTAAAAAAACATGCCGTTATGTTGATTTGCTGGTATTCTGCCACAGTTTTCTGTGGCGGTGTAGCTGCTTCCATCACCAATCTTTTTATGAATTTCTTGAGCAGTCGCATTGTTGTCTTTTATGAAGTCGAGACACTCAAAGTTCATGACCTTTTCTATTTCAACACTGCCAAATGTTAATTGATATTGACTTCTTGTTCTGTCTGCGCTCATTATCTTTGTTTTGTTTATGTTTACAATGTGTTTCTATCTTTGCTGCATCTATTTACGGCTGCAACCAGCTGCTCTAACCCACATGTACTGTTTGATAGTATGACTGTGTCGTCTGCATCTTTAAGCTGTGGGATCTTGTGTGAGCCCTGAAAAGGACGCTAAGTGGCGGATTGTCGTAGCTTTCCTCACAACCCGAGCGTGCAGATGAAGGTGGACTCGGGTCCTCCTGGCGGTTGTGCTATGCTTGACTTCATCTGCGTGTCGCTCATTACTACGGGAATCACGTTGATCCATGTCCTCGTTAGCCAGGCTGTCATGAAAACAGCCCGTTTTCAGAAAGGTTTGCGAGAAAGTCGAGAGGAGGGCATTGGCCAGAATATTTTACCTGACGCTGACTAACATGTACGATCAGTAATGATGCTAAGATCTAATGGTGTTCCTGCCTGCATCGTCTCAATCATTAAAAGCTTGTGTACACATTTAACCTGCAGTGTAGAACAATGTCATAACTTTTGCCGGAGCGAGGCAGGAATGTAACTCGTCAGCCATTCTCTTCCTAACTGTCATTAACTTGGTGTCGCAACCCAAGTCACTTATTAGACGGACATTATTTTCTACACTGGTAGATCTGGAATATGCAGATGACGTACTATGGTATTCCTACACATATCAACATATTCAACATAAAACATAAACGAGTTGTAACAAAGATAGAAGTCATGCATATAATATTTTTAATCCACCATCAATTAAAATAATAAATGAAGAACTAACGAAGACATAAATATTTACATACCTCGAAAGCAGTTACAGACAACAGCGAAACAGACAGAAACATCCAAAGCAGAATGAACAAAGCCAGAATAGCTTTCGCTAGCTCAGATAACGATTGGAAGTCATCGCAGTGGAGCAGAACAACCATACAAAGAATAAACAATATATACCAGCTTGTTGTGCTTCTACATGGTAAGGGGTAAAGAAACATCAACATTGTCATCTTTTCATACAATCTACTTTACCTAAAAAGATTAATTTATTTTTCTGGCCAAACACCATCACCAACCGAGAGATGCTTGACAGAGCAATGAAGAAGGGATGGCCAACATCACCAACCGAGAGATGCTTGACAGAGCAATGAAGAAGGGATGACCAACATCACCAACCGAGAGATGCTTGCCAGAGCAATGAAGAAGGGATGACCAACATCACCAACCGAGAGATGCTTGCCAGAGCAATGAAGAAGGGATGATCAACCACACCAACCGAGAGATGCTTGCCAGAGCAATGAAGAAGGGATGACCAACATCACCAACCGAGAGATGCTTGCCAGAGCAATGGAGAAGGCGTGAACACCATCACGACCGAGAGATGCTTGCCAGAGCAATGAAGAAGGGATGCAAACCATCACCAACGGAGAGATGCTTGCCAGAGTAATGAAAAAGGGATGACCAACATCACCAACCGAGAGATGCATTACAGAGTAATGAAGAAGGGATGCAAACCATCACCAAACGGAAAGATGCTTGACAGAGCAATGAAGAAGGGATGACCAACATCACCAACCGAGAGATGCATTACAGAGTAATGAAGAAGGCGTGAACACCATGACCAACGGAGAGATGCTTGACAGAGCAATGAAGAAGGGATGAACATCATCACCAACGAAGAGATGCTTGACAGAGCAATGAAGAAGGGATGAAAAACATCACCAACCGAGAGATGCTTGACAGAGCAATGAAGAAGGGAGGAAAAACATCACCAACCGAGATTGCCTGACAGAGCAATGAAAAAGTCGTGAACACCACCACCACCATAGAGGTACTTGCCCAGAGCAATGAAGAAGGCTTGAACACCATCACTAACGGAGAGATGCTTGCCCCGAGCAATGAAGAAGGCATGAACACCTCCATAATCGGTAGACGCTAGAATTGTATAGGTAATGTCCTAAGTAAAGAAATGAACGTCATCACCAGAGCTGCCTTGGCATGGATCCCAAAGGGAAGGTGAGGCCGACCTAAAATAACTTAGAATAAACCGTACAGCCAGAAAGGAAAATCATGAACCAGAGTTGGAGCATTGTACAAAGAATGTCAGCAGATTGGGTAAAGTGGAAGGAGCTTATTGCTGCCCTTAAGACCCCATCTGGCATAACGGCCACTGACCAATGAACTAAGAACAAGGGTTTCATAGCGAACCTTGCTTTCGGGGGTGTTGTCTTTGGAACTTCATTGCGTGGAGGTTCATCTATTTTTTTTTTTTAGTTAGGTCTAAGTTAGCTTGCTATTCTTTTCCCAACACTATTTTAGGTACCCATATGCAGCTGGGTAGACTGAATTGGGAATGAAAAAGTAAAGATCCTGTCACGTCATGCAACGCATAGGAAATATGGATATTATTATGTGACCTACGGCACATAGTGGATCACGCCGGCCGCCTTTACTTCCCATTTGTTTTCTGGTACCCAATTTCTGTGGCTGGGTCGACCACAGGAGCCGGTTTGCGATCGGGAAAAAAATATCCCACACCGACTGGGTACTGAACCCCAATCGCCCGACTGAAAGACCTGTGCACTAATTACTGCCCTACCTCGGCTCTTTGGGAATAAGAACGCTGCGTTTTTCACGAAAAGCCATCGCTCTACGACTTTGCGTCTCGGACTCTGTAGAAGACGTCATCAAAGCATATTTGTAATCTTATGTCATGTCCATTGTCTTTATTTTGTGAATTAGTAAGTACTTTTGTTCGTTCTTTGTCGCTGACGAAAACCTTGTGGTCGTAACTTAAGTTACGTTTCGTTTCTTTCCCGATAAAGTCTGTTAACCTTGACCTATTTGTTTTTATCACCTGTTGCCGTAAAACGACTTACTTAGTTGCATTTCGTGCGGTGCCATAAGTACACAATCCATTTTAGCAAATAGGGAATGGTTTGTACAGGGATGGCAAACCTTTTCATGTTGGAAGTCCGCATTAAGTTAGCTGTAAATCTAATTGGGACGCAGTCAAGAAACTTCAATTAGAAGCACTTTAAAATGTACATTATGTTGGAAAAATCTAACTCGTGCAGTAATAGCACCAGTTAGGCGTGGAAGTTAAAGTTCATTCTAGAGTTGCATTAAATCACAAACAGGGGTCAAAACAACAACCCTAAATACCTACTGATGCTTTGTTTATAGCCGTCAGTCAGGAAGGATGATGTTATTGCCTGTTCTGTTATTCTTATGTATTTTAATTAAATATGTTCATTTTAAGATGTAAATAATAATGATTGACCCCACACAAAAAAAACATGACTAAAAATAGATGGAATGGTTCTGTTCAATTGGGATTCTTTCAAAAGGCAGGGGACGGCTCGGCCTAGTGGTTAAGTGGCACGGCTCACAATCCGATGGTGCTGGGTTCGATCCTCATCACTGCACCGGAGGAAGCAGATCCTTAGATAAAATGAATGCTGAAGTCGGATGCACTCGACCGACAGGCGCAAAATAAAAATCACAGTGCAACGCACACCGCATTGGGGATTAGAGAAATGCGAACGCAAAAAAAATTTTTTTTAAAAATTACATTAAAAAAAAATAAATTCCAAAGGCCACAGTTAGGAAACTGCATGACCGCAGGTTCCCCAACCTGAGTCTACACATATGATTCCTGTAACTCAGTGATTGAACAAACTCTTGATTTGTTCCCCCGTGCCCATTACATAACTCTACCTACGTATTTTCTTAAACCCATCCGATCTGTGGATTCACCCCTAATCGGGTGTAGTGTTGTCATTAAACAGATGGGGGACGGCGTGGGCTAGTGGTTAAGTGACTCAGCTCACACCCCGAAGGCCGTTACCCCGGGGAAGCACCGGTCGTTACCCCGGAGAAGCAAACCTTTAGAAAAAACAGGAGGAAGCAGACCCTTACATATAATGCATGCTGAAGTCGGATGTACTGGGTCGACTGGCGCAAAAAATAAAAACCACAGTGCAACGCACACCAAACAGATAGTTTGTCATATTCTCAGCCTGTTTCTCTATTTCATTTTGAATGTCCCCGTTCCGCTTGACTTTCGTACTGAGAATGTCAGCTCTTTCATTACTGTTTTTTCCAGGTTGACCAGGATGGTAGGTCGCTCAAACGTCTGACATTTAGAGGCCACAATGTGTGACTTTTTGTATATACTCATTTTAAAAATCTTAATTAATCCTTTTTTTAAAACCAATATTTAAATGTTTAATGGATCGAGATGCCGCCGAGTAGTGCATGAGCTGCAGAGGTCAGTGGCCCAAAGCTAACTGCTAGCATCAGGGCCAGGGAACCAGAACTGATAAGACCTTTCTCCACCTCCAGGTGGTCACCCTCGATAATAGGCTGCAACAGGACAGACTGTTTAAGAAGAAGGGATCGAAGAGGAAAGGCTAACCCGATACCTAAAAATGCTATACTGAAGTCTGATGTGTTGGACCGATAAATGCAAATATCGCTGTCACGCTGTAAACTACGACACAACGCATTCCGTTTTGCGAACTTCATCCTGCTACTTGTATAGGGTTTGGTAGCGGGAGTTTGAGAACAAAGAAGAAGAAGAAGAGGAAGAGGAGGAAGAAATGTTTTTAAGCAGTTATAATGAAAACTACTATATGGTAAAAGAGATCTTGGAATTGGCCAAGCAAACATTTAAGCAAATTTTAATGCGAAGGAGATTTGAAAAGTTTTGCCTTTGAGGAGATAATTTTATTAATGTGTAAGATTTACACATTAGTTATACATTTTCTTACAGCTTGGAATGTCGTTTAGGTAATGTATCATTTTTTTGTCAAAGTAGTTACCATCCTAGTCCACACACAAACGCCAGTTTAGGACAACTTGTTGCAATCCGTAAAGGAAAAAATCGCCGTCTCTCGAAATGAGGTACGCACAGCTGTTTGCACCTTCTCGTCAGAGGCGTAATGCACACACTTGTGTATTACGCAAGCAGGTCATGGATAATGTGTTGAATGCGGCGATGGGCACGAATCAGCTTGTGCACGGACCTTGATGATGTGCATTAACAGTTGTGATCTGTTTTCTGCAGCAAGCCTTGTCAAACAGGTTCGTTATGGCTGGATTGTCATCTATTTTCAGAGCACGTGCCCCCCTCCTGACAGTACTGACAGGCACCACCATATACCCCTATCATTCGTGAATGCATGTCGATGGAGACATAACCTTCCGCTGCCAGGAATTCAATCACATCACGTTGCTTCAACTGTATTTTCACGTAGGCCGCCATTTTACTGTCTGCTGTGTACAAGCGCTACGTTCTAAGCGCATGCCACTGCATGCCCTTGTAGTCACTTCATTAAAAATTATTTTCACATCTGTGTCACGTGGCTCTCAGTACTGTTTCCATAGTTATGGCGCTGGAGGTAAAATATTTCAAATCGCCCTGGTACATATTTAAGATGATCGAAAAAGATCAACAATCAACCAATTGGAAACTGGTGTCTTGCGACGGAAAACATCTCGTCTAACTCATTACATTGTAACGTTTTGGAAGCACTGATCTAAACTAATCTCATCATTGCCAAAAGCTGGCTGGATGGATAATACACCATCATACAGCTAGAAGTTTGTGGGTTCTTCTTCTTCTTCTTCTTCTTCGTACGCAGTCAGACAGTAACCATTATTTTTTAGAAAAAAGCGGCGGTCCTCCTGAGGCTGTCGCCGCTGCCATAGAGCTTGTCTTGCAGTTCCACTGGTGATGGCCCCATCTGCTCTCTCTGATCCTCGTATGTCGGGCAGTTCTGCAGCAGATGTTCAGCGGTCATTTTACCGGTACCGCACGGGCATTCGTCGGTACCACCTATCTTCAATTTGTTGAATAGGTGGTACCTCAGTATATTGTGGCCAGTGCGAAGTCTGAAGACAACGACCTGCTCTCTTCGGTTCAACTGGTAATAGGCATCGTTTTTGGTGTAACCAGTATGTTCGGTTTCCCATTTGGTCATGTATCTGGCTTTGATAAGCCGTTTTGACTCTTCGTACGTCATACTAGTATCTGTTTGTGGTAGTCTTGCACCTTCTTTTGCCAGTCTGTCTGCCTCCTCGTTGCCTTGGATGTTGCAGTGTGATGGGACCCACTGTACCACTACCCTTTTTGGTGCGGACTGCTGGCACAGTTTGCAGAGTGCTGCTCTTAAGTCATTAAGCTCTGTGTTTTTCTGGCTTTTTAGCGCTGTGACTACGGCGAGAGCATCTGTAAGCAGGACTATATGGCTTTCATTTTCTTTGTGTGTCACCATTTCTTCCACTCTCAGTGCCTGTGCCTCCGCTCTGAAATTGCTTGTGTACTTACCAGTAGCGAATGACAGTGTTATTTCTCTGCCATTTGGTAGGTTCAGGAATGCTCCTGCCCCTCCGTTCTGTGTAGTTTTTGTTACAGAACCGTCGGTGTATGCATGGGTCCAGTCCATGCTTGGGTAGCTTTTCGATATAAAGCTTAGGGTAGTATCTCTCCTTTCTTTTTCAGTCTGGCAGTTTTTGTTTCCAATACCTGGTATATTTTCTACCACCTCTGGAAATATACCCTGCCTCCAGGTAGGTTTTCGTACAGTAGTGATGGGTTTCGGTGTTGTTAGTGCGTTTATGGGATCTTCGTGCATCTTTGCTTCGGCTATTTCTGCAAAGTTTCTCCGCTTTAGTTTCCCATTTCCCAAATTGTTTAGTCTCTGGTGCATTGGATGGTCAGTCAGTCTTCGGAGTTTCTCTGACTGCAGCTGGGCTCTGCAGTCTCTTCTATCGGTCATGGATTGCAGTTTTGTAATCTTTTCAAGTTCTACAATTGGCGTTGACTTCATGCCTCCTGTTATAACTCTCATGGCTTGGTTTTGAAGTTTGCTAACTTTATCGAAGTTCGCCTTTGCTGCTGTTGTCCATGCCGCAATGCCATACTCGAGAACTGGTCTCACTCTTCCAGTGTACAGTTTCTTTAGTATGCCTTCGTCTGCTCCCCAGCTTGTGCAAGCAAGTTTCCTCATGATTGCAATTCTTTCTCTGGCTCTCATTCGGTTTCTCTCGATTTGACTTTTCCATGTCATGCGCCGATCAAATGTGACTCCCAGATAGGTTGGGTTGTCGTTTGGCTGCAGGAATTTGCCCTTTTAACTTGGTATTTTGGGGTTTTATTGAAAGCGAGAATATTGTGCATGTGGTTTTCTCCTCGTTTATTTTGACCAGCCATGAGTTCGCCCACTCTTCCAGCGATGTTAGGGCCTGCTGCATCCGATTTCTTGCTATGGTGAGATTCTTTTCAGAGGTCCACATAGCCAGATCGTCTGCAAACATTGAGCTATGGACTTTCCTTGGTATATTCTCTGTAATGTCGTTTATATATACCAGGAAGAGTGTGGGTGACAGTACTCCCCCTTGGGGTACTCCCTGCTCGAGTGTCACCTTTTTTGCTCATCTGCCCTTGTACTTGGATTCTGGCCGTTCTTTGTTTGAAGTAGTGGTTGATCCACTTGTACATTTTCCCACAAACATCACTTCTTCTTAGCTTGACTGTAAGTCCGTCTTTCCAGACTTTGTCAAATGCCTTTTCCAGATCCAGCCAAACAACTACTGTGTGTTTCTGTGCCTGGTAGGCATCTTCTATTTCCTGGGCTATGAGGATGACCTGGTCCTCAGTGGATCTGTGCTGTCTAAAGCCGGCTTTCTGTGGAATTAGTATTCGTTTTTCTTCCAAATGCCACATCAGTCTGGTGTTTATCATACGTTCCATCAGCTTGCCGACACAGCTCAGTAGGCTGATGGGCCTGTACCCATTTGGATCTGTTTTGTCCTTTCCTGTGGTACTGCGTCTTTCCATGCCTGGGGTACAATTCCCCTTTTCCAGCTTTGGTTCAGGACCGATAGCAGTTTCCTCTTCGCTGTTTGGCCCAGCCCCATCAGCATTTCGCTTGTTATCCCGTCTTTTCCAGGAGATTTCCTTTTCTTTAATGTTCTCATAGCCTCTTCCATTTCTCTCAAAAATCGTTTGCGGCTTTCTTACCGGTGAGCAAGTTTTCGCCCTGCTTGATGGTAATTTGTTTGTTTGACGGGGTTTCGTCGTTTATGGCTCTGACTAGCTTCCATAGCTTGTTCCCTTCTTTGTCCAGGTTTAGGCTTTCCGTTTTGTTTTTCCAGCTTTCTCTTGCTGTTTGCTTGAGAGTGTATTTGTATTTCGCCGTGGCGGCTTTGAGGGCGATGTTTGCCTCCATAGATTGTTCTCGCTCTGCCATGTTCCTAGCATTTGTTACTGCATCTTCCGCTTTCTGCAACTCATCATTCCAGTAGGGCTTACAGTTTTTCCTAGCTCCTCTTGGGATGGTTTCAGTGACGGCTTGCATTATTGCCTTGCTTAGGCTTTCCACCATGGGCTTCATTTTGTTGTTCGTGTGTTGATGGTTTCACACAGCCCATCTGTCAGGATTGCAAATCTGTCCCAGTCGGCTCGTTTGTAATTCCAACGTGGGAGCGGTTTTGTTTCCTGTGGGCCTACTTCCATATCAATGTCTAGCCTGATCGGCCTGTGGTCGCTACCTGCCAGTTGGTTTAGCACCTGGCGGTCTATTTTATTGTGTATGTCCTGTGTGGAGAAGGCCAAATCTGGAGTCGAGGTGGTACGCCATGTTCTAGATTAGAAACTACGGGTATCCTCCGGCCTATTGATTAGGGAGAGATTTGTATCTATCTCCCAATCTTCCACTTCGTCACCTCTGCTGTCTGTGTCAGAGTATCCCCATCTCTCCGAGTGGCTGTTGAAATCTCCAACTACTATTCAGTTGGAGTCTCTGACCTCCATACTCGAGAACGATAGGTCTCTATTTGGTGGTCCGTACAGATTGAAAATGCGGAGCTTCGTCTTTTGAGCTATTATGTCAACTCCTACAATTTCTGCTTGTCCGGTGTGACTGACAGGTACCGCGCTACTCGGTATGCAGTTTCTGGTCAGTATCAGGACCCCTCCTTTGTGGCCTTCTCTATCGAGACGGAAGGTCTGGTATCCTCTGATTGAGAATTTATGATTATTGTTGAGGTGCGTTTCCTGGATACATGCCACGTCAATCTTACCTTCATGCAGGTGATGTGTTAGGGAAAGTTTTTTTGTTAATGACTCCCTCCGCATTCCACTGTGGTATTTTGAGGGTCTTGAGTTTTTGGTCAATAAAAGTTGCCCCATAGCCATGTGCCTTGACTCCACGACACATGGGTGGGTGACCACCAGTAGTCAAGGGTGGGCCCCTTCGAGGCGTGAGGCCCGGCACTATCGCTATCTGGCGGGACTCCGCAGGATGAGCGCCATACGTTTTTCTTATCGGTTGTACTGTCATCATACTGCGATTTATGTTGCACTGTTTTGTTAGGCTTGCGGCCCCGTGCATCCGATTTCAACAGGCGTTTCTGTAGGGATGCCATCCTTAGCCTTTGGCTGTCTCCAGCCCATCTGCAAGGCAGCAGTTGTTTATGATCAGAGTTGTCTCTCTTATGGAAGTTGTCTTACCAGACTAACGAGTCTTCACTACTCGTGTCTATAGGGTGCGGTGATGATATGTGAGATGATATATGAGATATATGATATGGACTGGTTTATCCGGAAGAGAGGCAGTCCAGTGTGTCTGTACCCCAGGATCGTCACGTCCTGCCAGAAACGTAGCATTTGCATGTGAGTGGGGTATCTCTTTCTCCCTTTATTTTCTTGGCTTCTATGCAGGGATGGTACGCCTAGCATTCCCCGCCACCTGGGATGTTGACACAGTGGGGCAGGTGTGCAATGTCCGCTGGTCTGCATCTCTTCTGCGTCCATTGGTATGGCTGATAGCGTACATAGGTAGATATCGAAGCAGAAGTGCATTTACCCAGGGGACAAGCCTGGTAATGTCACGGAGATGTTGTTCGCCTGGTTTGCGGACATATCTCGTGGTCAAGGAGTGAGTCTCGACAGTTCACAGTGAGGTGGCTGCTCTACTGTTTTCGATACCCCGACCAGGAACTAAGTCTTATGTTGGTGGTTTCGAACCCCATCGCCGTATAGGGTGAATATCGAGCAGCTATCCGCCCGCTTTGATCAGCGGATGGAAGAGACCTCTTTCTGTAGCTCGGCCTGGTAGGGTTGAGGCGCGATCCCCAGGTCCCGACCATATCGAAGCCTCCCATTGCAGTGGGGCTGAGAATTTGGGCGGGATTCCGGCTAACAAGCGTCCGGCCGTTATCCCTCACATGGTAGCCTCGCGCCATTGGCTTATCAGCCTGGTGCGTGAACCAAATGTCTGCGGTTCCTCTCGAGTTGAGCAGGATTCCCGTAGCAACGCCCTGTCATTTGTAGGGTAAGACTGACCTGTCTTCCGATGGTCTATTTCCAGCACCCGTTCATTTTTTATCCAGGACGAATTAATCGAGGGCTTTTGTTTGTCCGTGACCAGGTATCTGGAGCCTGCAGTTTCCGCGGTGTTAAGGCACGGCTTCCGTAGCGATCCTTCATAAGAAGGTTAGAGAGCTGACCTGTCTTCCGTGGGTCTAATACCAGCACACGTTCACTATTAGACCCAACGAAAGTGCTCTCGATTTGTCAGTCGTTCTACATTGTTTGCGTCTTGAGTCAAATTAAGCCGCAGGCTCCACTCCTGATAGTGCTCTTCCGTCAATTCCTTTTTCAAACACTGGATGCAGACCAACCGAGCCACAGAGGGCATAACCCCAGATTTCTGAGGGTCTAAATCCAGCACCAGTTCCATATTAGACCCAAGGAAAGTGGTCTCGGCATGTCAGTCATTTCAGTGTTGGTCGTGTTGAGTCAAATGTTTAATTGAGTTAAATTCCCGAATTTAAACTAAAAAAAAAGAAAATCCACCAACATGAATAATACTTTTGGTAGTCATGGCCCAAGTGGTCCCGCACCAACTTACACGAAACTGAAGGACCAAAACACTGGCTCACTTCTGACTCTCAGATTACCTCTCTGAATTAATTTTCCTTTCCCCTATTAGTTCCTTTCATAATGAATGTAAACAAAAAGTTCAACTAGTTTTTCGTCTACCTATGACTTTTCCTCGAACACAAATAATAGTAACAACTACATGAAACACTCCGATTTAATTTAGGGTTAGAACGTGCAACATGCATCTTACATGTCTCCATTGTAACTGTGATACTGTTATCGTCTCTGGCACAGAAAGCGACTTCACGAACACTTCTTGGCAATCTTCTTTGCTATTAATTTTCAAAGACGGCAGGAATTTTCTGTGGTAAATGTCTAGAAATAAAAATGGTGTTTCCTGATTCCATACTATTATGACATCGTCTAGGCTTATTACCTGTGAAAGGTGGGGAGAATTTATCGAGCGGATATATGCAGACCGTTCATGGAGGGAAGACTTACGTCTGGTCAGGAAAACATACTGATCAGACATTTTAGTCTAGAGGAGGAAGACTAACGACTGGTCAGGCAAAATATGCTGATCAGGCATGTTAGTCAGAGTCAGGCAAAATATACTGACCAAGACCCTCACCTTTACTTCCTCGCAGTCCTCCATGGATACAAGTTGTTTTCATGCATCCTGACTAAGGAGGTGAGGAATCGACGTGATCCTTGTAGTAGTGAGCGATACGTAGTTGAAGTCAACCACAACACAACTGCCTGGAGGACCTGGTCCACCATCATCAGCACGTTCGGGATATGAGGAAAGCTACTGCAACCCGCCACATAACGTACTTGTCAGGGGGCGCAAAATAGTAAACCTGCACATTCTGGGCATTCGCATACAGCACCACATGTAAGTCAAGGTCAGGTCAAATATATTGACCAAGACTTCCACCTCATTTCCACGCAGGTCTCCTGAGAAACAGAATGGTTTCATTTCAGTCTGGCTAACGAGATGGGAATCGATGTGGTCCCCACAGTAGTGAGCGACATCCATTTGAAGCAAAGCCTAGCAAACCCGCTCAGGGACCGTAGTTCACCTTCATAAGGCAGTCGGGATATGAAGAAATCCACTGCAAAACCACTACTTTCACTGTATTTCCACCGTGTTTCCAGACTGCCAGAGAGGTTGACAGGTTACACTAACACTGCCAAAGAGGTCGACAGGTTACATTAACACTGCCAGAGAGATCGACAGGTTTCACTAACACTGCCAGAGAGGTTGACAGGTTACACTAACGCTGCCAGAGAGGTTGACAGGTTTCACTAACACTGCCAGAGAGGTCGACAGGTTTCTCCACACTACCAGAGAGGTCGACAGGTTTCTCCACACTACCAGAGAGGTTGTCAGGTTTCTCCACACTGCCAGAGAGGTCGACAGGTTTCACTAACACTACCAGAGAGGTCGACAGGTTTCACTAACACTACCAGAGAGGTCGACAGGTTTCTCCACACTACCAGAGAGGTCGACATGTTTCACTAACACTACCAGAGAGATCGACAGGTTTCTCCACACTACCAGAGAGGTCGACAGGTTTCACTAACACTATCAGAGAGGTCGACAGGTTTCACTAACACTAATAGAGAGGTCGACAGGTTTCTCCACACTACCAGAGAGGTCGACAGGTTTCTCCACACTACCAGAGAGGTCGACAGGTTTCACTAACACTACCAGAGAGGTCGACATGTTTCACTAACACTACCAGAGAGGTCGACATGTTTCTCCACACTACCAGAGAGGTCGACAGGTTTCACGAACACTACAAGAGAGGTCGACAAGTTTCAATAACACTACCAGAGAGGTCGACAGGTTTCTCCACACTACCAGAGAGGTCGACAGGTTTCACTAACACTACCAGAGAGGTCGACAGGTTTCTCCACACTACCAGAGAGATCGACAGGCTTCTCCACACTACCAGAGAAATCGACATGTTTCTCCAAATTACCAGAGAGGTCGACAGGTTTCTCCACACTACCAGAGAGGTCAACAGGTTTCTTCAACCTGCCGAAGACGTCGTTAGTCTTCACCAGAATTCCAAATCACACCAGTCTTCACCAGACTTCCAAATCACTCCAGTCTTCACCAGACTCCCAATTCACACCAGTGTTCATCAGACTGCCGGATGTGGTCGTCTGGACTCACAAGATTGCCGAAAGGTTACTCAAATTTTACTAGAATGCCGAATTGTGGTCTATTGACTTCACAATAGTTCTAAAGGGTTACTTAAATTTCCCCAGAATGCCAAATGGGGTCATTGGACCTATGTAAGGTTAAGAACCCTTGAGTTATAGTTACAATGATCCCAAAGTTGGAAAACAACTTTTGCCAAAAAAAATGAAAAACATAAGGTTCATTTGCAAGTTATGATAAACAAATAAGCAAGTGACAAATAAATACTCACACAGAGCTCTGCACTAGAATAAAGAAAATATTCCTTTCTCAAAATAGCGATATCACAGTTATTTCCACAAACCGAGCTGCTTGTCGAGTGCGAGTGAGATGTTTTGAGAGGCAATACAAACACGGTCGTTCCAGGATTTTCCCCGACTCAATATTCTTGGACTTCTGCGCATCCCATGTAGCAATTCTCGTTTTTGTACTCAATATATTTGTACACTCATCGCGAACACAAGAATGTGTTCAGACATATTTTGGCAGCTGTTGAACCACTGTTTCATCATTTGCCCGAAGGACATATTCATTTCTGCTCGCTCATCCTTCTTTTTCTATATGCCACTATGGATATCGATTTCAGAAACACACATTTCCTGCGTATTTCACATAAATATTTTTAGCACAGATATTAAAATATTTCGTTAGGGTAAACGGGTGCGCACCAAACCCTTGTTGAATTGTACACCTTAAGTTTTACGGACTACTTTCTCTAAATTATCTTTGGAAATCCATAAATGTTTGTTTCTTTTTATGTATCGAGAAGTTTACGTCTTTTTCTACGTCTTTTTGTGTGTGAACACGACGAAAGAATTCTAAGAGGTTATTTCGGTTCTTGCCTTACCTATGCCCGATTCGGTGTACCTGGAAAAGCTGTCAAAATTTCTCCAGGTCTGAGCTCAAGATAAGGGAAAGAACTAGAGTAGCATGAAGAGCCTGATCCTTAGAAGATACGAAATCTATTTCCATTTTTTCCATTTTTACGTCCTTCGTCCCTCTCTTTGTTAATGAAACTGGCACTTTGCTTAGCGGATTGTTTATTTTTATCATTTGTTTATTTTAAATTATTTCTTAATTACAATTATTATTTTCAGACTGCCAATCTTAAATAACGCTTCAGAAAATGACTTTCTTGAGAAACAACATTATGTTTTACTGAGTAAACATGTACATATAATGTATGATGAAGGCATGAGGTTCAATTACCATCGCAGGGTCGCTAACGAGGATAAAGATGTACATATTACACGAATTACTGTAAATGAAGGAAAGACGCAAAGGACGGGTTCTAGTCACTACCCCTTCATAAACAAGTGTCTAACACATCATATCCGACAGCAGTGTCTGCTAATAGAATATCTTTACCGTATAAATATATATATACATCTATACATACATACATACATACATACATACATACATATATACATATATACATACATACATACATACATACATACATACATACATACATACATACATACATACATACATACATACATACATACATACATACATACATACATACATACATACATACATACATAAGTAATAATAGCTGTCCATCGTTGTCGATGAGGACCGCCAACATCATCCTTGTCATAAATTTCTCTGTTGGGCGTGGGTGCGCATGTGGCTGAACAGGCCAATGCAAGCACGAAAACATCTGCTACATATCGGGCACACGAGGCTTGTAGAAGGTGATGGTGTTCCTGCTGCTCGGGATTTCCGCGTCTCGCGTCTGCTCTGTGCTTTCACAACACGGTCGTCTTCACCGGCAGCTACACCTGATTTGACATACGGACGAGGTGTCCGGCCCATCCTAGTCGTGCTTTCTCTAGCAGTTTATGTATGCTGGGCATGTTAGCCCTCGAGAGAACCTCGATGTCAGTGACACGATCTTGCCATCGGATGTGGAATATTCGCCTCAGGCAACCTGTGTGGAAGTGGTTTAACCTCCTTGCATGTCCAGAGTATACAGTCCAGCTTTCGCAAGCGTATAGTAGGGTTGGAATGATGGTTGCACGGTAGACTTTAAGTTTGGTCTTGACGCTGATGCCACGACGTGTCCAGACCATCGAGCGCATTCTACAAAAGGCTGTGCTGGCCTGTCCTACTCTGCTTGCCAACTCATCGTCTAGGCTGACAGATCTCGACAGCGTGCTGCCCAGATCTGTGAATTTGTGTTACGGCATTCAGCGTCTGCCCGCTGACTGTAGTCTCTGGTTTTGTGTACGGCATGCCTGGTGCTGGTTGGTACATGACCTCTGTATTTTTGGCATTTATGGTCAGGCCAAAATTTTCGCATGCGGCAGAGAACTGGTCCATTCCAACTTGCATGTTTAGTTCTTAGTTGCTCATTAGAGCGCAGTCGTCAGCAAATACAAGTTCCCTGATTATGTCGCCAGCCACTTTGGTTTTGGTCTTCATTCTTCTGGGATTGAGTAGTTTGGCATCTGTGCGGTACTTTAAGGGCATTCCAAGCTCCAGTGATCTGAAGGCGTCTGTCATCGTGGCCGCGAACATCTTGCTGAACAAAGTCGGGGCGAGTACATATCCTTGGTTTACTCCATTTGATACTAGAAACGTTTTAGAGATTGCACCGCTGTCCAGTACACGAACATACATGCCTTCGTGTAGCTGTTTCACCATTGTTATAAACTTGTTGGGGCAGCCAAACTTAGACATTATCATCCACAGCCCTCCTGTGTTTACTGTATCAAATGCCTTTGTCAAATAAATAAATGTGGTGTACAAGGCCTGATTTTGTTCTTGACACTTCTCTTGTACTTGGCGAGCGGCAAAAATCATGTCCACAGTTCCCCTTCCGGCTCTGAATCCACACTGGCTTTCTGGGAGGTGGTGGCTTTGTTCAATGTGTTTGTTGAGCCTGTTTAGCAGTAAGCGCGCTAGGATCTTGCCTGCTAAGGAAAGTAGCGATATTCTACGATGATTGTCGCATTCCTGGCGGTTGCCTTTTCTTTTGTACAGGTGAACGATTGAGGCGTCCTTTAGCTCCTGTGGAGTTTTTCCTTCAGCCCACATGTGACAGAAGAGTTCAGTGATCCTTCTGGTGAGGGATGGGCCAGCTGTCTTATATACCTCTGCTGGTATTGCATCAGCTCCTGGAGCTTTTCCTATCGATAGTGAACTGATTGCCCTGTCGACTTCCTCCTCAGTGATGACTTCATCCAACGCCAGGTTCAGTTCCACCTGCGGCATTCGCCGTATGGCCTCTTCATTTATAGACGATGGGTGGTTTAGTATTTTGCAGAAGTGGTCTGCCCATCTGTCTAGAATCTGAACCTTATCTGTTAGCAGCGCTCCATCCGCACTGCGAACTGGAGTATTACTAGAGGACTTCGGGCCGTAGAGAGCTTTCAGTGCCTCGTAAAACCGTTTGGTGTCATGACGCTCGGCGAACATCTCAATTTCGTCAGCTCTTTTGCTGAGCCAGGAGTCTTGCATCTCTCTAAGCCTGGTCTGGACAGCTTTGCGAGCAGTATTGAAGGCAGCTTTTGCTGCCGGAGATGATGTGTCCCTCTGGTATTCCCTGTGCGCTTCATGTTTTGCATCGAGAAGGCCCTGTATTTCCAGGTCGTTCTCATCATACATACATATATACATACATACACACACACACACACACACACACATAACATACATACATACACACATTATTTCTACTTCAACATGACATATAATACTACTGAAACACTAAATCTTGCAAAATTAAGAATTGTCTGTTTCCACAAATATTTGTCAATCCCCAAAATGGATATAAACCAGCAAAACTATATTCTAGAATAAAATTACACTGTATAAACACGGAACCGTTTGAATGCTTGTCCCTGTATCTATTATTTGGTTTCCTGGGATCTATTAGTAAATAAACAAATATCTTGCATAGTATATTTGAAAAATGTAGACATACTAAGTAGGCTTTCAGACATGGCAATCCACAATCAGTATGACGGCATCAATCAATTGACAACACCGGTTAAGAGCGTCATTTTCCAGCTTGAGAACCCAATACATTTCACTTAACAAGCACCTTAAACATAATCCACACAGCAGACTTCAGAGTATCAGATATGTCCCCGTTAATCATAATCATTTTGAGTGTTAGGCGCTAAACAGTGTTAGGAACATGTTTGTTCCCGCGACAACAGAGAAGTTGCGCACTTCGTATGATACAAAAGAATTAACAATTTATGCAGATACCTTTACATGGCATTGGGTAAAAGGGCAAGAACCGAAAGCAGCTAATTATATACCATATCATATTATATCATATCATTCCATATAAAGTCATAACACATCATGTCATATTATATTATATTATATTATATTATATTATATTATATTATATTATATTATATTATATTATATTATATTACGAGGCGTGTTCAAATGGAACCGGACAAAACTGCAACAAGTGAACATACGTACGACGCGCATGATGACGCTATTTCTGGTGCAAACAGCACATATCAACCTGCAATTTTGCAAAATATAATTATCCTCCGACTCATATTTCATCAGCAGACTGTTGAAAACATGCCGGGTGTGACACGGAATCTGTCCAGAGCTGATCAGCGAGATATGATTCGGTTTCTACCAGCTGAAGGATGTCGACCAGTTGACATTCATCACAGAATGCAGGCAGTGTATGGTGACAAAAAAGGGTCAAAGACAACAGGGAAAACTGGACAACGATGTAAAAAGAAGGAGTGAGTTAATACTAGATCTTCTGAGACCAGACCAGGCACATATTGATACGTCAGAAGATCACATCGCAAAAATTGATGCAGCAATCCAAGTGGACCGTCGCCGGAGCTTATGTTCGCTAGCAGAGAAATTCGTTGTGTCGCTAATGATAGTTTAAATGGTGAAACTGAAGTATCAGAAGGTGTTCCCAACGGGTACCGTTGATATATTTTGCATAATGCACTTCAGGAATAAAGTTAACGTATCCCACAATGCTCACTTACCTGAAACTAAGAGATCAATGCTCACCTCCCTGAACCTAAGCGATCAATGCTCACCTCCCTGAACCTAAGAGATCAATGCTCACCTCCCTGCACCTAAGAGATCAATGCTCACCTCCCTGAACCTAAGAGATCAAGGCTCACCTCCCTGAACCTAAGAGAACAATGCTCACCTCCCTGAACCTAAGAGATCAATGCTCTTGCCTCTCAATAAACAAATGCACGAAACGGAGGGCGGTATCGATTGTCCCAAATTTCAAGCGTCATCTGGTCTCATGTGAAGTGAGACCAGCTCATAGTCATATTGGAGATTGACGACACACTCTGAGATCTCGTTGCTACGATGTGTACGTTACGGAACCATTGTCAGTTGAAAATTGAAAAGAGTAAGCTGTTAGCCGCTGTCCGGGCAAAATTCTAAAAGCGATGAAATTTCTACCTTGGTTTCCCCCAGGAATAGTAAGACGCAGGAATACACAAATACTAAAGAATAAAGTTAGATAGATAGTCTTCGACTACCTGGCATCACCTGTTTGAATACGAGAATTCCAAGTACATTTATGACAACTGAATATAGTAATACGTATTATACATATTTAACTATTTTGATTTCTTTCTTAGTTACTTACCTGTGTAATGACTTTTGTTCTATCCTATGCATTAGAAGTTCAACATTCATGAATTGACGACATATGAAATTCACACTCTACTATCTAGAGCTTCATCTTGATCGGAATTGAATCTAGTCTGAATCTTTTAGATGATATGTTGTCAACCTAGCGGACTTAAGATTATCCCGTGAGTCTTGATTTCTGGCTCCTGTCATTACCGTGTCAAATTCTACAGTTTATATAAATTAATTTAATAATCCACACACACAAAACCTCTAAACGGAAATGCAGAGAATATATTTCTTCAAGCCACCCGGTTCATACTATGTAGAAGTGCTTAAACAGTTAAGCAATAAATATGGCTACTGCAACTTTCCAAACGTGTAATACAATTAGGATGGATACATTATGGTGTACATGTAGTTTGCAACCTCAACACGTGACACAACTTACTAAAGAAACCCCCACTGCACGAGCTCACAAAGTATTTGCCTCAGACGTCCAATTACAGTCATTGCACTGTATTTCTTTAGAAACGAATATTTAAAAAAAGAAGTCCTTGGTACGAAACATTTAAATATTAAACACATAATTTAATTTGCAAGTCGGCAGCATAAAAATAAAGACAGTTTACACCTGAAATTAAACGCGTGCAGTTTATCCTTCCTTGTGAATCGAGCTAAAGTTTTGTGTTAAGTCTATATATTTTCTGTAATCATTAAGTTTGCTGCCACACCACAAAGATGAGCTCGATCGGCAGGTAAGCGGTAATTTATTGGGGTTACCTGGAATTTAACTTTTTCATTCTGCAGCGCGGTCTTCCTGTCGTTCTGAGGGTTTGCTGAAATGAAGGAGAAACATGCACACTTAAAAGGTAGGAAAAAGAAATCTATCAGAGAGAGGTCTGGCTCTCTGGTTGTTTTTTAGTTAGCACTTGATGAGCTCTGAGATGCAACCATTACAAAAATTGTTACAGTTTTCCCAGCGACCAGGCATGCTGCATCAGTAGTTCTCAGACGGTATAACATGAACAGAGATTACCGTGCGTAGATAATACACATGAACACAGGTAACACATGGTTACATATAACTCATTAGTACAGGTAACCCAGTAATACAGGTAAACCATTAATACAGGTAGCCAATTAATACAGGTAATCTATTTATACAGATAACCCATTAATACAGGTAGCCAATCAATGCAGGTAATCCATTAATACAGGTAACCCATTAATCCAGTTAGCCAATTACTACAGGTAGCAAACTAATACAGTAAGCTAATTAATATAAGTAACCCATTAATACAGGTAAATTATTAATACTGGTAACCCATTAATAGAAGTAGCAAATTAATACAGGTGACCCATTAATACAGGTAGCAAATTAATACAGGTAACCTATTAATGCAGATATCCCATTAATACAGGTAACCCATTAATACAGGTAACCCATTAATACAGGTACCCTATTATTACAGGTCACCTCTTAATACAGGTAACCCATTAATACAGGTAACTCATTAATATATGTAGCCTATTAAAACGCTACACAATTAATACAGGTCACCCATTAATACAGGCAACCCGTTAATACGGCACCAAATTAATTCAGATAACCAATTAATACAGGTAACCTATTAATACAGGTAATCCATTATTACAAGTAATCAATTAATACAGGTAACCCATTAATACAAGTAAATCATTAATATATTTAGCCTATTAAAATGCTACACAATTAATACAGATCACCCATTAATACAGGTAATCCATTAATACAGGTAACCAGTTAATACAGGTAACTCATTATTACAGGTACACTATTAATACAGGACACCCATGAATACAGGTAACCCATAAGTACAGAAAACCCACTAACAGATAAGCCATAAATACAGAAAACCCGTGAATAAGGTAATCAATTCATACAGGTAACCCTAAAATAATTGTAACACATTAATATAGATTACCCATTAATACATGCGATTCATTATTATACGTTTGTCATGAATACATACTTCCCATAAACACATACGTCCCATTAAAACATACTTCCATATGATACATCGTTTCCATAAATACATACCTTCCATATTATACTTAATTTTCAAAAATACATACTTCCCATATAATACATACTTCCCATATAATGCATACTCCTCATAAATACATACTCCCATAAATACATACTCCCCATAAATACATACTCCCCATAAATACACACTTCCCATGAATACATACTTCCATATAATAAATAATTTCCATAAATACATGCGTCCCATATAATACATACTTCCCATAAATACACACTTCCCATGAATACATACTTCCATATAATTAATAATTTCCATAAACACATACTTCCCATATAATACATACTTCCCATGTAATACATACTTCCCATAAATACATACTTCCCATAAATACATACTTCCTATATAATACATACTTCCCATAAATACATACTTCCCATATAATACACACTTCCCATATAATGCATACTCCTCATAAATACATACTCCCCATAAATACATACTCATCATCAATGAATACGCCCCATGAATACATACTTCCATATAATTAATAATTTCCATAAACACATACTTCCCACATAATACATACTTCCCATATAATACATACTTCCCATAGATACATACTTCCCATAAATACATACATCCTATATAATACATACTTCCCATAAATACATACTTCCCATAAATACATACATCCTATATAATACATACTTCCCATAAATACATACTTCCCAAAAATATATACATCCTATATAATACATACTTCCCATAAATACATACTTCCCATAAATACATACATTCTATATAATACATACTTCCCATAAATATATACTTCCCATAAATACATACATCCTATATAATACATACTTCCCATAAATACATACTTCCCATAAATACATACATCCTATATAATACATACTTCCCATAAATACATACTTCTCATAAATACATACATCCTATATAATACATACTTCCCATAAATACATACTTCCCATAAATACATACATCCTATATAATACATAATTTCCATAAATACATATTTTCTTTATAATACATACTTCCCATAAATACATACGTCCATATAATACACAATTTCCATAAATACATACTTCCCATATAATAATATTCATAAATCCATATCTCCATATCTTTCATAAATACATACTCCCCATATAATACATACTCCTCATATAATACATACTACCCATATTATACATACTCCCCATATAATACATACTCCCCATATAACACATACTCCCCATATAATACATACTCCCCATATAATACATACTCCCCATATAATACATACTCTCCATATAATACATTCTTCTCAAATAATACACACTCCCCATATAATAAATACTCCACATAAATACTTACTCCCCATAAATACATACTCCCCATAAATACATTCGTCCCATAATAACATGTTTCCTTTAAATCCATATTTCACATAAATCCATATGTACCTTAAATGCATACCTCTCATAAATATATACTTCCCATAAAGATATAGTTAGTTGTCTTTCCACTTGTGCCGTTTAGCGTCGTAAGGAGATAAAGTCGTCTATCCTGTGCCAAGTGCGTTGCGTCGGTCAATGTGAGCCCTTGTCGCTGCATAATCACGCTAATGTCATCTATCCACCTACCTCGCGGTCGTCCCCTTGCCCTGTAGCCAGATCTACCGGCGTTGTAAGCCATCAGTGAAAGTTGATGAGGGTGCATTCTCATGCGATGATTAATGCAACGTATTTTCTGCTTGTAAATGTATTGGACACAAGACATTGTGCCGACCATACTTCGAATGTCGTCGTTCACGCATTCTGTCCGTACTGGTAACACGGATGCCCTTCCTCAAGCACTTCATTTCACAAGTCGCAATTCTGCTCTCGCGCGCCCTGGATAGAGGGCTTGTTTGGCACTGGTAGCACAGAGTCGGCATAAATATACTGTTTATCAGCTGTTGACTTGTTGCCAAACTATTGGTCAGGTGTCTAAGCAGTGGGGACAGCTGATAAGTTACCGCAGATGCTTTCTGACACATAGTCTCAATTTTCCTGTCGATCCTACCGTCTGCCGAAAAAATACTTCCCAAATACTTGATCTCATGGATATAAAGATATACTTTCCATAAATAAATATTTCTCAAAAATACGTACTTCACATAAATACACACTTCCAATAAATACATGTTTCTCATTAATAAATGTTTCTCGTGAATTCATCATATGCCGTGTCTAGCGCCAGTCTAAGCACGCGGCTGCTACAACAGTTTGCCTCCTAGTAGGAAGCCTTTATCACGTCATTTGTGTGCTCTTGTCGATGGAGTTTGTGTGCTTGGAACACAATCGTGCTTCAGGCAACGCATTCCTCGATATCTCCAAGAATTCTAGTCCTTCGGTACTATTTCAATGACCCTGGACACAGAAGGGAGGCTGAGCTGAGTCACAGACATTGTCTCCTGAACATTCAACTATCGAAATCGATTCGAGATTTAAAATAGACTAAACTCCATAAAGGGCTGTCTTCAGCTACATGTCATTTTACCGTTTCTTTACCTATACTTTTTCTCCTTCAATATTTATTTCTTCTCTCCAATTTTCTATCTTTTCAATGTTTTCACCGTCTTGTGGTTTTTCTTTGCCTGTGTCACGTTCTGGTTACATTACAGTTGGACCGCTTTCGACTTATCCGTTCTTTTCAAACCCTGTACACTTTTGGCCAGTTTTTTTCCCACTTCCATTTTTCCTAACTCGTTTAGTGTGCACGTCTGTTATTATATGTGGCATTCGTTAATCATCTTTTTATATTTCTATTACGTGTTCATATCTCCTTTTGATAAATTCATTCCATATTTTATCATTTATCTCATATGTATATTGTCCTCTGATCACGGATACGGCGTAAGGTTTCATTCACGATATTGTTACAGGAAAGTATCTGAACTATGTAGATTATTATACATTTTCTGTAATACTCAGTTTTGAACGACGGCAGTGCCGCAAGCTGCATCTGCAAAACACGACTGTGTCATCTTTTACTACATGTTTTACGGGAACGGTTTTGTTAATAACAGCAGGAATCCGTGAACACAGGTGAGATGAGAATACAGGTGAGTGATGGAAAGAGATGAGTGATTAATGCAGGTGAGTGATGAATGCAGGTGAGTTATTAATACTGGTGAGTGATGAATACAGGTGAGTGATGAATACAGGTGAGTGATGAATGCAAGTGAGTGATGAATACAAGTGAATGACGAATGCAGGCGAGTGATGAATACAGGTGAGTGATTAATGCAGGTGAGTGATGAATACATGTAGTGGTGAATAAAGGTAACGGTGAAAACAGGTGAGTGATGAATACATGTAGTGGTGAATACAGGTAACGGTGAAAACAGGGGAGTGATTTATACAGGTGAGTGACGAAAACAGGTGAGTGAGGAATACAGGTGAATGATGAATACAGGTGAGTGATGAATACAGGTGAGTGATGTATACATGTGAGGGACGATTACAGGTATCCGGGAAAACACGTTGTCATGATAGTTAGTCTACCATGAAACCATCTTGCCACTGAAGCAGGTGTATCGTGAAGACAGTTTCCAGTGTCAACAGGTGTATCAATTAATACATATCGCAGTGAAAACAGGTGAGATTTGAATGCAGGTCGCAGCTAAAACAGATGTGATATAAAGGTCACACTGAAAACGTGTGTGCTATAAAGGTCACGGTGAAAACAAGTGTGCTATAAATAAAGTACGCTGTAGAAAAAGGTAGGCTATGAAAAGAGGTGGACGCGAAAACAGTAGTAGGTGGGCGTGAAAACGGTAGTTCTATGAATCCAGCTGGGCGTGAAAACAGTTGTTCTATGAATGCAGGTGGGCGTGAAAACAGTTGTTCTATGAATCCAACTGGGCGTGAAAACAGTTGTTCTTTGAATGCAGGTGGGCGTGAAAACAGTTGTTCTATAAATACAGGTGGGCGTGAAAACAGTTGTTCTGTAAATACAGGTGGGCGTGAAAACAGTTGTTCAATGAATGCAGGTTGGCGTGAGAACAGTTGTTCTATGAAATAGACGGGCATGGCAACAGGTGTGCTATTAATGTTTCAATCAATCAATCAAAGACCGTCGCTCCTGTTGGTACTTAGGCCATTGACAACATCTCGCCAGCATACACGTCCTTGGTTGCTGGTTCTGCCTCTCTTTAACTAATACACACCAAGTCAAAAAAGTCGTCTAGTCCGTATCTATTCAGGTTTTTGTAGAAGTAAATGTAATTTAGATGGGGTGGTCTGACACATGCCCAACTCTCCTTATTTGCCTCTTACGACACGCTTGGTAGATTACAGTGTTACTTTTGTTTGTTTCCTTATTGTGCCCCAGTAACCCATTCTAACAACGTCAGTTACCAATTTACGGTTGGGTGTACTGTAACTATATCACTACTGTTTATTTCACTGGATTCACTGGTGTGACCGGGTTCCAAGCGACGAACTTATCCGACAGACAGGTCTCGAAAGCCCATTCATCATGTTAAACCGTCGCCGTTTGACCTTATTTAGTTTTTGGGTAGTTGGTGGCGAGTGACAGACGGGAGGGCAGTGGAGCTTGCTGCCATAGATGAGTGACAGGTGTGCAGAGTAATTCGTTCCAACAACGACTGAATAGAGCCATCACCCTGAGATCCATTGGTCAGCTCTGATACTGATTGAGAGTATATAACACTAGTCAGTTTAGCTCAATCAGGCTGGATGGAGAGGGGATGAGAGCGAGAGAGAGACTGTAGATAGGAGTCTGTTTAGCTCACCGACTTAGTAGAAGAGCGATTGATAGACTGTTGTACGAATGTTGGAGATAGAACAGGATCGCTCAAATAGGTGTGTGCATTTTGTATAGAGATAATCTGAATGTGTGTCGTAAGCAGGGCACCTTGTGAACGAGGTCTGTCCTGACGAGTTTAGCGAGTGTGTAGATCGACTAGATGTGTGTGTGGTGTGTGTAGACACCGAGGGAACGAGGTACGTTCTAGAGTTGTGAGTATACGTATAATACATTGAATGCATTATGTCCAGATCGCCCGCCTGAGGGGATTTGAGTGAGGATGAGTTTTTGATAAGGTGTGTTGAGGAACCAGTTAAGGAGATCTAGATGTGTGTGTGATGTGAGTACGGCAATAGAACTGGGTTTTGATAGTTGGGAATTCCATCAATAGCTAATGCTTATAATTTCCACTTTAGTTAATATTTATATTAACATATATATACTATAGGAATAATTAGTTAAGATGACATGTATTGTATTGTGTTTATAATTTCACTACTCATTTTTCTGGTATGAGTATTATATAATAAATATGCCATCTGCTGTGTGCTATATTATTTTCAGTGTGTGGTCATGAATGTTGTGGATGTGTGATAATGTTCTAAGTTAGAATAACCCTAGGGCACACAGTGGGATCTGCTACACATTATTGCTATTTGTGAATCTTACATACAAATGTCAGGAATGTTGTGAAACATTGTCTCAGCGTCGACTTTAAGCTGCGGGTGTAACCTAGTGTTAGAAGGAACGAAAACCTCTGTTCTCTGCCTCCTCCAACCAAATCACTTATACTTGACACTTGACTCTTGTGTTGTTTGCACTCTGCCGCCTATTTTACAATATCTTCCCATTTGTCTTGTATTAAATATCAAATTGTTATTGCAGTATTCTAGTTATCAAGCGATGAACCTCCGTACACTTTAATTATTGTTAGCCTAACGATCGAATTTTGGATAATCTTGTTCTTAGACGCCATACTACTATCATGAGATTTAAAGGTCTTTAATTCTATCTTTTTGTGACTTTTAGTTTCTTTAGGATGGGCTAGCTAGTAGCATGTGCAATCCTCTTCAGCACACCAGACAGGTTACAGTGTAACTATTACTTGCTTTCACTTAGACCACGGTAACACATATACCCTTTTATAATATCTCTTTGTAATAGTTGTATCGTTTGTTGTGTTAGCGTGTCATACGTTGCGTCGCATTTGTAAGTTGGCTGTGCAGTCTGCATTTTGCAGCTCGAAGCAATCGCTTTTGGCACATCTTTTTATATGGATTATCTTTCCATAGCCTTGACCTGTCACAATAATACTTGTCTTGCAGTAGGACGCTTATAGGCGCACTGTTACTTCTCCTAGATCAATTGCCAACTATTGCCTGCGGGCCACAATTGTCCAGCGAGTAATAGTATTAATACGTAAGACTCGCCTCGCTAGGCTTGACATCATCTGCCTGTCACTCACTACTACGGTGATCACGCCTATCCCACACCTCGTTAGCCTGGCTGTCGTGAAAACAGCCCGTTTCCAGGAAGGGCTTTGTGGACGCCGAGGTGAGGGTCTCGGTCAGTATATTTTGCCTGAACCTGACTAACATGTCTGATCAGTATGTTTCGCCTGACCAGACATTGTTTTTCCTTCCCATATAGCTGTAAATTTGCACCTGACTTACGATTAGGGAAGTAAAAGGCACAGAGGAAGGGACAAATCCACCCCACTGCACACAATATGTGGCTTAGTAAAATAATCTTGTAACACTATATTCCCAACAGCGGTTAAGTTGGCAATGAAACTACCATAACCTGTTTGTCCTGATTTCTAAATATAAAATACGTCTTTTAAAAATACAAACCACTTCAACCCAGACTGTTTTTTGGGAGGCTATTTTGGGGTGACGGATTCATATTTAGCTGTTTTTCTTATGTACGTTTGATTAGTTTCAGTTCATTTGTCTGAGTGACATTTGCGTGTTCCTTTGTATATTTATTTACTGTTCATTATTTTTAGAAATACGTTTTGGCTTAACTTGTAAATTTCTACAATGACTTAGCATAATTCTAATATAGCTATATAACCTCATATATTTTTACTATTTCGTGAGTTACCGGGGCCAGAAAGGGGAGTAAAGAATACCTGCACCATCACCTGTCAGGCATATCGTAAGAAGCGTCTGAGGTGTGCTGTGTGTGGGGTCGGCTATCCCATTCTGTAGAAACGTAAACCAAACGGAAAAGAAATCTAGACCTCTAGATCCAGTGGTAGAAGAGAAGTGTTAGGTTAATCAAGTATTGTAACTATAAAGCATTCGACGTCCATTACTCCTTCTATATATTTCTTCTTCTTCGTTGTCGTTCGTTCCTAAACTCCGGCTACCAAGCCCTGACCGTTCCCAAACTCCCGCTACCACGCCCTGACCGTTCCCAAACTCCCCCTACCAAGCCCTGACCGTTCTCAATCTCCCGCTACAAAGGCCTGAACGTTCTCAAACTCCCGCTACCAGGCTCTGACGGTCACCAAACTCCGGCTACCAAGCCCTGACCGATCCCAAACTCCGGCCGCCAAGCCCTGATCGATTTCAAACTCCCACTACCAAGCCCTGACCGATTTCAAACTCCCGCTACCAGGCCCTGACCGATTTCAAACTCCCGCATCCAGGCCCTGACCGATTTCAAACTCTCACTACCAAGCCCTGACCGATTTCAAACTCCCACTACCAAGCACTGACTGATTTCAAACTCCCGCATCCAGGCCCTGACCGATTTCAAACTCCCACTACCAAGCCCTGACCGATTTCAAACTCCCGCATCCAGGCCCTGACCGATTTCAAACTCCCACTACCAAGCCCTGACCGATTTCAAACTCCCACTACCCAGCCCTGACCGATTTCAAACTCCCTCTACCAGGCCCTGACCGATTTCAACTCCCGCTACCAAGCCCTGACCGATTTCAAACTCCCGCTACCAAGCCCTGACCGATTTCAAACTCCCACTACCAAGCCCTGACCGATTTCAAACTTGAAAATGGCTTTGCAAGTAACAGGATGTTGTCCGGAGAACGGAATGCGTTGTGTCGTAGTTTACAAATTCACTGCGATATTTGCTCCGACACTCTTTAGGTCCAACACATCCAACATCAGCAGGCATTTTTAGTACCGGGTTAGCTTTCCCACTTCGATCACTTCTCTTTCGCCTGTCTGCTCTGTTGCCGCCTGTTATCCAGGATCACCACGTGAAGGTGAAGAATGGTCTTTGCAGGTTTGGCTCGCTGGTCCTGACTCTAGCAGTCAGCTCTGGGTCACTGGCCCTGATGCTAGCAGTCAGCTCTGGCAAGCTTGTCCTGACGCTAGCAGTCAGCTCTGGATCGCTGGCCTTAATGCTAGCAGTCAGCTCTGGGTCGCTGCCCTGATGCAAGCAGTCAGCTCTAGGTCACTGGTCCTGACGCTAGCAGTCAGCTCTGGGTCACTGGCCCTGACGCTAGCAGTCAGCTATGGGTTGCTGGCCCTGATGCAAGCAGTCAGCTCTGGATCGCTGGCCCTAATGCTAGCAGTCAGCTCTGGGTCGCTGCCCTGATGCAAGCAGTCAGCTCTGGGTCGCTGCCCTGATGTAAGCAGCCAGCTCTGGATCGCTGGCCCTAATGCTAGCAGTCAGCTGTTGCTTGCTGACCGTTATAGATCATGTACTGCTCAGCATCCTGATCCCTTATATATTTGAACATTGTGTGGAATAATGCTGACCAATTTATATAGGATTCGTAAAGTACCAAAAAAGCATAAGACGGCTTAGATAATGAGTCTTTCTAGTAATTTCTTAGGCACTACGAAATTTCCCTGAAGTTAACTAACAAATTTAAGAAGTTATGAAGATATAAAATGCAGTTCAACACGTTGACCAGATTTCTGGGTCCATTCAGATAATTACTGGTGTGCGACAGGATTGTGTCTTATCTGATCCAGTCAGTCTTTTGAGAGCATCACAGAGAACGATTGACACCTATCCAGAAGAATGAATAGATATCTATACTGATAGATCTGCTTTTAAGGTCACAATTAAAGGAAGCGGTGGAGTCTGCGTGATGCCTGTGGGCAGATATGTTCAAATTATGAGGCAGAAATAACAGCATTGGAACTAGCTCTGCTCCACTTGTGGACTGTATTTGATGCTTTCCCATCAAAAGGACAAAGCATCGTAAACTCTACAGATTCATTATCTGCCCTTCAAACTCTGGAAGATGATGGTCACTGTAGGCCTGAACTTACTCAAATATCCTTAGATACCAACCAACTTCTCACATCCCATTAAGTCAGAATAGTTATACAATGGATCCCTGGTCACTCAAATATACCTGGCAATAACAAGGCAGACAGACTGACTAAGAAGGAAGCAAGGCAAGAACAACAATACACATCAGCAACCATATAGACAGCTAAACAAATACTGAAGACTGTGAACAAAGAAGCCTGGCTGAATGGGAATGAGCAATGGGAATATCTGGGAGAGAAATCTACAGACATATGGCCATCCCAAATCCACAAGATATCAACCTCCTAATAAGGAGAGACCAAAGCACCCTTTTCTGACTTCGCACTCAACCCATACAAATTAACAGTCACTTGGACATAATACAACCAGAACATACTCCAGAGTGCCGGCTGTGCACACATCATATGAAACTGTTGAACATCATCTTTTTTTAACGTCCAGCGCTTGCCAGTGTTAGGAAAGAGCTTCTTCCTTTGAGGCCAGACAAATGGAAAACTTTGTACGCAACAAAATAACAGCTTACAAACACTTAATAAGGGCAACTATTAGTGGCTTATTACAGCCATGGTATTATGAATCCACGTCTGACTACATAAGCTGATAGAATAGCACAAGCAGCCGAACTACAACGGATAATCAGTCTATTCTGCGGTAGACAGGAAACCATCTTGATAGCTCGAGACAAAAATCAAAGAAACAGGAATGATATGGGAAAAGCTGGAAAGGGTGGTCCAGAACAGGAGGCCGGCGTGTATTTGTTGAAGACCTGTGCTCGGTAGAGCTAACATGATTTGAGTGAATGGCTCCCTCTTTATATATATCATCATCATCATCAGTCCTGTAACCTAGAAGGTCGATGACCATTATTTGTCGAACTGGTTCCCGACATATATCTCAATTTTTCGCCATGGTATTAGTTTCAGATATAGACTTTTCCGTCCACCCTTTTATATTGTCTTCCCAACTTTTGTTTGGTCTCCCTCTTTCACGCTTCCCAGGCACAGTGCCTTTCAGAACGATCTTGGTCCACCCCACCGATCGTGATATATGTGGTGCATAATTAGTATTCATTCGTGATAAATGTCCAAGATTTAGTGAAGCCAAAATCAAGGCAGGTGTATTTGTCGGTTCTCAGAAATGTCAACGCTTCCGAGATCAGCGGTTTAATGTTATCCTAACAGGTGATGAGAAGCTAGCTTGGAATGCTTTCCATAATGGGCACACAAACTTTCCAGGAAACAACAAGACCGTCAAATACCAGGAGCTTGTAGAAATTCTCTTACAGCTCTTCGAAACAATACCGTCAACATGTCCTCGAAATTTCACTTTTTATACTCTTAAGTGGATTTCTTTCCTGCTAACTGCGGTGCTGTCAGTGACGAGGAGGGGGCGGGGAGGAATTTCATCAGGACATTACTATTCTCGAAAATAAAATACTAAAGAAAATGGAATGCAGCAATGCTAGGAGACTAGTGTTGGGCCCTTGTTAAAGATGCTCCAGAAACGCATTACAAGCGACAGGCAAAAAATCGTCGCGGTGAATCATTTCCGCTATGAGCATTATTATATGGTGTGTACTGTCCTGTCGAAGACGTATGTGTCGGACAGAAAGGTGCGGATATGTAAACTAGCGACACAACGCATTCCGTTCTCTGGACTACACCATGTTACTTGCAAAGTCCTTTTCAGGGCTTGGTAGCAGGAGATTGAGAACGAACACAGAAGAAGAAGTATTAGAAAACTTGTTTTATAGAAGTTATGAAAACTAGAGTTAACCTGGTGTTTAAAAATGGCTATTTTCATTTTCAGAAGTCCAGAAACTTAATAGTAACTTTATTTAATTCCAGATATACATAAAAAGCCAAAATATGTTGATTAGTATAATATGCATATACAAAAAGGGGGAAAAACGAGGGATGTGCGTAGCGCTGGCAACCGTATTACAGTATGTCAAACAAATTCACGCATATAGGAAATAAAACATACACGTTTCTGAAGAACTTCCTGAAAGGCAGACAGCTGCATTGATAATCGGGCGCACCTATTTGAGTTTAAAAAAATGTAAGTTTCCTCTTGCTCTGCTCTCTCTTTCGCTATCTCTATCTTTCCCTTTCTCTCTGATTACCTAATATCCCTACCTTGCTTACATGATTCTGCTCTCACTTAGCGCTAATTTCCTCCATCAGACTCTGGCGATTTAACCTCCGCCCTGGTAACTCAAACATCTGCTTCCTCATAATCCGCCCACTCCCTCCCCACACACATCACATCCTCATTACCTTCAGCTTTGATTTCTTGGAGTTTTCCGAGAATCATTTTTCATTTGAAAGATGTGAGTTGTAGGGACTTTTCAATGTTGTTTGATTTCTAACAAACCGATGTGACAAAGTGATCTTGTTGTTGTGGAACGAGAGAGAGAGAGAGAGAGAGAGAGAGAGAGAGAGAGAGAGAATTGTGAATGTGTTAGAGAATTACTCATGTATATGAGAAGGTTGTGTATGTGTGAGAGAAGGTTGTGTATGTATGAGAGAAGGTTGTGTATGTGTGTGAGAAGGTTGTGTATGTTTGGTGTATGTGATAGAGAAAGACAGCTGTGTATGTTTGTTGTATGAAAAGGTTGTGTGTATGTGTGTTGTGTGAGAAGGTCGTGCATGTGTGTTGTGTGAGAAGGTCGTGCATGTGTGTTGTATGAGAAGGTTGTGAATGTCTGGTGTATGTGATAGAAAAAGACAGTTTTGTATGTTTGTGAGAAGGTTGTGTATGTGTGTGAGAAGGTTGTGTATGTCTGATGTATGTGATAGAGAAACACAGTATTGTATGTTTGTGAGAAGGGTTGTGTATGTGTGTGAAACGGTTTTGTATGTGTGTTTTGCGATAAGGTTGTGAATGTGTGTTGCATGAGAAGGTTGTGAATGTCTGGTGTATGTGATAGAGAAATACAGTTGTGTATGTGTTTGAGAAGGTTGTGTATGTGTGTGAGAAGGTTGTGTATGTGTGTGAGAAGGTTGTGTATGTCTGGTGTATGTGATTGAGAAAGACAGTTTTGTATATTTGTGAGAAGGTTGTGTATGTGTGTGAGAAGGTTTTGTATGTGTGCTGTGTGATAAGGTTGTGAATGGGTGTTGTGTGAGATGGTTGTGTATGTGTGTTGTGTAAAAAGGTTGTGCATGTTTATTGTGTAAGAAGGTTGTATATGTGTGTTGTGTGAGAGGTTTGTGTATGTTTATTGTGTAAGAAGTTTGTGTATGTTTGTTGTGTGAGAAGGTTGTGTATGTTTGGTGTATGTGTGTGAGAAAATTGTGTATGTTTGGTGTATATGTGTGAGAAGGTTGTGTATGTGTGCTGTGTGATAAGGTTGCTAATGTCTGATATATATGATAGAGAAAGACAGTTTTGTATGTTTGTGAGAAGGTTGTGGATGTATGTTGTATGAGAAGGTTGTATATGTGTGTTATGTAAAAAGGTTGTGTATGTTTATTGTGTAAGAAGGTTGTGTATGTGTGTTGTGGGAGAGGTTTGTGTATGTTTATTATGCAAGAAGTTTGTGTATGTTTGTTGTGTGAGAAAGTTGTGTATGTGTGTTGTGTGAGAAGGTTGTGTATGTGTGTTGTGTGAGAAGGTTGTGTATGTTTGTTGTATGTGTGTGAGAAGGTTGTGTATGTGTGATTGAAGGTTGTGTATGTTTTGTATATGTGTGTGAGAAGTTTGTGTATGTTTGGTGTATGTGTGTGAGAAGATTGGGTATGTGTTTGAGAAGGTTGTGTATGTTTGGTGTATGTATGTTTGAGAAGGTTGTATATGTGTGTTAAACGGTTGTTTGTGTGTGTGTGTTGTGTGAAAAGGTTGTGTATGTGTGTTGTGTGAGAAGGTTGTGTATGTTTGGTGTATGTGTGAGAAGTTTGTGTATGTGTGTCAGAACGTTGTGTATGTTTGGTTTATCTGTGTGAAAAAGTTGTGTATGTGTATGAGAACGTTGTGTATGTGTAAGAGAAGGTTGTCTATGTTTGGAGTATGTGAGAGATAAAGACAGTTGTGTATATTTGGTGTATGTGTGTCACAAGGTTGTGTATGTGTGGTGTATGTTAAAGAGAAGAACAGTTGTGTGTGTATGTGTGAGAATATAGCATATATCTCGTGTTTGTGAAAGAGATGGGCATGCATATCTGTGACAAAAGAAGAGAGAGAGGAAGAGAGAGATAGAAAGATAAGTATGTATGTGTGTGTCAAAGAGAGAAGAGAGAGAGGCAAATCGTTTTATATGTGTGTCACAGAAAGATATAGTTATGTATGTGTTACAAAGGCAAGGGAAGATAGTTATGTAGGTGTGTTACAAAGGGGAAGATAGTTATGTATGTGTGTTACAAAAGGAAGGGAAGATAGTTATGTATGTGTGTTACAAAGGGAAGGGAAGATAGTTATGTATGTGTGTTATAAAGGGAAGGGAAGATAGTTATGTATGTGTTACAAAGGGAAGGGAAGATAGTTATGTATGTGTGTTACAAAGGCAAGGGAAGATAGTTATGTATGTGTGTTACAAATGAAAGGGAAGATAGTTATGTATGTGTGTTACAAAGGCAAGGGAAGATAGTTATATATGTGTGTTACAAAGGGAAGGGAAGATAGTTATGTATGTGTGTTACAAAGGGAAAGGAAGATAGTTATGTATGTGCGTTACAAAGGGAAGGGAAGATAGTTATGTATGTATGTTACAAAGGAAACGGAAGATATTTATGTATGTGTGTTACAAAGTGAAGGGAAGCTAGCTATGTATGTGTGTTACAAAGGGAAGGGAAGATAGTTATGTATGTGTGTTACAGAGGGAAGGGAAGATAGTTATGTATGTGTGTTACAAAGGCAAGGGAAGATAGTTATGTAGATGTGTTACAAAGGGGAAGATAGTTATGTATGTGTGTTACAAAGGGAAGGGAAGATAGTTATGTATGTGTGTTACAGAGAGAAAGGTAGTCTGGTATGTTTGTGTGTGACAGAGAGATAGTTAGTCTCGTATTTTTGTGTGTGACAGAGAAAATGTAGTCTGGTATGTTTGTGTCTGACAGAGACAAATGTAGTCTGGTATGTTTGTGTGTGAGAGAGACAAAAGTAGTCTGAAATGTTTGTGTGTGACAGAGAGTAGGAAAGAGGGATTGATGTATGTGTGTGGCAGAGATATATAATTGTGTATGTGTGACACAGAGAAAGGTAGAAAGGTATGTATGTGTGTGACAAAGAGAGTGTTTGTTATATATTTGTGAGACTATGAGAGAGTTATGTATGGGTGTGACAGAGAGATAGAGAAACATAATATGTGTGTGTGGGACAGAGAGAGGGAGATAAATATATATGCGTGGGGCAGAGAGAGAGAGAGAGAAAGAGAGAGTAAGGGAGATACATATATATATGTGGAACAGAGATAAACAGTTTTGTATATGTGGTGCAGAGATAGAGAGATTGGGGGGGGGGGGAGAGTTGTGAATTTGTGTATATGTGAGAAACATGTTTTGATGACAATAGAATCAGATGGTAACAACAAGGAAAGAGATCATATATAGCCAGTCAGAAGGTGTGGTATGTAAAGACGTCAGTAATAAAATTGATGAAGTGTACAGTCGGGTTCAATGGGCCGATGTACAAGTGCAATCATTAAGTAAAATAAATTGTATTACAAAATGCATGGAATAGTATGTACTACATAAAATCTTTTTGAAGGATTATAATTGGCTCATGTAGGGGACGTGATAATCGAGCAGTATGCGCATGCGCAATATAGCATACACCATGGCCGCGAACTGTCGACTTGCACCGGCAGAGGGTATTGAACGTTTAGTAATCCACATAAGAATGATGGTTCAGTATGAAGACAGTGGTTTGAGTCAGGAGAGAGAGTGTGAATGGGTAGAATGATTTCAAAACGGAAGACAAAACGTCATTTAGAAATCTTGGAGTGGGTGACCACAGGCAATTCACTTTTTATGAAATAGTCGTAGATTTCAAAATTAGTCACGGTGCTCTGCACAAAATTGTCCATACTGACCTCGGTTATAGGATAGTGTGTAGTAGATGGGTCCCAAGGTAGGTAATGGAGGTAAGGTAATGGAGGTAAGGTAATGGAGGTAAGGTAATGGAGGTAAGGTAATGAAGGTGGTGCAAAATTAAGTAAAATGCGAACCAACAAACTTTTGTATAAAGGAAATCCACAGGTTAATTAACAGGTGGACTAAGTTTGTTACAAGACAGGAGGACTATGTAGGAGAATAAGGCACAACTAACTTTTGCTTCGTCCTCTTAAGAGAATGTTATTGCTAACATTACTGTTACTTTTGACAGTTCCTCGTATAATCCAATCAGGCCCAGTCAGTGTGATATGTCAAGTCTCCAGTAACATAATTCATGAGGTGCATAGTGTTCTGTGGATCAATGTAAGTCCCTTGTATAAAACCCGGTTATGTGCATACCACCTCAGAAACCGAGATGCAAAAAGAAAACTTCAGATTAGGTGGCAATGCCAGGAGCTTAAACACTGAACTGCACTGCAGGCGTGAAGTTAGACCGCACACTGTCCTATATGACGCACTGTCAGGAAACAAAGCGTAAGATACGCGCAAGAAATAATATCATCCAAAAACTGACCGGCACAACTTGGGGGGAGGTAGTGGGGGGGGGGGGGGGGTGTCACTTCAGTCCTTCGGACATCTGCAATTGCCTTGTGTTTTACCGTAGCTGAATACGTTGAAACAGTCTGAAAAAACTCTGCTCGTTCATGCGAAACTAGTTGATATCAGCAATAAATAATGCTGGTCGGATAGTATCAGGAGGGGGGGGGGGGGGTGCTAAAAACCCACCCTCATTGATAAAATATACCCAATAATTGGCATAGCACCACCCGAGATTCGAAGAAGCGTCGCAGCAAAAATCGAACGAGAAAAACAGGAGCATGACAAAAGACACTCAATGTTTAGACATCAGATATACAGCGCAAGACTCAAATGCAGATATACCTTCTTAAAATCAACACAGCCAATACAGACAAACCCTAAAAGTCACAACGTTAAAAAGGTTTAGATTCGCTGCTGCAAAGTATAGGTTTTCAACAAATACAGAGATATTCAAGAAACATTATGTACTGACGTTTTGGTTGCTTACAATTTATGCAGGATTGATTAACCAGCCCCTTGCCCAACCCACGTTAGTCATCTCTTACAACATATCTGGATTTATACAGGGCTGCTAGTCTTTGACTATCTATTAGGTTCCGGCAATACTTAAGTGTTCTTGCATTAGTTGCTATTATGGCAATTTGAGAATGTCAGTTCGTCACAACATTAGAACCGCCTCCAAACCTTCGTCTTTAACATTTCCCCTTCAATCCTTACTTCTACATCTCCCCTTCATACCTTTTCTACCATTATCAAATTTGCTAACGCAGATAATAACAAAAAACAAAGTTTATATTTCTCCAATCTTTAAAAGCTTTCCCCACCCTCTCAATACATGTTTTATCACTTCTCAAATTAAGCTTCTATTTACGCTTGCTGCCTCAACAGTATTTCTTCACTGTGTGCAGGGCACATGTCCAAACGAATTACGTTTATTTTCGCTGGGTGCCCTAAGATCGTCGGCGAAAGAGGAGAAATGTATTTTTTAAGCGTAAACATTGTTCGAAAGTTCCGTCGACCGTCCGTCTTCGAATGCTCGATTTCTGCAAGGTCAGCCAAACTTAGACTAGCCGTGGTAGGAACGTTTGAACACACTCTCACATGCTCACGTATGGCTGAGGGCATGGAAAAGAGTAGAACAACTTTATCAGGGGTTTTCTGAGAAGAAGAAGACAAAGAAGAAAAAGAAGAACAAGAACATAGTGCAAATAAGAAGAAGGAAAAAAAGTAGAAGAAGAAGTAGAGAAGAAAAGGAAGGGGAAGAAAAAGAAAGGAGAAGAGGAAGAAAAAGAGGAAGAAGAAGAGGAAGAAGAAGTAGAAAAAGAATAAGAAATGGGAAGAAGAATGAGAAAATACTAAAGAAATGAAGAAGAAGAAGGAGAAGATGCAAAGGAGAAGAAGAAGGAGAAGATACAAAGAAGAACAAGTAGAAGAAAAAGAAGAAAAGTAGAAGAAGAAGAAAAAGTAGAAATAGAAGAAGAAAAAGTAGAAATAGAAGAAGAAAAAGAAGTAAAAAAAGAAGAAAATATAATATATATATTTATAGTACAGTGATGTGAGAGGAGATTAGCATGAGATCAGGAAAAACATACTGATCAGACTAAGTTAGTCAGGGTCAGGCGAAACATACTGATCAGACTAAGTTAGTCAGGGTCAGGCGAAACTTACTGATCAGACTACGTTAGTCAGGGTCAGATAAAACATACTTGTTAGACCACATTAGTCAGGTTCAGGCAAAATATACTGATCAGACTAAGTTAGTCGGGGTCAGGCGAAACTTACTGATCAGACTATGTTAGTCATGGTCAGGCGAAATATACTGATCAGACTATGTTAGTCAAGGTCAGGTGAAACATACTGGTCAAGACCCCATCTAACTCTCAAGCAGTGATCCCTGTAAACATGCTGGTTCAAGTATAACGAGGTGAGGATCGGGACTGTGATTCCTATAGTGATGAACTTACTGAGGAGACTCGGATTGCACTTCCGCCAGAAGGACCCAGTCCACCTTTTCTAGTACGTCTCGGTTTGCTAGGAAAGCTACTGTAATCTGCCACCAAAGGAAGTCGTCAAGAGTACCCAACTGAAAACAATAAAACAGTACAAAATCTCACATACCATCCCTGACTGCAACGCATGTTTTTGACCCACTTTTACCTTCTTTTAAATCTCCTGTCCAGTTTACGTTTACTATGTCTGTACAATGTCTTTTATTTGCTGTTTATCTGCAACTTGTCTTGAAGCATTTCCTTCCGATCAATTAGGTGTCGGTAATTAATGTTGCTTTTTTTTTTCTCAGCAGGGGTTCTCAAATTAAGTCTTTTATTCTTGTCCTCATTTCAAACACAAAACTTGATGTGTCCACTTGATTGTTCTTGTTTTCTTTATCCTCGTTGCAAGCGATGCTCTATACCAAGTGCATAACTCGAAAAGTGTCGCAATTGGAAAGGCTTAATTGGTTTCTCTTAGTGATTAATGTACTCTACTTTAATCATTGGTTGAGACTGCTTGCAGACAGCGTGTTCCCAGAATCACAGTGTGGCTTTAGAGTAGGTAGACCAACAACAGACATAATTTTTTTCTCTTCGCCATTTCCAGGAGATGTGCAGAGAAAAGAACCACCCACACTACATGATGTTTCTAGACCTCACCAAGACCTTCGACTTGATTAGTAGAAAAGGTCTATTCGAACTCCAAAAGAAAATCTTTCCCCCCCCCTCCCCCCCACCAACAACAAAAAATACGTAGCATGATAATTTCTTTTCAAGCTGATATGAATGCTCAGTCCTATGCGATGGATCATCTTCAAACTCTCTTCCCATTAAGAGTGGAGTGAAGCAGGGAAGTGTTCTTGCGCCAAACATCCTTGGTATATTCTTCTTCATGCTCCTATCGTACGCTTAAGGCGTATGTGGACGGTGTTTATCTGCACACCAGGACATATGGGCGGCTGTTTAGCCTGTCCCGACAGCGTGCAAGGACAATGTGAGAACGGTGCTCATTAGAGAGATGTTGCTTGCGTATGATGCGGTTCTAGTGACTAATAGTGAGGAGACTTTACACAAACTGTGAGACTGAGTGGTGCAAGCAGTTTGGGCTCACCATAAGCCTGGAAAAGACAAAAGTCTTCGCGCAGGTTATTACCACTCCCCCTTCCATAAAGATTGCTGGGACCACTCTGGATGACGTAAACAGTTTCACTTATCTGGGGTCTGCCATCAGCAACACTTTGTCGCTCGACAAGGAGAGCAGGCTTGGAAGGGCAAGTATCGTCGTGTCCCGCCTAACGAAGAGAGTCTGGGAGAACACTGCGCTGTCTCACTTCACGAAGGTCAGGATCTATCTGACCTGCGCTCTTGGCACTCACGTGTATGGAAGCGAGACTTGGAGCACTTACACTTAACGGGAACGGCGACTCAACACCTTTCACATGAGGTGTCTGTGGCGTATATTGGGGAGAGGGTGGCAAGAGAGAGTGTCACATAGGGTGCTATTATAGCGAGAAAACACTCACTGTTGAGTCAGCGACATCTTCGATGGTTATGGCATATTTACCGCATGGAAGATGGGAGTCTGTCAAAGAGTATCCTCTATGGACAGCTGGCCATTGGAGTTATAGGAAACGGCCGTCCGACACTGCCATCCAAGGACGCATGCAAGAGGGACATGAAGACACGCGAAATCCTATTCGAGGGTTTTGAAAAAAAATACTCAAAATTGATTTCTATGAAGACAGTCAGTTGGGGCAGACTGAGGTGCCGACGCTCGTAAAGGCATTCTGGCTACAGGAAAATAGAACGATTGAAGAGATCATGGAACACCCTGGGAAGCCAGCCTCCTTAGCATTGCTGTACGATCTGTGATAGGTACTGCCACTAGCGGATCGGCCTAAACAGTCATAGTAGACAGTGTTGAAATACAGGAGAGAGAGAGCTGGACAAAACTTATAGGGCGCCACGCGCATGGTCTACAGCGACTGAGACGCTTTTGATGATGATGACAGCTATCATTATAAACGTGCAGATAACTTGTAACTCGTTGAAAAATACATTTATAACTAAAAAAAAAACGTTTTGCAAAATAGGGCAAAGGATATGGTAATCAACGGTCACTCTTTTTAAAAGTTTAATTTAACTTGACCTGGTCATCCTCCGGATGCGTGCCAGATGCGTGTTCTTCTTTTATTTAAATGTTAACCAACTTCCTCATAACATAGAGAGCTTAAATTTTAATGAATATTGGACACGTCATTCAAAAGATACCGGAAGAAGCACTTTCTTTATATTTTCTTTGTTCAGTCCCGTGACCACGGTTGAATCGCGAAAAATAAATATTTTAAACAGTATTTACTTGTTCAAATTTGACAAACAAATGAAATGTTCTTTAAGCAGCTGTGGTGCGTTAGATACACCATACCGGGTTAGAAACCACTTCTTGTCTAGTTTGACTAAACATGTCGCAGGTTTATATGGGAATGATCACCTTTCCATAAAGAATTGACAAAACTAATGTACCCCAATTCTGCCACCATTGTGTAACAGTCAGTTCAGTTCAGTTCTGTTCATCCCGTAACCCATCAGGTCGTTGGGGCACACATGAAGACACTCCCAAAATCTCACGCCATCCCTCTCTGTCTGTCGCCGCCTATCGTATCTCACCGGGACGAAGACCTGACCAGTCAGTGATGTTGTCCACCCATCTCTTCCTTGGACGTCCTCTCCCTCTATGTCCCGGTGTGTAGCACCCACAACAAAAAATTAAAAAACATGATGATGTTTGTCCAGCACATGTGATAAAGACCACTCTCTGTGTTCAGCCGTGTGGACAGTCTTTTCTCTTGCTCGCAGACCAAGCAAGTGTTCGATTTACACTTACACCACGCGCTCCCCCTCATCGAATGACAGCTGCGAATGGTTTGAAATATCCTTTGTCTCTTGCTGTTTTGGTATAATCTGCCTGGCTTTTCATTGCCCATGTTTTATGCTATCGTCCAATTTGGTGTCTTATTGATCTCTGGAACATTTGCTCTCCATCTTTCTTTCCAAGTCATGGAGTGTGTAGCCTAGTCGACAGTCAACTTGCTTGCTAAGACTGGGATTACAGCGCACCAGAGTTCGAAATCACGGAAGATCAGAAACAAATCTGTGTGTTCATTGTACCACCGCTCCCCCAGTCGACCTAGCTGTAATCGTGTACCTGACGTATGAGATGGGGAAGGTATAAGCAACAAGGAAGGGAACTTGCCATCCGACCACACATAGTCTGTGGCCTAGTCCATTTAGATTTATCTTCATCCCCGACTGCAAGGGACTGACCTTCACCTTTTCCTTCCTTCCAGTATTGTTTTCAGCAAGGTTTTCTCTGTTCATATGATCAATATATTTTAATTAATTGAATCCAAATTCTGTCATCAGTTCTCAAACTTCCCAAAGACGTCTATTTTGGTTTTTTTCTGTCCTCGAGATGTGTCCCATTCTTCTATATGATGTTCGACCATCACGTGTGATAAAGACCATTCTCTTTGTTCAGCCGTGTCTATATGATATTCATCCATCAAGTGTGATAAAGACCATTCTCTCTCTCTTCAGCCCGGGTCTATATGATGTTCGTCCATCACGTGTGATAAAGACATTTCTCTCTGTTCAGCCGTGTCTATATGATGTTCGTCCATCACGTGTGGTAAAGACCATTCTCTCTGTTCAGCCGCGTCTATATTATGTTCGTCCATCGCATGTGATAAAAACAATTCTCTCTGTTCAGCCGTGTCAACAATCTATTCCTTTTGCTTTTTCAGCTGAAATGGATGACATGCTCGGTGATTTGGATTAAAGCGAGGAAGAAACTATGCCATTTGTCGGCCTCACTCTCTCGTTCTTTGCTACCTTTGGCCAGGGACAAGACATTAAATAGTAACGGACGCACTATTATTAATCCGGTTTTCCTGAAGCCCACAGCAAGCACAATGTGATGATGTGCGCGCACGAAAGATACCAATCCCAAAATTCTATCAATGGCAATGACAACTGAATAATTAGTCGATCATTGGTGGTAATCTATTTGCGCACATATTGACTATGAATTTTCACACGATGGTGACAAGTATCACATACATTTGATAACTGTAAAATTCACACAATCACTTCGTTCATAACAAATGTCGCAGGAAAATAATGATAAACGCATTACTCCAGCTTGCCCCTAGATGACGAAATATACAGCAACTGGTATTAACACTCTTCCAGCCATCTTACACACCAGCAGCCTGTGTTTGGAAGCTTCCTTTGTAATGACGTCACATAAGCGACCAAGATGGAAATCTCTTTTTTGTGCTCTTCGCCAAAGACGGTTGAACATACAAGTGTAATCATGATGGTTTGGTCTGAGCTATAAACTGAATTTGATTCAACCTTCAAATAGAGAGAGTAGAAAGTCTTCTATACATTTACATTTCAAAAACATCAATTCTCATCTCCAACTTTCTCTTTATTGCCCACGTGTTTAAGATAAACAGGAAAGACAAATATTTGAAACGTCTAATCATTCTCATTTTTAACCTGTGATTTATTTGTTTGGAAGACAAATTTTTACTCGTGTTGGTAAAAATAACTTTGATCATCACTTTTCTCTTCCTGATTAATATTTCGTACATTTCATCTTCATTATACGATACGTGTTCAAATTAAATCGGGACTTTTTTGTTTAAGTTCTACCTGAAAGGGTTATAGCGTGCTGGAACTACTCTACTATCAGTTGTTAGTGGCACTTGTGTTCTATCACTTGCTGTCACCTGACAGTTAAATAAAAATAGTGGTCAACACTGATAGTGCTTGCATGAAACATGCAGTGATGAAATCTCTTGTGAAAGAAGGCGTGAAACCTGCGGACATTTACAGATAACTGCAATCACAATACGGTGATGAGACACTCAGCCACCAATCACAATACGGTGATGAGACACTCAGCCACCAATCACAATAAGGTGATGAGACACTCAGCCACCAATCACAATACGGTGATGAGACACTCAGCCACCAATCACAATACGGTGATGAGACACTCAGCCACCAATCACAATACGGTGATGAGACACTCAGCCACCAATCACAATACGATGATGAGACACTCAGCCACCAATCACAATACGGTGATGAGACACTCAGCCACCAATCACAATACGTTGATGAGACACTCAGCCGTCAATCACAATACGGTGATGAGACACTCAGCCGTCAATCACAATACGGTGATGAGACACTCAGCTGGGGTAAGACATTTGAATGTTATTAACGTTTTAAAGAAAGCCGTACATCCATGATTGATTATCCCGGCGTGGTGGATCTCAACTCACCACAGTCATTCCTGTGAATGTCCAGATTGTGGAACGCCTTATCCGGGAAAATCGACGCATAAACTGTCGCGAAATTGCACAAGAGGCAAGTCTTTCTCTTGGTACAGTGAACACTATTATTCATGAACATTTGCATTTTCGGAGGTTAGTGCACTTTGAGTGCCAAGCCAGTCTTCCGCTGTTGACCGGCAAAGAAGAGTTCAAGCCTACACTGAATTGAATTAACTTTTCACATGGAACTGCAGGACTTTTTGTATAGCTCAACTTACAGCCCAGACCTCGCTCCGCCTCACAGCCCAGACCTCGCTCCACCTTAAAGCCCAGACCTCGCTCCACCTTACAGACCAGACCTCGCTCCGCCTCACAGCCCAGACCTCGCTTCAACTTACAACCCAGACCTCGCTCCAACTTACAACCCAGACCTCGCTCCAACTTACAACCCAGACCTCGCTCTAACTTACAACCCAGACCTCACTCCAACTTACAACCCAGACCTCGCTCCAACTTACAGACCCGACCTCGCTCCAACTTACAGCCCAGACCTCGCTCCAACTTACAGCCCAGACCTCGCTCCAACTTACAGCCCAGACCTCGCTCCAACTTACATCCCAGACCTCGCTCCAACTTGAAGCCCAGACCTCGCTTCAACGACTTCCACTTACTGACAAATCTTTCTACTCTGAAGCTTTTCAAGCATCAATTAAACGCTGTGATAAGTACAAAAGCGATGCAGGGGATTATTGCATTGCTACACTGACATATGACAGCAACAGACTGCCATCTGTCATCTGACTTTTTCCCATGCTGGGATTGTTGTTATTATTTAATGCCGACAATGAGTTAGTTTATTCTTTTTGTGTGCCCTGAAAATGGATTTGGGTGGCGAGTTGTAGTAGCTTTCCTCACATCCCAAGCATGCTGATAAAGGTGGGCCGGGGTCCTACAGGTGGTTGTGTTATGCTTGGCTTGATCGGCGTGTCACTCACTACTTCGAGGATCGATCGCTGGGGAATTCGAGTGGTTTGTAGGCTGAAGACTACAGGCCGCTTCGCCACGATTGTCGCTACGTAGTGTGCTGGCTATGTTTGTTTATTTTACCCCCAACAGAAAAACAACATATGCCCCACCAGGGATTCGAACCCTTGTCTTCCTTGTCGGCAGTCAGGCATCGAAACAATTCGGATACGCGCTCTCCACGCAGGAGATTACATTTCAACAATAAATGGCCTTTTGACTGCATAACAAAAAAATGTTTTCTTACAAAAGGAGCTCTTTTTTCACTTGAAATAAGGCGAGGCTGCAGCGGTTCTGTGGATGTGTATAATGGGAAAAAAACATTTAAAAAAACTAGTAAAAGTTGATTAAGGTTCAGCTTAATCAAAATTTTAAAATGGGTATGGTCAGATACCGCACCGAGACGAGAACACAAACAAAACCTACGTTACGACCAATAGGCCTTCATCAGGAACAACAACACTGAACTAACAAATCAACATATAAGAAAAAAAGGTTCAACTCATCTGTTTCAGGTAGGAGACGCTTTCTGTCTAAGCGACCGGTTGTGCCAAGTACTCGATAGAAACTTATATCAATATCACGCCCTCCCGGCTTATATTGCTTTCTCTTTATTCTCCTATCTGGACCACTATTTGGCCACGCTTGGCTTATTAAGCATATTCCGACACTGTTTGTTTGACCGCTCCTATTTCAGTTTCTATCGAGTACTTGGCACAACCGGTCGCTTAGACAGAAAGCGTCTCCTACCTGAAACAGATGAGTTGACCCTTTTTTTCTTATATGTTGATTTGTTAGTTCAGTGTTGTTGTCCCTGATGAAGGCCTATTGGTCGTAACGTAGGTTTTGTTTGTGTTCTCGTCTCGGTGCGGTATCTGACCATACCCATTTATAAATTTTGATTAAGCTCAACCTTAATCAACTTTTACTAGTTTTTTTTCATGTTTTTTCCCCATTTTTTTCACTTGAAAGGCTTTTGTAAATAACCAGTGAAAGATGTATAGACAATTATTATTGTAGTATTACTTTGTAAATTTCTAGCCAATAACTTTCGATATTAAGTAAGTTATTTAGACGTTTCCTGGGGCAGGAACATTATTTCCTGGTTTCCTCAATGATACAAAGAAAATCGGTCTGAAGGTGCAGCCGTCATTCAAGATAACAATGTTGATTCTGAGAAGTGCCAGGTTCAAAGCGCTGCTCTGTATTTTTATGTTTTATTTCAGTGGCGTTATCCTACTTTTTCATTTGGGGTGAAAATCGTAGACAAAGAGACATTTCTTGTCAGACACATTTGATAGCTTAGATAAACATCCTATTTACCTTCACAAGGGAGGTGGTCCACGTGTTTGCACACGCTATAAACTGTCAGGTACAGATTGCAGAATTTCAGCTCAATTCCCTGTATTTTCAAGGTCAGTGTAGGACATACTCTAGTATCTGGCCATGTATGAGAGAGCTCATTCTTCACATACATAATCAGTCCGCGCCTGCCTGATAGGCCCACATGGATAAATGTAGCACCTGTTCTTCTTCTGCGTTCGTACTGATATGAACGTTGTGGCGTTGTGTCCTAGCTTGCAGGGAAGCTTTAATATCTGCGCTATTTGGCCCGATACTTCCGGTTTCAGCTGGATTTATTTGGGGTGTCGTGTTTGTCTTCCCGCTGCTATCCCTACGCTTATTGCTCCACTAAACTAGTCCAGCCACTTTCAAGGGCCGCCACTTGGAGACAGAATAGGGTCTTCGACAGCTCTGGTTGGCTGACCCTATCTCAAACAGCCAGTTATGAGTTGCTAGCTGCTGTCGGCTCATTCGTTGGTTTGTGTCTTCAGCCCATCTGTACTATTTATATCTTGGGTACACGATGGACTATTTTTTTGTTTTGTTTTGTTTTTGCATTCACCTTATTTCTCTGATCCCCAAGGCGGTGTGCGTTGCACTGTGGTTTTTATTTTGCGCCTGTCGGTCCGGTGCATCCGACTTCAACATGTATTTTATGTAAGAGCCTGCTTCCTTCTGCATTTCCTAAGGATTTGCTTCCCCGGGGTAACGACCGGTGCTGTGAAGGGGATCGAACCTAGCACCACCTGATTGGGAGCCGTGCCATTTAACCACTAGGCCATGCCGTCCCCCGAGTACGTGATGGCCTGTAATATGTATTACTTTCTCGTGGACTGGATACACGTGTAGTAGTTGTCATTGTTGTCGTCACTGTTGTTGTTCTTGGAAGCAACCAGTCGGGAGTTAATGTTATTTCCGACGTTTCTTTCGTAGCGTGTCGCAGTAGCTCTTTCTGTATTCCGGGGATGCTGTAGAAGGTGTACATGATTAACATCCAAGATGTAGTGCAATGGGCAGCTTTTTGTAAGCTCACGTCCGTGGGTATTTCAATATCGATCACCACTTTGTTTGTGAGGTTGCTGCAACACAGTTCCAGGAGAACGACGAAGACGTGAATTGAGGTATGGATCGATATGCTTAATATGACCCTGACGTCAGTCACACAACAAGAAGTGACGTTATTTCTCCACTATTGGGTTGTTGCTGTTGTTGTTTGTGCTGAAAGCCCACAGTGAGTAGTTTTACTCTTTTGTGCTCTTGGGCTTTCAAATGAAAGCTGACCGTGGTCCTACAGGCGGTTCTGCTATGAATGACTTCATTCACGTGACGCTTACTATTAAGGGCATCATGTCGATTCTCACTGCATTGGCAAGACTGAAATAGTCTGTTTCCATGGAGAACTGTATGATAGTGATGGGCAGTCTCGATCAGTACGTTTACCTATACCTAACTAACATTATTTGATCAGTATATTTTATCTGACCCCTACTAACATGTCTGGTAAGTATGTTTTGTCTGACCCTGACTAACCTTATTTGATCAGTATGTTTTGTCTGACCTGACTAACATGTCTGGTAAGTATGTTTTGTCTGACCTTGACTAATATGTCTGATCAGTATGTTTTGTCTGACCGTGACTAACCTTATTTGAACAGTATGTTTTTCATGACCCTGACTAAAATATCTGATCAGTATGTTCTGTCTGACCTTGACTAACATTATTTGATCAGTATGTTTTGTCTGACCCTGACTAACATGTCTGATCCGTATGTCTTGTCTGACCCTGACTAACCTTATTTGATCAGTATGTTTTTCATGACCCTGACTAAAATGTCTCATCAGTATGTTCTGTCTGACCTTGACTAACATTATTTGATCAGTTTGTTCAGTTTGACCTTGACTAATATGTCTTGGGCAGTATATTTTTTCTGATCCTGACTAACATGTCTGATCATTATGTTTTGTCTGACCCTGACTAACATGTCTGATCAGTATGTTTTGTCTGACCCTGACTAACATGTCTGATCAGCATATTTTACCTGACCATGACTAACACGTCTGATCAGTATATTTTATCTGACCTTTACTAACATGGCTGATCAGTATTTTTTACCTGACCCTAACTAACATGTCTGATAAGTATATTTTACCTGACCCTTGCTAACATTGTCTGATCAGTATATTTTTTCTGACCCATACTAACATGTCTGATCAGTATATTTTACCTGACCCTGACTAACATGTCTGATCAGTATATTTTACCTGACCCTTACTAACATGTCTGATCAGTATATTTTACCTGACCCTTACTACTATTTTCTGTTCAGTATATTTTACCTGACCCTTGCTAACATTTTCTGATCAGTATATTTTACCTGACCCTAACTAACATTGATCAGTATATTTTACCTGACCCTTACTAACATTGATCAGTATATATTTCCTCTTTTTCATTAGGTTAGATGACTCCATGATTGACTACAGCATTAGCAGTCCCGATCCTCAACTTCCTAGACGCCCAGCAATGTGGTACCAGGTGCATAAACTTCCAAAGTGACATCCATTGCTACTTCCTTGGTTTGATATCCCTACAAAGGTGAACCATCAATTACAATAATCAGTTGACGTTATTGTATGGAGAATCTTGTAATTCTGAATCATCGCGAGACAGGTAGTAGAATGAAGCGATGCTGCAGAATGAAATTTAGAGTAGAGGGGTGGCGGATAATAGAGAAATATGGGGCTAGGAGGAGAAAAGTCTGGTGGCAGTCAGATACATTTGCTTTGATGTTTGTTAGTGTTACTAATTCGCTGTACTCTGTGGCACATGCAGCAGTCATCTGCGTCTTCTCTCTCGTCTCAATCCTATTCATATTTTCTTAATTGGTGTCATGTAAGAGTTTATCATTTGATATTTTGTTTGGCTAAAACATTATAATATATATGCGAAAGCGTATATAGTGAAAGGGTTTGAATATCTGGGTAACTAAACCTCCAGCATCCCGAACCATATAGCAGTGCTGGTATGACACTACTATCAAATAGCCTGAGTTTATTTTTTCCTATTATAAATACTGGATTTTTAAATTGGTTTCATTATGACAAAAACAGTCCTGGCTTTATTCAAGCAGGATTGTATTTCTTCTTCCGTCCCCTCCTTGCAATGTTTCCACACTTCCGAGACAAGTAAACTGTTCTTCATCCTCCAACATGTGATTTCCTAGAGACACTTGATGTTCGTTTGGACTACTGGTCTGAGTTTGAGATTGTTAGTGTTAGTTTGGTTTGTTTGTTTTTGTTTGTGGGATTGGGAAATGGGGGGGGGGGTATGGGTGAGGGTAGGCGCACTGCAAGGGTAAATAAACGTCAAAAATGTACTCTAATTATTCTATAGATTTTCCCCCCAAAGAGAGTATGTCGCAAATTTAAAAAGATGACTGTGTAACTATAACATCAGGTCTTGGTTATGTGGTTATCGGAGCGGCATAGATGGCGCCTGACCGTCTGCAGGGATGCCTTGCTCTAATTTACGCTGCAACTACCACCAGTCCCAAAAATAGGCGATCGTATATATTCCATGGGATACCGGCCTAAAGATTGGAAACAGATACTGGGATTAACCTGGCAAGTCAACAGCAAATCTTCTCCTGCCAAAAACAAAATTATGAAACAAAAGAGATCACACCTCTTCGTGACGTCTAACGGTACGATTGAAGTTCGGGAGATAGTGTTAAGTGTTGTTATTGTCGCCGACCTTGACCTCGCCCAGCTTTCCTACAATAAGTCGTGTTCCGATCAAGGGCCACAACTGTGACGTGAATCTATGTTGGCCCGGAAGATCTGCTACCACATACTATTAATGTGAGGCATGACCAACAACACATATGGATGGATACAAGTGCGTGTTTTACTGTAAAAGTGATACTACAATAAATGTATTTACAATTCCGTAATCAGTGGCGGAGAGTCTGTAACGTGTAGTCAGTCTGCAATCAGTGACGGGGAGTCTGTAACATGTAATAGGTGTGCAATCATTTGCGGGGAGTCTGTAACGTGTAGTAGGTATGCAATCAGTGACGGGGAGACTGTAACGTGTAGTCAGGTCGGAACCATCATCCTGATGAATGTAAGGGAAATGTTATTTCATAGCTATCCCATGTACCTACCACAAAATGGAGGTTATAACTTTGGATCAAAGTGGAGGATGTAACTTTACGGAAAATAAATATATCACAGCCCTGAGCCAGCTACATTTCTGCAAAGGTATGCACCAACCAAAGACACATTAGACTCAGTGAAGTAACAACTTTAGACTTAAACTTTAAAATGTTAATGATAAAGGGGAAAAAAAGACATTACGATTTTGATGAGAGAGCTAAATGATAACGTTGTGAATGAAAATATCGGTTTTGAAGAGATCATTGCCAATCATCAAATCGTGACTAAGAATGAAAAGACAGAGAGTTACTTCTATGGTTTAAATCAACTGGTAATTTGTGGTCGCATGTTTCAACTAAAAAAATACACAGGACAGCATATGTTTTAACCGCAGGAAAGAAAATCAGTTTGTTAAAGTATGTAGATGAGCAGTCGCGGCATCAGACTATAATCTTCTCAAAGCCAAAAGAATATGAAATATTTGGTAGTCGGGGGGAACGATGGAACACAATGAAGGATCTGACAGCAGCCAGCGGCTCATAGCTGACTGTTTGCATCAGGGTCAGCGAACTAGAGCGGACAAAGACCCTACTCCACCTCTAAGTAGCGTCCCGGAAAACAGGCATCAGAAGCAGAACTACAAGTTGTTTAATAGAAACCAAACATTTGAATAAATGAAGAAAGTCGTAAGAGTCTGATTAATGGTACAGCAACTGGCCCAGCGGCAATTACGTCTGTAATCAAATTGACAACGAAGATAGATTTGGAATAACGTACATTTATAAAGGAGTAATGCAATTATCAGTGTCTGGGAAAGTATTGAACAGCATGATGCTTGAGAGATTATATGAGACTATAAATAAAGAACTCAAAGAAGAAGAGGAAAGATTTCGACAGCCTAGGTTGTGAACGTACATGACAGCTGCACGTTATAATAATTGAGCATAGTGTGGAATGGAATTCGCCACTCTATATCGGGTTCGAGGTCTATGAAAAAGTATTTGACAGTACAACAAATAATCACTCAGGAATATCTCGTCAAACGTGGAGAGCCCTTACAGTTCACTGATGAATTAATTAAACAGGCTTTTATGAAATAGTCTATATGAAGATCGGTTTTCTGGGTCCTTTGAGTTAAGTCCCACTGTGCAATCATGATGACTCGTATCATCGATGCGCTTTCTGTTGACTGTTGAGAAGATTATGAAGACAAGAACATCAAAAAACAAAAATGGAATTGACAAAATAACTTCATGATCTGGTCTTTGGCAATTACTTGACTAATTAGTCCCATAATTGAAATTAAATACACAAGATGGTAAGTATACTCGATAATAGGTCACGTAAATTAGAACTGTCAATACTTAGAGAAAATCAAAAGATTATGAGAATAAATGCAACTAACGATACTAAATAATAATAATAGCTGCACTTCGCAAGCAAAGATGGGGACAGCTTTGTACTTGTGCTGCGAGATGTGTTCTCATATGATTGTCTTCTTAATCGTCTTCTTTATTTTCTTCTTCGCTCGTTCTCAATATACCATGATCTAACGAAGAACAGAATGCGTTGTGTCATAGTTTACAACTTGTTTGCGATATGTGTACCTTTCGGTCCGACACATTCTTCTTCAGCAGGCATTTTTGAGAACCGGGTTAGTTTTCCCTCTTCGATCCATTCTCCTTAGCCAATCTGTTATATTGCAGCCTGTTATCCAGGATCGCCGTGTAGATTTAGAAGGGTCTTAGCAGCTCTGGTTCGCTGGCCGTTGCAACTCATGCACTGCTAACAATCTTGACCCCTCATATGTGGTATAGCAGACTCTGCTGCTAAAGGAGCACACGCGTGAGAGAAGTCGGGTGTGGAGTCATCGTGTGTTCTAGTCTTTCGGACTACACGATTTCTCTGTCTCAACGATGGAGTTTGTTCTGCGATCTGAGCGATGCTAGCGCGTCATGTGGAAAGGTTATGATCAATAAACTCACAGGAAGTAACATCAATTTTCAGACTTTCTAGAGACACTTTCAATGAGTCTTTGTGGAGTTTATAAAAGTGAAAACATAGTACTGTTTAATCTGTAATCTTACTTCTTTGTTGGAGAACGTAGATGCTAGTCCAGTCAGACACAATACACTGACCAGGACGTCGTGTTAGGGTCAGGCACAATACACTGACCAATACCACAATCTCTCTTTCGTGCAGCGTTCCCTGGAAATAGGCTGTTTTCAGGCTGGGATCGATGTGATCCTCGTAGTAGTGAGTGCCACGCATATGAAGCCAAGCATATCACAACAGTGGAGGACCGCGGTCCACCTTCATCAGCAGTATGCTCGGGATGTGATGAAAGCTACCACAACCCGCCACGTAACGTCCTTTTCAAGCGCACACAAAAGTAAATTACTGATTGTGGACAATAAACAGCAACAACAATACTTATTTGTTGGTCTTAAATTATATCCAGATAATGCTCTATATTTCTAAGACATTTATTTTGTAATGCATTCAGTATATGTTTAAGAGTTATAGTCATTTTCCAGCTTTCATACCCAAATGTTAATACTGATACTCCGTTGAACAACCTTTGTTTCATTTAGTGTTTTTTTATTTCCAGATATTTGTTAATTGTTTCAAATGAGAGCAAGGCAATGCAAGAGACGATTTCAATTGCCTTATCTCCGCTCTATTCCATTTTTCTGTCTAATTAGTTTATGGTTATTGTGAAATAAAAAAACTAAAATATAAATGCAGTTTGTTGGTGAAATTCAGTGATCGATTAGTATCAGTAAAAGTAGTCGATGTTTTGTTTAAAAAGATATCGTCTCGCTAAAATGAAACTAACATACCGAGCTGGCGGCTTCTGTTGATATTGTATAAGTGTTTGCATGTTATTTCACAATCAGATTTATGTATAATACTGCCGTATAATAGAAATAATTCGTATGAATGGCTTGACCTTGTTTTAAATTCGCTTATTAATACCACAGACAATCTTCAGGTTACAACAGATCTCTGAGTTTCTCACTCTAATAGACTTGTTTATTTTCATTTGTCAAATAAACAGCATGTAACATAGTAGTTTAATGTTTGTGCATGTTATGTAGATAGCCTAGAGATGAATAACTCGCACACATTTTCAAATGAACAACTGTTTTACTGTTCAAAATAATTTTCATATTGGCTAATGTTTTTTGCAAGGTACCTCTGCTGAAGAAAGGCCAGATATAAAACATGTGTTGTCGTTAGATTTGATCAGAGAAAAACGTGAATGGGAGTTTGAAAACTTTATGTAAAAAAATGATTTCAATGAATCAGATTACTCTCTTCATTAATAAGCATTTGTATAGCCTTCTCATTTCCTGAAATGAACTGAAAGAGATAGTCATCTATCTGTCTGTACGTTTGTCTGTCCATCATGTATGTATCTATCTATCTATCTATCTATCTATCTATCTATCTATCTATCTATCTATCTATCTATCTATCTATCTATCTATCTATCTATCTATCTGTCTGTCTGTCTGTCTGTCTGTCTGTCTGTCTGTCTGTCTGTCTGTCTGTCTGTCTGTCTGTCTGTCTGTCTGTCTGTCTGTCTGTCTGTCTGTCTGTCTGTCTATCTATCTATCTATCTATCTATCTATTTGTATATATATATATATATATATATACACACATATTGATATCCATCTTTTCTATATTATCTGTCTGTCTCTTTCTCTGTCTATCTTGTTTCTCCTTTCCCTGTCATTATCTCTTTCACCTAACCCCCCACTCCGCCTAACATTGCTGTTTACACGCCTCTCCATTTCTTTCTTTCCTTTTTCCCCGGCCGCCTTTCTTTGTTTATTTTTTCTTTCTCTACATGTTCTTCCTACGCTCTTTGTCTTTCTCAGTCTCTCTCTTTTTCTCGACGATCTCACTTTCTCTATAATCTTTCTTTCTCTATGATGTGGCTTTATGATCTTTCTTTCTCCGTGATCTCTCTTTCCCCATAACCTTTCTTTCTCAATAATCTTTTTTTCTACATAACCTCTTCTTCTCCATAATCTCTCTTTCTTCATGGTCTCTCTTCCTACATCTCGGGTTACCTTTTTTCTTAATCTCTTTCTGCCTTTTCACCCATCTCTTAATTTTTCTCCCAATTCTTCTACTTCTTCTTCTGCGTTCGTTCTCAATCTCCCACTACCAAGCCCTGAACAGCGCTTTGTAAGTAGCAGGATGTAGTCCGGAGAATGGAATGCGTTGTGTCGGTCCGACAGATCCGTCTTCGGCAGACTCCCTATTCTAATTCTCTATTCCTGCCTATCTTCCTCTTTTAAACCCTGCCTTTCTCCTTCAATATCTCTCTCTCTCTCTACGTTCCATCCTCTTTGCTTCTCCTCCATCCATTGCTTGTTCGTTTTCTTCATAATTATGATCATCAATGTTTGTCTTACCGGCTAGCGTTGGCGATCATGGATCTCCATCCATTCCTATCGCGTGTGTCGTTTATCAACTCTGTTGTTGATCGGAATACCTTCAGACTGTCAAATACTTTCTCCCTGCCTCACTATATCTCTTTTCCTTGCTATTTTAGCCTGTGATAAAGCTAGGCTTTTCCTTAAGACTGTGTAGCTCATTACCTAATTTTCCCAACCTCAAAGACACACCCGAAACATGTGTTATAATATAAACAATAATCAGTCATAAACATAAACACCTTCAAAATATTACTCCTCTTAATCCACTCAAACCATTCATCCTTCTAATCATACTCGCTCATTCTCCAACCCTTAAAATCTCAAAGACATAGCGGTACTGTTTGTTGGAGTACCTATAAACATATTCAAATAAGTAAAACCAAGCTTCAAAGCATATAATGGGCAGGGTAGTCAGGGCAGTCTTGGTCTTTGTGGATAGATTTGCTCTGTGGAAGACCATAGCATGTGTGGGAGTTCTCGACAATTTGTTGGGGTAAAGAGAGAAACTACATCGCAACATCAGCATATCTTCTTCTTCTTCTTCTTCTTCTTCTTCTTCATCTTCTTCTTCGTACACTCTCAGACGTCAACTTGAATGTGTTCGAAAAAAGCAGCAGTCAGCCTGAGGCTGTCGACACTGCCATAGAGCTTGTCTAGTGTTGGCAATCGTGATGGCCACATGTGCTTTCTCTGGTCCTCGTATGTCGGGCAATTTTGCAGCAGATGTTCATCGGTCATTTTCCCTGTGCCACAGGTGCATTCGTCAGTGCCACCTATCTTCAGTGTATTGAATAGATGTACCTCAGTCTGTTGTGGCCTGTGCGGAGTCTGAAGACAACGACCTGCTCTCTTCTATTCAACTGGTAATAGGCGTCATTTGTTGTGTAGCCAGTATGCTCTGTTTCCCATTTGGCCATGTATCTGGCCCTAATAAACCTTTTGGACTCGTCGTAGGTTACACTAGAATCTGGTTGTGGTAGTCTTGCACCTTCTTTTGCCAGTCTGTCTGTCTCATCGTTGCCTTGAATGTTACAGTGGGATAGAACCCACTGCACCATTACTCTTTTTGGTGCGGACTGCTGCCATAGTTGACAGAGTACTGTTCTTAAATCATTAAGTTCTGTATTTTTCTGGCTTTCTAGTGCGGTAACCACGGACAGGGCATCTGTAAACAGAACTATCTGGCTTTCATTGTTTTCGCCTGTCAGAATTGCTTCTACTGCTTCAGTGCCTCTGCCTCCGCTCTGAAATTGCTTGAGAATTTTTCAGTTGCCACTGACAGTGTTATTTTTCTACCATTTGTTAGGCTCAGGAATACCCCTGCCCCTCCGTTTTGTGTTGTGTTTGTTACAGAACCGTCGGTGTATGCATGGGTCCAGTCCAGGCTTGGGTAGTTTTTCGCTATGTGCCTCAGGGTTATGTCTCTTCTTTCTTTTTCAGTCTGGCTGTTCTTGTTTCCAATACCTGGTATATTTTCTACCACCTCTGAAATGATATGCTGTTTCCAGGTGGGTTTGCGTACAGTAGGGATGGGCTTTGGTGTTGTAATGATGTTCATATGGTCTTCGCTCATCTTTGCTTTAGCTATTTCTGCAAAGTTTCTCCGCTATAGTTTCTTTTTTCCAAATCTATTTAGTCTCTGTTGCATTGGATGATCTGTCAGTCTCTTAGTTTCTCTGCTTGCTGCTGGGCTCTGCTGTCTCTTCTATCGGTCATGGATTGCAGGTTTGTAATCTTTTCAAGTTCTACAATTGGCGTTGACTTCATGCCTCCTGTTATAACTCTCATTGCTTGGTTTTGAAGTTTGCTAATTTTATCAAAGTTCGCCTTTGCTGATGTTGCCCATGCCGCAATGCCATACTCGAGAACTGGTCTCACTCTTCCAGTGTACAGTTTCTTAAGTATTCTTTCGTCTGCTCCCCAGCTTGTGCGAGCAAGTTTCCTCATGATTGCCATTCTTTGTCTTGCTTTCATTCGGTTTCTCTTGATCTGACTTTTCCATGTCATGCGCCGATCAAATGTGACGCCCAAGTAGTTTGAGTTGTTGTTTAGCAATTATGTTGAGAAATAAGGGTCACTAGAAGCAAAATAATAAATCCCGCATTCCTCGTAGAGTTATCATCGGTGCTGAGAGCTCAACACCTGGCTGAGACACATCGTTACACTCCATATGCCCTATTAGCAGCCTGGGGCTCTGCAATCAACCGTGGCCATGGACGGTCTGTGCGATGAGCATTTGGTGCTGAGTCGGATCACTTGAATTGACTTTCAGTTAATTTTTGTTGTTGTTGCTGAGATGTTTGCCTCACTAGTTTCTACTGGCGGAGGCGCGCCACTTCCACCCCAGACCGTAGTCCATTGGGTGATATCAGGACGCTTAAACCAGTGCTTGGATGCATGTGTGCGTCTGTGTGTACTTATGCTAGGCTTGTGGGCCCTCAGAAGCTAGCCCATCCAAATTGCAATGGAAGGGCCTCACCACGAGGGCGCGTGTGAAAGTTGTGCAGGAGTGTTACTGTAGGACAGAGTCAAATGAAACAGGGGGAGGTAAGAGAAGAGAGTGAAGGGGAAGAGTTGCCCCCAGGGTGAGCCTATTTTTGTTATCGACTTTCAGTTAACAAAATACGAAAATGGTCTTAACAGTTTCGCATGGCTTGTAGCCTCGCTATGTCTAAGTCTTAACTTACCGACACCATCAGTGCGATATTTTAAAATAGTTTCATTTTTAAGACGTTTTCGAGATGGTAGATTATTCTCTGTCTCTGTTGTTGCTGTTGTTGTTTAAAGCTTAAGACTTGATTTTAAGGCTAAGTAGGTTATCACCTGTCCCCACTGCTTAGACACCCGAGCATTAGTTTGGCAACAAAGCAACAGCTGATAAATTGTATTTGTATGCCGATTCTGTGCTACCAGTGCCAAACATGGCCTCTGTCCAGGGGGCGTGAGAGCAGAATTTAGACTTGTGAAATGGAGTGTTGAGGAAGGTCATCGGTGTTATCGGGAGAGACAGAATGCTGAACGACGACATTCTAAGTATGGTCGACACTACGGCTTGTGTCGAACATATTTCCAGGCATAAAATAAGTTGGTTTGGTCATCTCATGAGAATGCACCCTCATCAACTTCCACTGATGGCTTACAACGCTGGTAGATCTGGCTACAGGGCAAGAGGGCGGCCGCGAGGCAGGTGGATAGATGACATTAGATTGCTTGTGCATAGACAAGTGTTTACATTGACCGAGGCAACCCACTTCGCGCAGGATAGACGACTTAAGCTCCCCACGTCCCGCAATGGCAAAATTATAAAGAAATCTAACTAACTAATAAAGTTTAGTGGCACCTCTTTTATCCTGAACATCTTCTATTGTAAGCTTATACACAGGTTGAGTTGTTGTCCCTGATAAAGACCTTTAGTTAGTACCATATGTTTCTGTTCTGTTTTCGCCTAGCGAGCTATCTGACCAAACCTGTACATGATTTGTTGCACTTTTCATGTCTTGAATCCGCATTGCTATAGTGCATTGCTATAGTGCATTGCTAGACTTCATACTTACAAATACTGTTACATCCTGTCTGGCTTTTGTTGTTATTTCTTAGTTGTTTTCGTTCGTTTTTTTACCCTGACAAAGGCCTGCGGCCGAAACAAACATATGGTTTGTATTTTTTTTAGTATGTCCCGGTGCGGTCACTGAGCCATTACTTGTATATGTGTTTTTTTTAAATCGCTACCGGCACCACAGTGTCAATTCTCACCTCGCTGATTCGGTTGGGGTGACCCATCATGTTTCCTGTAGCAAGGCATGGCCGTAAGGTAGAGAGTTGGTCTGTATATTTCACCTGGCCGCTTCTTGTTTCTAATTTGTAAGCATATCGTGCCTTTGTTCTGCCTTTCATTCAAGTGCGATGAGGGAAATTAAACGAAGCAAGCGTTGAGGGGTAGATTATCTTACAGAATCGAGTGCAACGTTTATACATGGATAAACACATAAATCAAACGTACCTTTGTAAGCGTAATGTGTGCGATTTCTGATATGTTTTAGAAGGTGGAAGAGCATAGGTGATTCGAGAGACGATACAAGAAAAAAGGAACACGTAGATGATGGATGAAATGATTTCATGTACAAGACGCTACCGGATGTGGCTCGTGCAAGCATCCATCTGAAATAACACGGCAAACGGAAACTACTATCTGATAAAGAAATGAAGAGGGGCAGGGAATGAAAGAAAAAATGTACGTCGGTTGGTATTTTTTTTGTATTCTTCTGTTGTTTTTTTCTCAATGCTATAAGATAAAAATTATTTTCCTAGACGAGCAAGCAATTTTTTTTCTTTGGTGAGCTAGAAGAAAACATGCTGATTCGGCTAATTATTTATTGTACTGAGTAACAACAAGGGATAAGGTTCACAATAAGAAAATTCGTTACGATCTTCGAACCCTGCTCCTTCAGGCTCAAATGGCACCATCTCAACTACGGTGGTTTGATCATGTCTGGAGAATGAAAGAGGACCGCCTACCATGTAAATCATGGAAAGGTGGATAATGAAACCTAGAGAATGTGGATAATGAGACTTAGAGAATGTGGATAATGAAACTTAGAGAATGTGGATAATGAAATTAGGAGAATGTGGATAATGAAACTAGGAGAATGTGGATAATGAAACTAGCAGAATGTGGATAATGAAACTAAGAGAATGTGGATAATGAAATTAGCAGAACGTGGATAATTAAACTTAGAGAATGTGGATAATGCAACTTAGAGAATGTGGAAAATGAAATTAGGAGAATATGGATAATGAAACTAGGAGAATGTGGATAATGAAACTAGGAGAATGTGGATAATGAAACTAGCAGAATGTGGATAATGAAACTAAGAGAATGTGGATAATGAAATTAGCAGAATGTGGATAATGAAATTAGCAGAATGTGGATAATTAAACTTAGAGAATGTGGATAATGAAATTAGCCGAATGTGGATAATGAAATTAGCAGAATGTGGATAATGAAAATAGCAGAATGTGGATAATGAAATTAGCAGAATGTGGATAATGAAATTAGCAGAATGTGGATAATGAAATTAGCAGAATGTGGATAATTAAACTTAGAGAATGTGGATAATGAAACTTAGAGAATGTAGATAATGAAACTAGCAGAATGTGGACAAAGAAACTAGCAGAATGTAGATTAATCAATCAAAACCTCTCTGCAGGGGCAGAGCATATGCTCTAAAAAAATACATACAATGTCCAGTCTTCCTGTTCTGAGTCATCCATTCCAGCACCTTCCATGTCTTTCCTGTTACCTTTTTGTTTGTCACAAGTTCTTTTCTTCAAGAGTGTCTAGGTCTGCCTTAACCTTTCGTGCCTCTTGTCGTGGAACCAGATCAACAAGACTTAACGTCAGCTGGGATGACAAAACTCAATTCAAACATGAAGCCAGTCCTGCTGTATGGAGCGGAAACCTGGCGGATGATCAAATGCAATGACAGGAGACTGCAGGGTTTTGTCAACAGATGCCTGAGAAAGATTCTTGGCATAAATGGTTTGACAAAGCTACAAATGACAGACTGTGGGAGAGAGCGAGACAAGGTAAATTGGAACAGGAAATCTTAGGATGAAAGTGGAGATGGATGGGTCATACATTAAGAAAGCCCTAGGCCAGTATTACCAGGCAATCCCTGTCATGGAACCCCCAGGCAAGGAGAGGTATAGGCAAACCAAGGAATACATGAAGACGAGACCTGAAGGCGGAAGTAAAGAAAACAGGAAAAATCTGGAAGAAAGTGGGAAAGATTGCACAAGACAGAGCTGCTTGACGAGGGTCGGTTGATGGGTTATGTACCCCTGAGTGATAGAAGGCGAAAGAGAAAGAGGAATGACAACTAAGTCGAGGACTAAACATGCGCCAGACCAAGAGGAGGACATGATAAAACAGCCTGGTGTTCATACTGACAACCCTCTACAATTCTTCTTATTTTTAATTTTGTTTTAATATTACGTGTTTGCCTCACTAGTTTCTACTGGCTGAGGTGCGCCTATTCTCCCCCCCCCCCCTCCCCCAGACCGTAGTCAACTGGGCGATATTAACACCCATAAACCAGTGCTAGGATGCATGTGTGCGTCTGTATATGCCTATGCTAAGTTTGTGCGCTCTCAAAAGCCAGCCCAACTAAAATGCAATAGAAGGGTCTCACACTGAAAGACGTGGGAATGTTGTGCAAGAATGTGATTGTTGGACAGAATCAAATGAAACAAGAGTGAGGTAAGAAGAGATAGGATCTTGTCTGCCTGAGTTTTTATTTTTATTATTTTACGTGTTTGCCTCACTAATTTCTACTGGTGGAGACGCGCCTTTTCCACCCCAGACCGAAGTCCTCTGGGCAATATTAAGACGCATAAACCAGTACTTGGATGTCTGTGTGTACCTATCCTAGGTCTGTGCGCTCTCAGAAGCCAGCCCAACCAAAGTGCAATGGAAGGGCCTTACCGTGAGGGCGCGTGTGAAAGCCCGCATCATCAACTTGAATACGTACGGAACCTGAGACTGACGTCAATTCGCTGTTACGTAAATCGCTATGTCTAGTTACAAGACCATCTACGAAGACAATAATCGTATGAATAGACAATCTACTCTAGACATGTTTATGAGACGCCGCTCACAACAAAGTCAAGATGACAACTGAGACGACCCAGACAACCGCCAGCCTGTAACACCGAGAGGGGCAGGTAACAGTTTCCGCAGAACAGCATTCCTTTCCACTATCATTCCCTTCCAGAGCTGACTCTTCCCTTCCAGAGCTGACTCTTCCCTTCCAGAGCTGACTCTTCCCTTCCAGAGCTGACTCTTCCCTTCCAGAGCTGACTCTTCCCTTCCAGAGCTGACTCTTCCCTTCCAGAGCTGACTCTTCCCTTCCAGAGCTGACTCTTCCCTTCCAGAGCCGACTCTTCCCTTCCAGAGCTGACTCTTCCCTTCCAGAGCTGACTCTTCCCTTCCAGAGCTGACTCTTCCCTTCCATAGCCGACTCAACCGTAAGTGTTGATTATGTAAATGCCGGCTCAGACAAATATGTTGTTACAAGACATTTTTGTATGTAAACAGTGAATACTTCAGTCTGTGTTTATATTACTTTATATTGTTTTCAGTCTTGTATAACTTACATCAGAGTAAATACTGTCACATGAAATCGTTCTTGTGAAAGAAAAACAAAGTTTTCTTCGGTTAGATTGTCTATTAATGTAGTTTAAAAAAATGGAATTGCACTCAAGTAATATTAAAATTCGACTGACAAAGTCCAAGTTACGTAACTGACCAATCAACGTAACCCAAACGTAAGTTGGAGCTATAATAGACCATACAGGTAAAGTGAGTGAGCAAAGTCCAGGTAGCAGTGAAAAAGGCAAATGCAATGTTAGGTATAATAAAAGAAATATTAAACATAGGAGCAAGGAAGTGATAGTGAAACTGTATAAAGCATTACTTCTGCTATCTCATGTATATGCTTTCTCAGTTCCTCTTATGCTGGACACCTGTGTAGCAAAAGCTCAGCAGACATTTTATCAGTATCGGAGACACATTTAAAGGTATTTCATATGATTTGTTGAATGGATGGTGTCACAAATTATTGTGACATGTGTAACATCGGAAGAATACTAACTGTTCACACTCGCGTATCTTCTTTGCTGTTACTGAAGCACGCATTTGGTATTTGCATTCACACTAGGTTGAATGGTCGGCTGTTTAATCTTGCCTGACTCATGCGCAAATCGAAGATCACCATTAGGAACTTGTTTTTTTTGGCTGTGGATGTTGTAATTTTCACCCACAGTCAGCAAGAACTTCAGAGATTGATAGATCGCTTTTCCCAAACTTGCAAAGATTTTGGTTTCACAATAAGTCTAAACATAACAAACATTCTGGGACATGAAGTAGATACGACGCCAACTCTTTGCATCGATAATTATGAACTGGCAGTTGTGCACCAATTTACAACATATCTAGGATCCCTCATCAACGACACGCTCTCTCTAAATCCAGAAATAGACAGTTGTATTGACAAAACTGCTGCTACATTTGCTTGTGTTTGCAAAAACCAGAAATGGACAATTAAAACTAAGGATACAATGTATGTGTCGTCAACACTCCTTTATTGCAGGACTTGAACAACTTATGTCAAACAAGAGCACAGGCTCAACACCATCCATCTACGGCGCCTGCGATCCGTTCTTGGAATTATATAATGGGATATAGTGACAAATACAGAGCTGCACTCTCGCACTGGTCAAGCATTTACAATCTCCTTAGGCAAGGAAGACTACGATGGCGTCATAATTTTCGTTGCATTCCCAAAGATATTCTCTATGAACAGTTCGCTGGTGACAAAAGAAATAAGCCGACCACAGTCGAGGTTCAAAGATGTGTGTTAGTGTGATATGAAGGCCCTGGTTATGAGTCTGGCATTCTGGAAAGACGAAGTTGTCGATCGATGAAAGTGGAGATATACCCTGAATGGCCACCTCACATTTGATGAAGAGGAGCTCTTGCAACACAGAGAACTGAAACGACAAGGTCGCAAGGAAAAAGAAAATAAACCAGATAAGTTTGAATTTGTTGGGCTGTTTTTTGTTTGCCACTCCAAGTCATATCATCATAAGGGATCAAGATACTGAGCAGCGCATGAGCTGCAGTGGTCAGCGACCCATAGCTGACTGCTAGCGTCAAGGCCAGCGAACCAGAGCTGAGCAGCGCTTGAGCTCCAGTGGTCAACAACCCATAGCTGACTACTAGCGTCAGGGCCAGCGAACCATAGCTGCGAAGACCCTTCTACACCTCCACGCGGTGATCCTGGATAATTGGCTGCAACAGGGCAGACTGGCTAAGGAGAAGGGATCGAATAGGGAATGCTAACCCGGTACTCAAAAAATGCTTGCTGAAGTCGGATGTGTTGGACCGAAAGGTGCAAATATCGCAGCCCAGCTGTAAACTACAACACAACGCATTCCGTTCTCTGGACTACATTCTGCTACTTACCCTTTCAGGGTTTGGTAGTTGGAGATTGAGAACGAACGAAGAAGAAAAAGATATCATAAAGTCAGTCATGACTGAAATGGGCGACAAACAAACTAACTTCTGCTCACCTGGCAAAATGCGTCATGAAACCACTTACATAGCGATCGGGTCTAGTGCTCATGAGATTCTTCTACATTACTCAGCTTGCAGTTTTTCCAAATTCACTAAAGTAAATGTTTGTCACATAGCGGCTGCACTACTGTCAGGGAATGTTCGATTTTAGTATCCTAAGTCACAGCTTGCTTAAGGTAGGGTGACCAGTTCTTTTCCTCGAATGCCAGGTACCAATTTACAACTGGTTCGACTGGATTTATCACCAGGTAATTCTTAGCCTGTATGTTCTCCCCCCCCCCCTCCCCTCTCCCCCAGTGAGTTTCAGTTCAGCTCTATGTTGTAAACATTCGACATAACTGCACTCCGGAGAGACTCAAAGGCACGCCGTTTCTCTCTACAAATGGTGATGAGTGTGGATAAGAAATGTCCATGTGGTTACCTGGTTGCACGCGCTTCTGCCTTGACATTGCCCACACTCTTGCAGCCTGTCCTGCCTGCACATCAACCACATGATGTCACACTCCTGCAGCCTGTCCTGCCTGCACATCCCCCACATAATGTCACACTCTTGCAGCCTGTCCTGCCTGCTCATCCCCCACATGATTTCACACTTCTGCAGCCTGTACATCCCCCCACTTGATGTCACACTCCTGCAGCCTGTACATCCCCCCACTTGATGTCACACTCCTGCAGCCTGTCCTGCCTGCACAACCCCCACACGATGTCACACTCCTGCAGCCTGTCGATTGCCAATTCAGCTACTGTAGTCATTATTGAACTGGCGGTCATTTATTGATTTAATCTCCCCCCCCCCCCCCCCCCCCAATAAATTTTTTTTTAAATGTATGAATGAATATATAAATAAATAAAATACATGTATGTGTGAAACATACCGAGTTGATGTACTAGTGAAATAGCTTGAGTTGATGTACTAGTGAAATAGCTTGAGTTGATGTACTAGTGAAATAGCTAGAGTTGATGTACTAGTGAAATAGCCAGAGCTGATATACTGGTGCAATATCAGGATTTGGCGCACGTGTGAAATATATCCGGAGTTGATTGATGTAGTAGTGAAACATCAGGAGTTGATTGATGAACGTGTGAAATATCAGGAGTTGATGTAAAAAAAAAAAAAAAGGTAAGTAAAGCTTCTGACATAGTATAAGGTACTTCATACTTCTCATTTAGATTTTTTTTTCAATCTTTTAATTCGGTCAACGTGTAGTCAAACGATATGTTAGACTTCTCATTTAAACAAAAGATATATCAAATCTCTAATGCAGACAAAAGGTATGTCAGACTTCTCGTATAACCAGAAGGTATGTCAGACTTGTCATTTAAACAAAAGGTATGTCAGAATTTTCATGCAGACACAAGACATGTCTGAATTTCCATTTAACCCAAAGGTATGTCAGACCTCTGGCTGCTTATTGATCCACCAGGCTGTGGTGCGTGCCCTTTGCTCCTGTACGTGTTTGTAAGCTGTTGTTTAGTTGCATACAGTGTCCCATTTGTTTGACCTCAAAGGAAAAAGCTCTTTTCTAACACGGACAAGCGCCGGACATTAACAAAGATATGTCTTTTCTCATAGGGATGTGTGCACAGCCGTCACTCTGGATTATTTTGTGGTTGGATTCTGTTCAAGTGACTAAGGTTGTATGTGCTGAATGAAAAGTCGGAAAATGGTGCTTTTATCTCTCCTCTTCAGGAGGTGGATACTGTTTCTGGGATGGCCATACATTTGTAGATTTCTTTCCCAGTGTTCCCCATTTCTTAGATACGCCACTTTTTTCGCAGTCTTGTTAGATTTTTGTATGTCTGTAAGGTTGTTGGCGTGTATTGTTGTTCATGACTTGATCCCTTCTTAGCCAGTCTGTGTGCCTTGTCATTGCCAGGTGTATTTCTTCTTCTTCTTCTTCTCCGTACGCAGTCAGACAGTAACCATTATTTTTTCGAAAAAAAGCGGCGGTCATCCTGAGGCTGTCGCCACTGCCATAGAGCTTGTCTTGCAGTTCCACTGGTGATGGCCACATCTGCTCTCTCTGATCCTCGTATGTCGGGCAGTCCTGCAGCAGATGTTCAGCGGTCATTTTACCGGTACCGCACGGGCATTCGTCGGTACCACCTATCTTCAATTTGTTGAATAGGTGGTACCTCAGTCTATTGTGGCCAGTGCTAAGTCTGAAGACAACGACCTGCTCTCTTCGGTTCAACTGGTAATAGGCATCGTTTTTGGTGTAACCAGTATGTTCGGTTTCCCATTTGGTCATGTATCTGGCTTTGATAAGCCGTTTTGACTCTTTGTACGTCATACTGGTATCTATTTGTGGTAGTCTTGCACCTTCTATTGCCAGTCTGTCTGCCTCCTCGTTGCCTTGGATGTTGCATTGTGATGGGACCCACTGTACCACTACCCTTTTTGGTGCGGACTGCTGGCACAATTTGCAGAGTGCTGCTCTTAAGTCATTAAGCTCAGTGTTTATCTGGCTTTTTAGCGCTGTGACTACGGTGAGAGCATCTGTAAGCAGGACTATATGGCTTTCATTTTCTTTGTGTGTCACCATTTCTTCCACTGCCGCCCTCAGTGCCTCTGCCTCGGTTCTGAAATTGCTTGTGTACTTACCAGTAGCGAATGGCAGTGTTATTTGTCTACCATTTGGTAGGTTCAGGAATGCTCCTGCCCCTCCGTTCTGTGTAGTGTTTGTTACAGAACCGTCGGTGTATGCATGGGTAGCTTTTCGATATAAAGCTTAGGGTAGTATCTCTCCTTTCCAGGTGTATTTAAGTGACTATGGATAAATTACATCACTATTCTGACTAAACGTCTTTTTACTGATTTAGAAGACTCTGCAGAGTCTGTATACAACCAGTTTCATTTACACTTCCTTGCTCTAAAAGCTATGTGCATCCCATCTATTCTTAAATGCATTAATTGTCCCCGCCTTCACTACCTCCTGTGGCAATTCATTCCAAGCATTCGCCACTCTCTGACTAAAAAAATATTTCCTAATGTCTAATCTGGACCTTTCTTTAGTTAAGTTGTAGCTTATCCCTCTTGTTCTTGTAGGTGGTTGTATTTTGAAGAAAAAAAACTTGTTGAAGTATAACTTATCCATTCCTCTGATCATCTTATAAACCTGTATTATGTCACTTCTTCTCTTTTCTAGACACTGTAGACCAGTTTTTCTGAGTCTTTCCTCATAACTGTAATTCTGGAATCCCACTATCAGTTTTGTCAATATTTTTTGTATTCTTTCCAGCATGTTTATATCTCCTCTGTGGTAAGGACTCCACACCTGTACACATTACTCCAATCTAGGTCTAACTAATGTTTTATATAGTTTGACGATCACTTCCTTGCTCTTATGTTTAATATTTCTTTTTATCATACCTAACATTGCATTTGCTTATTCCATTGCTACCTGGTCTTGCTCACTCACCTTTCCTGTATGATGTATTATAACCTCTAGATCCCTTTCCTTTTCTATCTTTCTAATATTGTTCTCTCTGTAATTGTTTCATATTGGATCTACCCATGTGGATGACTGTACATTTATCTACATTAAACTCCATTTGCCAGCTTACAGACCATTTTCGAATTTTATCTAAATCCGACCTCAATATGTCCACTTCTACTTTAGATGAGACACTACTGCATAGTTTAGTGTCATCAGCAAATTTTGCAATCATGGATCCAATTTCAATGTCCAAATCATTTATATATATCAAGAACAAAATTGGTCCCAAAACCGAGCCCTGTGGCACTCCACTTTTTACTTTTCACCACTCAGAGAGAGTACTCCTTATTTATGCCCACTCTCTGTCTTCTTCCCATTAACCAATTTTCAATCCATTTGACAACTTTCCCACCTATTCCATGTGATTTTAACTTTCAAAATAATCTTTGATGAGGTCATCTATCAAAGGCCTTTACAAAATCTAGATAAATAACATCCACTGGCTCCCCTTTATTTATAATTTTAGTAACTTCATGGGATGTTTTAAGCTGGTTGATACCTTGGGATATTTGAGTAAGTTCAGGCTTATAATGACCATCTTCTTACAGAGCTTGAAGGGTGGATGAGTCCGTGGTCTTATTTCTTACTTAACCAAAAGGTATGTCAGACTTCTCATTTAACCAAAATGTAAGTCAGACTTCTCATTTAACCAAAATGTATGTCTGACTTCTTATATAACCAAAATGTATGTCTGACTTCTCATATAACCAAAAGGTATGTCAGACTTCTCATTTAACCAAAAGGTATGTCAGAACTCTCATGCAGACAAAAGACACGTCAAACTTATCTTTTAGTAAAAAAAAAGGATTTTAGGCTTCTCTGTCAATAGATATTCTCAGCCAGTCAAAAAGTATTTTCAGTGCAGTCAAAATACACTTCTGACCATGTCAAAGGGTATTGTTAGGCCCTTTAAAAGGCCATCTGTGCAACTAATAATATAATCTCTGCTGAGTTCAAAGATATTCTCTGCTCAACAAAGGGCATTCTCATCTACGTGAAAGGTTTCTTCTTCTTCTTCTTCTTCGTTCGTTCTTAATCTCCCACTACTAAACCCTGAAAGGGTAAGTAGCAGAATGTAGTCCAGAGAACGGAATGCGTTGTGTCGTAGTTTACAGCTTGGCTGTGATATTTGCACCTTTCTGTCCAACACATCCGACTTCAGCAAGCATTTTTTGAGTACCGGGTTAGCATTCCCTCTTCAATCCCTTTTCCTTAACCAGTCTGCCCTGCTGCAGTCTGTTATCCAGGATCACCGCGTGGAGGTGTAGAAGGGTCTTGGCAGCTATGGTTCGCTGGCCCTGATGCTGGCAGTCAGCTATGGGTCGCTGACCACTGCAGCTCATTCGCTGCACAGCATCTTGATCCCCAAAGGTTTCAATTCAGATACCATTTCCCCAGCATAAGCTAGCTGCAATGGTTATCCAATGTTCACTGTATCTTGCTTAAATGGTACACTCTGCAAGGTTGTATACATGTTCTTAGACAGCAAAAGGGTACTTTCACTTCAGTCAAGGCATTCTCAGGGTAGTCAAAAGGATTTTTAATTAGGTCAAATGGTATTAAACCAGTCAGAAGGTAGTTCAGGACTTCTAAATTAAGTCAAAACATATTATCAACCAAGATTATAAGTATATGAGCCTTTCTAAAAACTTCAAAAGGTATTCCTTTTTTTATTTCTAGGAATTGACGTCACTGCACTCTGGACATACACATAGGTGCTCAGTCTCTCTCAGCAAATGGTGCTGGGTCTGGATACCAATGGTCCCTGTAGCTTGCTGGTTGTTCGCTCTCTTGCTCCGTCCTCTCATGCACCCCAATCCACTTGAACCTGTTTGATGTAGAAACATTGCAGTCTGTGGATTGCCGATTCATTTATTTTGGTGTCCTCATCCAACAGACGGTCGTTGATTAATTTTAAAATGTCACTCCTATCATATTCTGATCTATTCTCACCCGACCCAAAAGGTATGCCAGGACTTCAAAATACATCAAAATGTATTCTCAGCTCATTCAAAAGGTATGTCAGGACTTCTAATTAAGTAAAAATGTATTCTCAGAGCCCAGTTGTCAGGTTTCTCTCACTCATTGAAAACACAAGACTTAGTTAAACAAAAGTTACAACCCAGGTGAAGATGTTATAGGAAATAGTATATTTAAATTGTCAGTGGCACATAGGTAACAACAGTATTGAACAATGGAAAGCTTGACTATAACAGATGCAACTTAATTAATAAATTCAGTGTTCTTATACTGAGTCACAATTAAACAGAAATATGCACTAAGAATCAGCGTATATCAAAACAATGACAAGAAAGGAAGCTGAAAACATTGAGACATGTCCTAGGACAGAAGTTGGTTTTAACTTGCTCTAGGAATTGCTTAGACCCATCGTTTAAGCACTGTTATCAACATCATTAAACACAACATTATCTGAGTATCATCTTTTGTTTTATTTCCTTGTGTTGGTTTAATTATGTGTCTTAAGATCTTTTGATTGTATTTTTAGTTACATTTGTTTAATATTGATTTACTTTTGTTTTAAATAAAACTATTTCACATACAAGACTGCAACACTTGCTCCAGACTGACGACCACTTGCTCCTGATAGAGAAACCCAAATCTGCAAAAATTGGGTCAGTTTGGAATGGGTTAAATAGTCCCAACGCATGCCCCACATGTCAAATAGTTTCTAATTTCTTTTTCTTCCAAATAAAATCAACTAAAATTGCACAAATGTAAAGGATCGATACGGCAGAGAGGTAAAGGTACTTTCCTCTCAAGAAACGAAACTATGAAGTTCCAAATCCCACAAGTTTCAACCATCCATGTAGTCATATTTGAGATTGGCAAAAATCACAGAGATCCCATGTACACTCTTTACACTTAAAAGAACCATTATACCAGGTGAAAATCAGTAAAAGTAGGCTGTTAGTCGCTGTCGGGTCAAAATTTAAAAAAAATGAATGAAATCCCTACCAAATACCCAACCTTCCTTCCCATAGGACTAGTAAGGAAATATTTCAAAATGAAGATCACACTATAAATAGCCTTCAGCTACCTGTCAGCAGACATGTTTGAATACTAGGATTCCACATTCCTAATATTTCAATCCCTTTTTGTAGCCAATTGTTACCTTTCACATTATTCTCTACTTTGAGTGGCACAGCTATCCTGAAAGAAATTATATGATGTTTAACAGATTTTGTTTTACATATTAGACTTACATTTGTTCAACTCAGGTGACAGTTGATAATTGCCTAGTAATAGTTCAATAACGTTTATTAATAATATCCGTCCATCGAAAGCAATGATGGCAACGGCAATCAGACATGTTGTGTTGCACCTCATTGGTGAGTCGGAGTTGGCTGTATAGTCCAATTCTGGAATGGAAACCCTTTCCACATATGTAGCATTTAAGGTCAGAATTGGACATGTGCGTTTCGTCTTGTTTTGTCTTTTTTGCAAAGCAGGTTTTTTTCTGTACCTCATAGGCCCGACGTTTCTCAGCAATGGAGGTGCCTCTGATGGTGGTTGCACACAATGTCTTGTGGACCTGTGCAAGGCATCCCCACGAGTCATCATCGTCATATGACATATTCTTTTCAGATCGAAGTCTGGGATCAAGATGCTGAGCAGCGCATAAGCTGCAGTGGTCAGCGACCCAAAGCTGACTGATAGCATCAGGGCCAGCTAACCAGAGCTGCCAAGACCCTTCTACACCTCCGCGCAGTGATCCTGGATAACATGCTGCAGCAGGGCAGACTGGCTAAGGAGAAGGGATCGAAGAGGGAATGCTAACCTGGTACTCAAAAAATGCTTGCTGAAGTCAGATGTGTTGGACCGAAAGGTACAAATATCACAGTCAAGCTGTAAACTATGACACAACGCATTCCGTTTTCTGGACTACATTCTGCTACTTAAGCCCTTTCAGGGTTTGGTAGCGGGAGATTGAGAATGAACGAAACCAAGCCAAGATCGAAGTCTTCGTCATGGTAGCTCTGTATACATCTCGGTTTAGAGCGAGTCAGCCCGCGTATACAGTCATCTCGAGGCTTTCTTCGACTGATGCCATCGGCATCTTTTTCTCTTCCCAGGAACCATGCCCTCCATTATCATTCTCTGTAGACCATTATGTTTCTTTTCCTTGACCGAAATATATAAGCTCTCATGTAAAACATGAATTTTAATCTTGCATATATATATATTCAGACCAGATAGAGACAATATGAATAATAGTTGGACGTTGTCTGGGATAGAACTCACCACTTTATTGGATTAGTGAACTTTAAAAAGACATTTGACTGTTCAGACAGGAAATCATTGTAGAAGTTGCCCAGGCACTATGGCATGCCTTTGAAGTCCACTGGCATAATCAATAAAAATGTGAAGATAGGAAATGTAGAGTGAGTCACCTCTCTGAAATGGAGATAAGAACATAGATGTCTCAATACCATTTCTTTTTCAGGGAGCATGTGGCCGAATGGTTTCGATGCTTGCCTGCTGACAAGGCAGCGGATCGATTTCTCGGTAAAGAATTTGTTGTTTTTCTGCTGGGGGTGAAATAAATAAACATAACTATCAGACAATGTAGCGGCAGCAGTGACAATGTGACCTTAGTCCTCTGCCTAAAAACTGCTCAATTACCTCAATGGGACTAAAATCGTATGAAAGTTTTCTTTCTTTCTGCTGGATATTGATTGAATTATGAAGAATACAACTTAAACCAACGAAAATTCATTGGCATTTGACAAAATAATTTGATGATCTTGACTCTGCCGTATGACTTGGCTCGTCTCACAGTCAGACACTAAAGACATTAAGTATACTTGATGAATGATCACTCAGGAACAGAGAGAAGGAACAAATGTTATGATAATAAAAGCACCTATTGTGATGGGAGACACTATACTTACTTACTTTCCATTTCCAACAAGCATCATGCCATACAGCATTCATCTAGAGTCTAATCTGTCATTCGCCTTCAGCATGATGCTCTCCGTCACTGGTGTCTGAAATGTTGGGACAAATCATCAGATGACCTAGATCTTGTACCGCACTACAGTCACACATATCACCATCCGAGAGACCCCATTTCTTCATGTTCCTCCTACATCGTAATACGCCATTTTGAAGTCTATTTATTGTTTTCAAAAGTGAGTTAGGGTAAGTGATGTCAAGGGGCAGGTTCTTTGTCAAGCTCGATCCCTGGGTCCTGTATCATTTCGTGCAATAATTCCGTGCAACGACTTTCAGGGCTTTGTTAATTTAAGGAAACTATTCCTGGATTTGAGTCTTGTGATCTGCTATTGGTGTCCAAACACTGGGTGTCTAGGGTCGTTTTTCTGTTTCAACCTATGGTTCATTCCTGTATCTAGTTAGCCATATAGACAAAGTAGGAGGGAGGCACATTATAAATTTCAAATTAAGAATACAAAAGATGCAAGAGGTATTCATTCCATTAGGGAATTTATGGAAATCCAAAGAAATGAAGTCCCCTACAACAATACAAATCTTCTTGAAGTTCATCATATTGTATGGCTCTGTAACATGGGGAACAACGAAGACCACAACTAAAAATTTTCAAACTCAGGAGTATTGTGTTCAGGTGTGGGGTCCTTATTATAGAGGGATATAAACATGATAGAAAGAATGCAAAGAAGAGTGACAAAACTGATAGTGAGATTCAAGAATTATATCTATGAGGAAAGACTTAGAAAAACCGGTCAACATTGTCTAGAAAAGAGAAGAATTTTAGGTGACTTAATACAGGTTTATAGGATAACCAAGTAAAAGGATAAATTAGACTACAACAACTTTTGCAAAGTACAGCTGGCTACAACAATAAGAGGGCACAGCTACAAATTAATTAAAGAAAGTTCTAGATATTAAAAAAATATTTTTTCTGTTGGAGAGTGTTGAATGCTTGGAATGCATTGCAATAGGAAATAGTGGAGTCAGGGTCAGTTAATGCATTCAAAAGCTATTTTAGATCAAGTAGTTGGAGAAACTGGTTTTCTAAACCAGTATAAAAACATTAAGTTGAGTATAAGTAGAATCATGCAAACAATCAAGAGTTTTACAAACATTTATTGGGTACATGATATACCATCAGTTCGTTATGACTGGGTGTGATTCAAACAAAATATAAAAATAAAGAAAAAAAAAAGAAAAAAATTGGATTGAACAAACAGAATAGGAAATCGATAATAATTGTTTATTGGGTAGTAAAAAAACCTGGAGAAATACACAAACAAAGATAGCTGTTCATACATTTTCTGGATAGTCCACTGTGTGAAAATGTTTAAAAGGGTAATCAACTGCAAAGTTTAGATATATAAAGCACATTTATGCATCATCATTACCATTAAGACACTGACTTGCTTAATTAAACTCAGCCATTAACTGGTTCATAATAAATTATACAATTATTTGTTTACATTGTACGCTTAATACAGCAAACGCTTAATTATCATAATAAACAATGAAACTATTGCTAATATAAAACATTGTGAAGCCAATATGCATGTTGAAACATTTGTGGAGTCTAATAAGTTAATGACTTGCACAGGGCTTTGAATTTCTGCTGCTTGATCCCATATATATTAATATCAAGGTAAATATGTTGATTACACAATGTGGGATTCTTAGAATATCAAAGTGCCAAGGCACAGAGTTATAGTAGGTTCAGTTCCCCTGAAGAAATGTAAATAAGAATATATATTATTTAATGTGCTGCCAGTATTACACGAGCAAAATTTACAATGATGTTGCTGTATTATGATCGAAATGTATGAAGTTTTTAATCTGTTATCAGTTTCCTAAATGTATGAAATTAATTTACCCTGATAATCTCTATGGACACTTGGCGCACGGCAAAAAAAGTCAGCTAACCACAATGACAAAATACAATGTCAGCATAAATTTATAGTGGGTGGTGAGGAAATAGATCAGGTCACACATTTTGAATATCTGGGCTCCAGAATTGACAAAAATGGTGACAGCTCTAAAGAAATCAGAAGAAGACTAGCCATCACAATTCTGAGACTGAGCAGCCTGAAGAAATGATGGCAGAGCACCAACAAAATGATAAAAGTAGAAGTCTTGAGAGCCTGTGTTTTTCCTGTGGCAGTTTATGGCTGCGAATCATGGACGATTACCAAAACTTCCAGATAAAGAATCAAATCTTTCAAGCCAAAATGTTACAAAAAGATCCTCAGAATACCCTGAACAGAGAAAAACACAAATGTAGACATTCGGCAAGAGTTGAGCATAGAGGAGAACTGGTTTATCAATTCCATTTTGGCTAGAAAATGCAAATACTTTGGTCACATCAAGAGACACTACGGTCTTGAGATAACAGTGATGGAAGGTATGGTGCCAGGAAAAAGAGGAAGGGGTAGACCAAGAAGACGATGGCACCAAGATATCCAGGAATGCCTGGGAATGACCGTGGCGGAGGATGGAGTTTTGGAAAGGGATAGGGTTTCTTTCAGTCAGACTGTGATGGCAGCGACGTTCTATAAAGGACATGCTACATGAGGATGAACCACAAGTAAGGTTAAATATGTTTGCAAAACCCTGGACATGAGTCTAACATCTTGGGGAGACGAAGCTGAAGACCATTCCAAGTGGAGATATACCCTGAAGGGCCACATCTCATCGGATAAAGAGAAGCTCTAGCAACATTGAAAAGGGAAACAACTCCGCAATAAGTAATTAAACAAAAAAAAGCTAAGTATGTAGTTTTGTTTACCACTCCATCGTATCATCCATGACTGAAAGAGGCTACTACCTAGTTGACCATGTGGGAATACAAAGACTCTACAAGAGAAAATAAAAGAACTAATGTACCATATTAGGTGCATTGCAATGGATACTAATGAAGGTTGCTTATGGGGCTAGCAATATCATCTAAAATAAAGGGATTCAACAATAACTGGTGGGTTACATATATACTCTGATACAGGCATTTTGCAAAGATAGCATCAGCAGTGGTGATGCCACAGAATTGTAATCCTTGACAATGTTATCATTGTCACAACTTATCTACAAATCTGCTTGCTTCAGTTTCTCAGTGTTCCCATCAGCAGTATACCGGAAAGGTACTTGCTACTCACAGTGAAGGTACCAGATTTGATGACCTACGTTATCAACACACTCCAGTCGACCAATTTTCAAATGGGTACCTGACTTAATGTAGGGAAGGAAAGACAGTAAAACTTCGAAACTTAGCACTTAAATGTAAACGTGTTTAGCTCCTTGCTAATCACAGGTCTTCAGTAAATACACACTAAGTCCTCGTGGTGTGAGCCCTCCTCTCCAGCTCGGTCAACATCTTTCCTGTTTTCTTTATGTTTGTCTTAGGTATTTTTTCTTGTGTGTTTTGATTTGTCTCTACTTCTTTGAGCTTATGTACTAGTCAAGATACTGTCCAGTCTACACTGGTGTAAATTGGTACCAGACATAAGCAATTCAGCAATGAAGAGAACTTATCTCATCTAATAAAAAACTGGAGACCTAGTATAGTGTATTAAAATATTTTTTTAAATGCATTTGTAGACATATATTTTGTCATGTACATTTGTCTGTTGTTCTTATTTGGTTTTCATATTCATGTCATATGACATTTACTCTGTCAAGATAATTATACAGAAGATAAAACTAGCTTCAGGGATTTGGTGTATATAACCTAGAACACATCTGAAAATGTGTTCCTCATGCAGAACACTTGTCCGGAAAAAAAGATCCAAAAAATTATACACTGTGCTGAGGTAACTTGGTAGAGAAATGATACAGAATATGGATAATGAAACTAGCAGAATGTGGATAATGAAACTAGCAGAATGTGGATAATGAAACTTAGAAAATGTGGATAATGAAACTTAGAGAATGTAGATAATGAAACTTAGAGAATGTAGATAATGAAACTAGGAGAAAATGGATAACCAAATTAGCAGAATGTGGATAAATAAAACTTAGAGAAAGTGGATAATGAAACTAGGAGAATATAGATAATGAAACTTAGAGAAAGTGGTTAATGAAACTTAGAGAATGTGGATAATGAAACTTGCAGAATATGGATAATGAAACTAGCAGAATGTGGATAAATAAAACTTAGAAATATCGATAATGAAACTTAGATAACATAGATAATGAAACATAGATATGTGACAAAGAATAGGCCACCAACCAATACAATTGAAGATGAAGGAGAAAGTGTGTAGACAGATAGGATACACTCTTATGATCAACATAACAATACAACCAGAAGGGAGATGGATTTAAACCCACAAGGAATAAGAAGAGTGGGGAGTCTAAATAATGCCAGGTTTAAGAGCAACTTTTATCAATAAATTAATCAATCAAAACCGCTCAGTTTCCTGCTCTAAAAAATACATGCAATGTTCAGTCTTCCTGTTCTGATTCATCCATTCCACCACCTTCCATGTCTTTCCTGTATGTGTGTCACAAGTTCTTTTCTTCATGAGTGTCTAGGTCTGCCTCTACTTTTCGTGCCTTGGGTATTCCAAAACAGAGCATTTCTTGTAAATATCAGCTGTTTTCCACAATCTGTATACTATTTAACAATAACACTTTCTAGATTCATATAGATGGAGCTAGAGATACAAATCTATGAAGATAGGTAATTGCAGCACCTCAGTCCTTTAAGACTTACAAGGGAAAAGTGAAGTAATGAAAAATGAGATACTTTTCACTCGCTTTGATAACAGAACTGATTATATCACTAATATGTGTCATAACAGAGTAGGTGTTAAAGCTTATATCCATTTTTCAAACAAAATGAAAATATCTATTCACTCAACAAAGTCTTAATGGTGTAATGCAGGCACAACAGTTAACAACGTTCTTATTATATTTTACTTCCCTCTCACTATCATGTCTGAGTGCCAATTAGAATTTATGTAGCCTCTGGTCTTTCAAATTCATTTTACAGTTGAAAACAAAATTTGTTTTAAAACCAGACATCTAAGGAAAGTAAACGAAACCAGATAATGTTGTAGCATGCATAATATATCAACAAATTTACAACAACAAATTTTAAACAACAAACAATAGTAACAAAAAATAGTTGTAACTAAAAGAAGCAGATTGCAACAGTAGATGTACAACATACAGCTTGACAAATGTCATACGTTTTACAGTAGATCAGTATGGTGACAGGTTTTTTTTAAATATGACAAAACTTCCTGCCCAGAAACTCTACTTCTTCTATACTTCTATTCCCACCTTACCTCACCATGCAATAAATGGATGCCCTATTATTACCGTAGCAAAATTATGTATACCAATCTCCATTGTATGCTCATTATAAAACACTAAATATATGCATTAAAAAAACTTTTTGACATAGTGCAGTCATTGAAACATGAAATACTTTTATGGTATTATTCTATAATGTAATTTGTCATGAATATTCAATTGTTAAACATAAGCACTCTTTTTTTGTTTGTTCTGCTTGGAATATTCTTTCACTTGTACAAAAAGTAAAAAAAAAACAACATATTTTGGAACCAAGAAATTAAATGTATTTGCTGGATATTTAGTTATATTAAAAATTATCTTCGTATTTGTTTTCAGCACTAAAGACAACAAAATATTTTGTGATAATCTCTCACATTAAACACATTTTGTGGATAACTTTCCCCTATATTAAACATATTTTGTGGATAACCTCTCACATTAAACCCATGTTGTGGATACCTACATTAAACATATTTTGTGGATAATCTCTCACATTTAACATATTTTGTGGATAATCTCTCACATTAAACATATTTTGTGGATAATCTCTCACATTAAACATATTTTGTGGATAACCTCTCACCAACATTAAACATATTTTGTGGATAACCTCTCACCTACATTAAACATATTTTGTGGATAACCTCACACCTACATTAAACATGTTTTGTGGATAACCTTTCAACCAAATTAAAATTATCCTGCACATACTTTTTTTTACAAATTTAAAAGAAATTGTGAGAAGATTTTCTCAAAAATATTTTGTGGGCTCAAATTAAAAATGTAAATAAATTTTGAAACCACAAAATTACATATATTTTATAAAAATTCACTTCCATGAAAAAACTGAAACGAAATTCAATTTGTGAATATCAGTCAATCACTGGTATAAAATATTGTTGCTAATATTTTCCAAGTACAATCACAAATATTTTGTGAATAATCGTATATTCAAATAAATGCAATTTCTGGATATTTACTTAGCCATATTTTAAAATATTCTTACACATGCTAAATAAAAATATTTAGTGAATATTTTTTGCACAGAAATAAAAAATTCGTATTTTTAAAAGTTAAAATTATAAAGCTCTAAGTGGATTTTTTAAAATATTCTCATTCACTTAAAAAAATAATCTAAACAATTTCAATCATTAAAAATTAAAACACAATTCTTTGGTCTTTCTCCCAACATTCCATAGTCATTTCCTTGCTCTTTCAACCCAACTGAAGATCACACCTAAATTTGTACAGATTTCCTATCAACTGACTAATCTTAGTTCTGGTTTAAATAAGATTAGAATACGATATTGTTTTCTTATATATGAAAGCCCACTTTTAGTTCACACTTCCTTTTCATCCCCCCCCCCTCCCCAAATTAGTTCATAGCTCTGATTATTAACTCCCCCCCCCCCCCCACCCCCCTTTTTTTTTAGTTCTCAGCTCTGATTATCAAAATATATGCAGAACCCTTTGTTACAGATTTGTTTTATTTTTATACAGTTTACATGTCAGTGGGTCTAAGCATTAGAGCTGAATTTTTCTTCTTTATCAGACAGAGGGAAGTCCTCATTCTCTTGAAAGCCTGGGTCTTCCTCGATGATTCGAACCTGCAAAAGGACATTTAGAACAACATTAATTAATAACTATGGTTGAAAGTGACACCTGAGATGAAAAGAAATAAGACAAATGTCACCTTCTAAGCTCGTTATAAAAAACAACTAAAGCGGGTTGTACTTGGAGCTAGCAACTTCATCCTACAAAAAAATATTGTCAATATAATCAATTAATGTAGAAGTTTGTAAATAGGCTTCTTGTAAAATGATCAGCAGCAGTTAACGTTTACTGAACCATTGGCGAAAAAATCCGTCCAAAGCATTTTCTCTGTATACTAACTGGTGTAAGTCCCTATTCGTTGTTTTAACACCGGTTTTGTAATAGCAAAAGCTGAGTCAAAAACAAGACCATTTCAATACAATGGCGTTTTGACTTTACATAATTTTAAAATGGTTTTTATTTCCGTATCACATGGATTTGGAAGGTTGTCCCATTATTGATTGTGATGAAGTTAAGGTGTTGCAACGGGTTTTCATGGGTAGGTCTGTTTAGTTTGTTTATGTAGATATTATAAATTCGTTTGTACTGGAAACTAACAGATATGCCGATCTGGTTAGGAACACTATCGGTGCTTTGTGGCAATTTCATGGATTTACACGTCATCTGGTGTACCCAAAAATAGATGTCTCAATGTTTGTGACGTAATAAAAAAAATGTTGAAACTAGAAGGTTGCTTCACATTGGAGCAAAGAAGTGAATACTGCAAATGTTTGGAAACATGTTTCCTTTAAAAGGGAACAGCTGCGGTTCTGGTCTATACTTCACAATAGAAGGAAGTGGTGAATGAATGAAGGTTGAAACATCTGCAAATGGTAATTGTCATGTGACTATAATTGTGTAATCGTATTCCTAAATCAGATGTTCTTGGCACTCTTATTAATGGAAGCGAGGCTTGGATCACTTACACTAAGCAAGACTGTCGGATCCACACCTTCCACATGAGGTGCCTACAGCGTATATTGAGGATTGAGTGGCAAGAGAGAGTGTCACATAATGTGATTTTACAAGAAGCAAACACTTCAGACTTGGACCCTACTTAAACATATCAAGACTCAATGTCTTTCAAATGCGTAACCAGCGATACATCCTCGGTACCCGGTGGTTCAATCTCGTCCGTAATATCGAGGTGTCTGCAAAGAGGAGTCTTTCCTCCATCTTGGAAACTCTGGTTCGCACCCGACTGTCTGTGTTTGGTCACGTGGTTCGACTGGACTAGGAAGTTCCGCGTCACCAGATCCTGTCCAAGCCAGCTAAATGTAACAACGGGCTCCTACCGGCCGGCTGGAGACGTCGCCAAATTCTACATGGCTCCGACTGATAGCAGTCTCTCCTTCGACATTAAACAAGGTTTGGGTACAAGCCCCACGGTTGGACATGGCAATGTTCGATAGACACAACGAGCCCTAGATACCTAAATGAACATTATTATTAAAAACTTCCAGCATGCACTCGCTGTTGAGTCAACAATTACTCCGGTGGTTGGGGCATGTCTACCATATGGAAGATGAGAGGCTGCCAAAGAATATCTTCTATGAACAGCTGGCCATTGGAGCTAGTAAAATCGGTCAACCCATACTGTGATTCAAGGACATATGCAAGAGAGACATGAAGTCATACAACATTTCATCTGAAGGCAGGGAATGATTGTGGAGGATTGAGCTGTTTAGAGCATAATGTGGGCTTCGTTTTATTTCTATCTTGGTGTGACAACTGAGCCAAACTTTTGTTATCATTGACAATATGAAGTAATGATGATAATGATTATGATGAAGTAATAGTAGTGGATCAACCCACCTGTTGGAAAGATAGACTAATCAATGTGAGAGACTTACCTTGATCTTTTTAGCTTTGTATTTATCATCATCATAGTCACTGGACAAAAGGCATGCTTTGGCTTTCAGGAGACTAGCATTGACAGCAAACACATGCTCATACAACAAGCCAGCAATAACGCCTCCAAGAATGGGTCCCAGCCAGTACACCTGTTCACAAATAATTTGATTAGTCGCATCACCTTCGAAAAACTTGTTAAGTAAAGACACAAATCTAATTGATGGTGAAGATAAAACATCAAAATTGGAAACGCAGATATTGTAAACAAAGATAAAGAAATATCAATTGAAAGCACAAGTATTGCAACTAATGAATTTAACAATTAAAATTAGAAATGGAAATGTTGTAAACAAAGATACAAAAAATATCAATTGGAAACGTAGGTATTGTAACTAAAGATTTAAAATATTAAAATAAAATAGTTGAATGAACTAAAATCCAGTGGAAAAAGTAGTTAGATCAATGGTCTATAACATAAACAACCTATACAGCTGGATGCTGGGAGACATTTTTCAGATGGTCTATATTTGCTTTCACATAAAAAGAAAGACATATTAATAAAAATAGAGGTATATTTGAAGAAATTGGTTGTTTATAGACTGCAGTCTTCTAAACCTGTATAAAGACATTAAGTTAAGAAGCAAACTTAAAATTGCAGATCAATGTGAATAAACAGAGGAATATTGGTAGACAGAAAAATTATGATTAGTGATCAAATGATTGAAGAAGTGCATCATGTGGTATATTTTATTATGTCCTAAAAATGCAAGGGGTAGCTGTCGTCAAGAGGTTAAAGCACTCGCCTCTCATAGTGATGCATCCCGAGTTACCCACAGCCATCTTGACCAATGGTCTTACCACTGATCCTAGGTAACTCGGGATAAGAGTGACATTGAGGACCAGAGTATATTCTTCCTCACTATAATCCAAATGCAGCGCAAATCACATTAAGACAAAACCGTCTAATGTTGTGGCCATCATTGCCATGAATACTAACTAGACATGCAGTGAGCATGTGTTGTACTGTCTAGTGTTAGTGGGGGCATATTGTACTTTTTCATCATTATAAAAACATTTTGTTACGATGCGGTGTAGTTTACGACAAATCTGCGATATCTTCACCTTTTGACCCTACACATCATCACAGCACATTTTCGAGACCACGTTTACTCTCCATTTCCAATCCCTATTACCTCATCCTACCTGCAGCATGTTTTCAGGGTAGCCACTGCGAGACGGAGTTGGGTTATGGACAGTTCTGGTTCGCTGACATTGATTAAACAGTCCCGTATGACTGCTGTCACCACACTCACTATGTCTCTGGCCTCCTTCATTATTTCATGTCCGAGACAAGGTATTCACTCCTTTACGCCTGTATCATATATTACGTAATAATTTTAGAGCTTTCTTACAAACTCAGACATGTCCTCCACACTCAGCAGGCTTTTAGTGTGAGCCAATGAAGAAGTGTGTATTGTCGTGATGGGGATTCTACTATTTGAGGGTCATTAGATTCACTGTTATTTATCTTTTACAACTTGTTCTCAGTGTGGTAGTAGGCCAATTATCATATATGTTCCACACATAGCTTTCCCAAAAACTGCAGACACTACATTGATTAAAAAAATGGACAAAATAATCGTGAAACAGAAACTGCAGTCGATGAAAAAGTGTTAAGTGAATTTATTGACTATTTCTCAGTTTTTTTCTGATGCAGAGTGACCAATTCCCTTCTTTGTTACCTTGCCTTCTCTAATTAAAGGTCAGGTACGTATTTACATCTGGATAGACTGAAGCACTCAGAGACCCCATACTGTGAAGAAATAAGCAGCTCCACGCATGTCATTAAAGAGGCAAATAAAGAAAGTTGTGTATGGGGCTGGCAACCTCATTGTGTGAAACACATTTCTACAGAAACAACCCTGCAGAAGCATGTAAAGTGATTTGCCACAGGCCAACTGTTGCAAGACTGAAGACCTGTGAGGAAGGAAGCAACAACAGCAACTGGAACACCACATTAAGAGAAGGAAATGGGGCTGGGTAGGACCTGTGGTGAGGAAGACACCATCCCTAATAGTCAGGCAGGGTTGTGCATGGAATCTATAGGGGAAGAGAACAACAGGAAGACATAAAAACGAATGGAGAAGAGAATGTGAGAGGGAACTATGATTACCGGTTACACCTGGAGAGAGGCAGAAAGAGTAGCACAGCTCCATGAATGCTGGGGAAAAGTGGTCAATGAAATATACACTGAGGGGAGTGACGGTCTTTAATTGATTGATTGAATTGCTGTAGTGGTCTTCAACACCAGCTGGTCTTTTTTTAAATGGACAAGACCAAGACATGTCACAATTGAGATTGACTCTAGTCCCTTAGCTATGCTCTATCTGCTCTGCCACTCAGACTTTCATCACATAATATGTTGCTGCTGCTGAGTGGGCAGACTTACCCAGTGATTGTCCCAATCTCCCATGACTAAAGCAGGGCCAAAACTGCGTGCAGTGTTCATGCTGGATCCAGTGTAATCAATCTGAGGAAAATATTTATCAAATTATCAATCAGCATACACAGCAACAAAAAGATATCATTATAGTGTTTATTTCCATAGATGATGTGCACCAGAAGGATGAATAGGGCTGAGGTATAAAAGCATCTCACCCCTTGCAGTCACCATGCAGTGTATTGACTAGGTTTTTATTTTACCTTCAACAGTAACAATCGTATGTGTTACTGATGTTTTGAATGCATGCCCTTGTAGTCAGAAGGCCGTCATGGAAACCACTCAACCACTGCTAGCATACACATCACTTATTGCAAATGAACATTTTAAATATATGGGATACTTGATGCTCTTTTCTACATTGACTTTCGTTGTACCTCATATCCTTAACTGTGTTTCCACATTTGATAAATTCATGTCTATACTGCAATTCACAGCAACAGATTATGAAACTAGATAAAGATAGGCAGAGATGAAAAGATAAAAAGTGAAATGGATAGATAGATAGAGAGAGGGCTTTTTATTTTTTGATTGAACAAACTTAGAATCTGCTCTGCACTGTTAAGATTTAACATCCTTGCACTCCGGGCACATCCACAGACAGTCAATCTCTCTCAGTAAATAGTAAAGACAAATACCAGTGGAGCAAGACATATGGAAGATGTGATGGTGCTGGAAAGGCAAAATATAATCAAAACCAGCTGGTACCATCTAGTCTGGAATCCACACTGCAAGATAAATAGAGGAAGAACACGATACTCCTGGAAGAGAGAGCTGGATGTAAATGTCAAGGCAGTAGGCAAGATATGAACAGAACTGGCTCATGACAGGAAGATCTGGCAGGTGTTTGTTGAGGACCTATGCTCCACAGGGAGTGGTGAAGCATTTGATTGATTGAAATGGTAAAGAGTGTAGCTAACTGGTTGTACACACTCCTGCTCCATTCTAATAGAAGTCACTCTCTTCAAAACGTTTCAATCGCCAGGTACATTACCAAATGGGAAACCGAACATACTGGTTACACCAAAAACGATGCCTATTACCAGTTGAACCGAAGAGAGCAGGTCGTTGTCTTCAGACTTCGCACTGGCCACAATAGACTGAGGTACCACCTATTCAACAAATTGAAGATAGGGTGTACCGACGAATGCCCGTGCGGTACTGGTAAAATGACCACTGAACATCTGCTGCAGAACTGCCCGACATACGGGGATCAGAGAGAGCAGATGTGGCCATTGCCAGTGGAACTGCAAGACAAGCTCTATGGTAGTGGCGAGAGTCTCAGGATGACCGCCGCTTTTTTCGAAAAAAATAATGGTTACTGTCTGACTGTGTACGCAGAAGAAGAAGAAGAAAACGTTTCAATCTGTGCATCACCAGCTCATCGATTGCAATAGTTTCATCCAAGGGGAAGTCACTGATAAACTTCAAAATTTCACCGTATTCCTTAAGTAATGGCTCCAACATAGGTGAACTTGAAACCAGAATGCCAGCTATTTTACTCCCTAAACCCCAGCATTATCAAGACACTTATAATCTAATGAGAAATCATACAAATTATCATCCAAAAAAAACACTACATTAATAAATGTATAAAAATAATAATAATGATGAGATAGATGTATTACAACCACCTACAAGAACAAGAGGGCATAGCTACAAATTAATTAAACAGAGGTCCAGAGTAGATATTAGAAAATATTTTGTTAGTCAGAGAGTGGTGAATGCTTGGAATGCATTGCCACATGAAGTAGTGGGGGCAAGGACAATTAATGCATTAAAGAATAGATTGGATGCAGATAGCTTTCAGAGCAAGGAAATGTAAATGACGCTGGTTGTATACAAACTCTGCATAGTCTTCTAAACCATTATAAAGATGTTAAGTTAAGCTAATTATTGATCGCATATGGGTTAGAAATGCAAATGAAATATGGGCGATAATAAAAAATGGATGTTTCTGGTATCTGGACAACTGGGGCCCACTTTGTGTTGAGGTTCCCTGGACTTGCTCGATCCACCTGAATGGTTGGATGGTTATTGATGCAGCAGCCTATGAGCTCCTGCCCTTTGGCCTAATGCCATATAGGGGTATCTGCAAGTGCTTGTGAGCTGTGTTGCTGTTTAGCTACGTACAGAGTGTTCAATTTGTCTGACCTCGGTCGAAGAAGTTTTATTCTAACACTGACAAGCGCTGGACATTCAAAAAGATGGTGTTCAATAGTTTCATAGGGATGTGCGCACTATCGGTACTCTGGAGAATGTTATGTTTGGATTTTTATTAAAGTGACTAGTGTATGTGTTGAGTGTGAAGTTGGAAAATAGTGCTCTGATCTCTTCTTCTAAGGCAATTGATGTTGTCTTTGGGATTTGGGCTGGCCGTATTTGTATACTCTTTTTCCCAGTATTCCCCATTTATTCAGCCAAGCCTCTTTGTTCACAGACTTCAGTAGTTGTTTGACTGAATGTAGGTTCGTCGGTGTGTATTATTCTTGACTTGATCCCTTCTTAGCCAGTCTGTCTGAATTGTCATTGCCAGGTGTATTTGAGTGACCAGTGATCCATTGCATAACTATTCTGATTTCATGGGATGTGATAAATTGGTTAGTATCTGTAGATATTTGAGTAAGTTCAGGCTTACAATGACCACTATTATCTATAGTTGGAGAGCAGATAATGAGTCTGTAAAGATAATGGTAGTTGTTACACTGTTCCACAACCAAAGGGCAGGAATCATATTCTCTGTATGCTCTCATTATCTGTATGTTCTCATTATCTGTATGTTCTCATTATCTGTACTTTCTCATTATCTGTATGTTCTCATTATCTGTATGTTCTCATTATCTGTATGTTATCATTATCTGTATGCTTTCATTCTCTGTATGCTTTCATTCTCTGTATGCTCTTATTCTCTGTACGCTCTTATTCTGTGTGCTCTCATTCTCTGTACACTCTTATTCTCTATACGCTCCCATTCTCTGTATGCTCTCATTCTCTGTACACGTTCATTCTATGTACGCTTTTATTCTCTGTGCGCTCTCATTATATGTATGCTCTCATTTTCTGTACACTCGTTCGCTGTTCGCTCTCAGACTTAAACTTGAATATATTTTAGGAAAGCAGTGGTCAGCTTGTAGTTTCTGAAATCTCCAAAAGGATTGTCATGGAATGGCTGCTAGCACCAGGGGCAGCTGACCAGAGTTCCCTAAGACCATATTCCGCCTCAAAGCTCAAGCCCTGTAAACAGTCTGCACACGTGTAATCTGGCTAAGAGAACAGAAATTGCAGCGGGAAGGCAAACAAGGTACCCCAAAATAAAAAGTCAGCAGAAACCAGATGTGCCGGACTGAAAGGCGCAGATATCACAGCCTCACTGTAAACTGCAACAAAATATCCTTCTCATGGTGAATGTCCAAAAAAATTAAGAAGACGCTATATGTATTTTCTGATTTGTTGATTTAAAGCAGATGTTGAGTGCTCATTCAATGACCACATCATTTACAGCAGATCCAGTCTTGAGTTTGCTGCACATAAAGTATCTTATTCTATTGTAGCCTGTGTGGGGTCTGTCTGAAGATCACTATATGTTAGCTGCTTTTAGCAAGTTAGTTAATTTTCTTTCCACTTATGCTTCTGAGCGTCCTGGGGAGCTTAAATTATCTGTCCTGCGCCAAGTGTGCTATATTGGTCATGCTGGTGTCATTGCACAATGTCATCAATCCACCTGCCTTGCGGCCGCCTCTTACCCTAAAGCAAGATCTACCAGCGTTGTAAGCCATCATTAGCTACTATTAAGATGGTGATATACGGCTTTTTATTCGTCTGTTCCCGTATCTACTACTAGTTAATGTCTTGGCCATTTCAGCTCTTCCTAAGTTATACTTGTACCATGTAGCCATAATGCTCTACTTCCGGTAAGTGGGGAGAGGAGACTTACATTTTAGCAGGTAAAATGTTCTGATCAGACTATGTTTGTCAGGTGAAACATACTGATCAAGATTTCACTTTCCTTCTATGCAGTTCTCATGAAAACATTATGTTTCATGGTAGTCTGGCTAATGAGGTGGGGATCGGCACTATGATCCCATAATGGTGAGCTCAAGTAGGAGCCTTGTATCACTTTGCAGTCAACAGGACCCACCTTCTCAAGTACGCCTCAGGACACGAGGAGAGCAACTGTAACTCACCGCCAAGAGTACATAACTCAAGTACAAGTGAAATTAGCAACAACAACAACTTAAGTGAACCCTTTCACTTGCTCATAAGTTATACATGTACCATGTCTGGCATTTGCCGGTGTTAGAAAATAGGGTCTTCCTCCGAGGCCAGACAAATGGAACACTTTGTACGGAACTAAACAATAACTCACTAACACTTGCAGATACTACGATATGGCAGTGAACAAAAAGGCAGGAGCCAACAGGCCGCTGGATCAAGAACTAATCAACCTAACCCACATGTTTTTGTATCTACTTCCTCTTGACATCTTAAGTTATATTTTGCTTGATGATAAAAAGATACTGTAATGACAACATCAAACTATCAACAACATCAAACTATCAACAACATCAAACTATCAACAACATCAAACTATAAACAACATCAAACTATCAACAACATCAAACTATCAACAACATCAAACTATCAACAACATCAAACTATCAACAACATCAAACTATCAACAACATCAAACTATCAACAACATCAAACTATCAACAACATCAAACTATCAACAACATCAAACTATCAACAACATTAAACTATCAATTTAATAAGGAGATGTATACATACTGCAAACAAATGACACATGGTAACTGAAAAGCCAATTGAGAGAGGAATGGAGCCATTCAAATCACGTCTTTTGGAATCGCATGAGGCAAACACAGTAAACACTAGTACAAAGGTGATGAAGAGTTCCACACCGATAGCTGGGGAAGAAAAAATCAATTTAAAAAAACCTGTTAATCAGAATGTTGCTGTTGTGTATAGCTGAACTTTCTTCAAGCAAGGCTTGCTACATTCAACCAAACATAGTCCTTTTGGTGATATCAGAGCATATTGACCATACCAAAATAAACAGTATCCAGGCCAGAACTCTTGAGCAGCACCATAAAGCAATCATAATGTGTATGTGAATATGGCTTATTTAGATACAGAATATTTGAGAGAGATACACGCATACACCACTTTGATACTATGTTTATCAGTAGTTTTCAATAGCTACAATTTCCTGACTTTGGGGTACGACACAATTGTGACACGACAGTATCTGCTTCGGCGTCCAGATGGCGTCAATTTGCTTACATACATGTTACACACTCCGACTCTTTCTGCTACATTCTGTGATGAATAGGATTTGAAACTGTTTAAAACTTTAATTTCTTTTTTTATTATGATTGAAATGTAACATTTTTTTTTAAACACTCATCTTGACCTGTGTGGTAGCAGGGACATCAGTGCATCATGAACTTTCCATTGCCATTGTCCTCTATCAATTGCAAGCGTTGCAGATTATATCAATGTTGTACCCCTCCACTTGCAAATATCATCCGTCCAGCGCATCTTTGGGAGACAACTCTTTCTCTTGCCAAGAACTGCACCTCAGAGTATCTATTATATTCTATCATTTGTCACCAGTGTAGTATGACATACATTGCGGGGACTGGTCTGGAACTGTGTGAACATTTCTGGCAACAGCTCAATGACATCTATAATCATACAGGTTCCCCAACTGCCATCCACTTCAATTGCAGATGTTAGTTGTAAAGGCTTAGTTTCTTGATTCGCTGCCGATTGTCATCGATTCGCTCTTGGGAGCAGACTGATCTCCTGCATGCATTGCCCCCAACCACATGGCATTATTATCTTTTATACCTTTTTTTAAAATTCTCATCGCATAACGACCTCCATCTATCTGCTTTCTTCTTTTCTTTCTACCTATATCACCAGTTGGTATTTCCAAATCTGGATCGCCATTGGCTTACCCGCTCTTTTCCGATTTCTTATGTCTCCTGGCCACTTGATCTCCCTTTTGTCATTTGGGATCCTGCATCTACACAAAAAAGTAATGTCAATTTCTCAGTTAAGTACTAGATTTTCGTCTTTATATACTGATATCCCCCATTTATGCATTCTTCCCTTCTATGATTTGCTGGTTCATTTTTCCTTGTCCCTGATGAAGACCTATTGGCCGTAACGTAGGTTTCATTTGTATTTCCATCTCAGTGCGGTATATGACCATATCTAATTTTTTTTTTTCACTTCATGCTTTTTTTAGCCTAAGAATATCATATTGGGTAAACTATGACAGAGGATAGAATAAACCAGTGCATTACTAAGATTTTTTTGCATTTCGTCATTGACAAAATACTAACATTTAAACCACTCTGCCAGTCGCTCCTCTGACGTGTTAAATAATTTTAAAATAATAGACAAAAATGATAGGAGAAGTTGCAAGGCTGCTACATTAAACGTGAAGAGTAAAATTATTAAACTTAGTGATGACAGTGTATTAAGCAGTGAGAAAGTACGAAGTTTAAGCTTGGATGAATGAATGAATCAAAACATTTCAGCACTCTGTGGAGCACTGGTCTTCAACAAATACACACAAAGTCCTCCGGTCCTGGACCATTTTAACTTAACGTAACGTTGTTATTCTAGTTTAGAAGACTGCAGAGTCTGTAAACAACCCGTTTCATTTACATTTCCTTGCTTTAAAAGCTAAGTGCATCTAATCTATTCTTAAATTCATTAATTGTCCCTGCCTCCACTACTTCCTGTGGTATGCATAACAAATATTTTCTAATATCTTATCGGTACTTTTCTTTAGTTAACTGGTAGCTGTGTCCTCTTGTTCTTACAGGTGATTGCATTTTGAAAAAAAGCTTGTTATAGTCTAATTTATCCCTTCCTTTGATTATCTTATAACCTGTATTAAGTCACCTCGAATTCTTGTCTTTTCTAGTCACTGTAGCCGGTTTTTCTGAGTCTTTCCTCATAACTGTAATTCTGGAATCCCACTATCAGCTTTGTCGCTCTTTTATGTATCCTTTCCAGGATGTTTATATCCCCTCTAAGATAAGGACTCCACACCTGTACACAATACTCAAATCTAGGTCTAACTAATGCTGTATAAAGTTTGACTATGACTTCCGTGCTCCTGTTCCAGCTCTGCTCACATCTTCTATGTTTGTGTCTCAATCACTCTTCTTCACGTGTGTTTTGTATGCTGCTACTTTTCTTACCCAGTGGTTCGAGTACAGAGACTGATTTGCAATGCTATCAACTGTTTTCCTTAATATGGGTCCTTGGACTTGGCTCAATCTACTGTAATTTTTGTGATTAGAATCGAAGAAAAAATTCTTACTGAAATTGTTTTTCTTTATCTGCATTTTTTTCTGAAAACGACGCTGTGTTGTATTTTACAGCGAGGCTGCAATATCTGCGCTTCTCAGCCTGACGCATCGGTTTTGAACTGACTTTAGGATACTGGGTTTGCCTTCCCACTGCGATCCCTGTTCTAGAAGTCAGACTACACTAGAGCAGCCAAAAACCTGAGGGTGAATTGGCAATTTTATGCTGTTCAGTACAATAAATTTTTACTGATGATATTGGGATGTGTTGTATGACAAAATGTGTTCCAAGACTCCTAACTCGTTAACAAAGGGAATACCATCTGACATATTGGCATCACACCTTATTCGGGATTTTTCGCTGAAACAAGGCATTGGACAGGCCAAGCACTCTCACTGTTCCTGGACATGTGGCTCTTTTCAAGACTAGAGGTGCATTCAAATGGGCGAGATTTTAGGACATAGATGAAATACACACAAATGCAACAAAGAGTTTCCGGCTGTGGAAGCACAGCTGGGAGAAATGTTTCAACTTCGATAACAGTAAATTTCAAAGGGTGATTAGGTTTTGAGACAAATAAACAAGACGTTAAAGTAAAGAAGTTACTTGGGGTTTTTACCCCAGCCTAAGAACGAATACTTTTTAATCGGTCCTTGTACGAGAAGCAGCGTGTACTATGTCTTTATGCAAGAACACCAAATGGTAAATGTATTTTTAAAAGAAAAAGTAACCTTTCGTTTTGCTACTTGACATCAGGTACTGTTTTTATTACCAGTTCCAGTTCATTATACATAATACAAAAGTGCTAAAAACTTACCTTGACCCAAGTTGATCTTGGGATTAACCTTCGTCATTCCAAGGCTTTCATGATATTCAGAAGGTGTCAGCCCAAACAGAATACCAGCTCCAACAACAGCACCTATCAGCTGTGGACAAAATGTATAGTCACGTTGATATCCAGAAAGAAACGTTACGTGATTCAGAGATTACAAACAGGCTAGTCCTAGATAATTTGTAATCTTCTTACATTTTTGATGCGGAAGTACTTTTAAAAAATAGAATGAAAAGATAATTATTACCAATATCTTAAAAAAAGAAATAATATAATAAGTTTGAAAATAAAACCAGAGTTTCTGAGGGACTGCAATAAAACCAAACACCAAGCTAACATAAAACTAAGAGCTGTTTAAGTGTTATTTTAAGAAAAATAGAAATATATATATATACGCGTATATACATGTTTGTTCCTGTTCCCTTGTTAATAAAGGTAAAATATTTTTTCCGTTTTGCTTTATTAATTTGCCTTGTTTCTGAAGTGGGTGTTGGGCTGTGTTTGGTGCCTTACTGTCCAGTGCATCTGATATCAGCAATCATTGTTAAATGGTTTAGCGTCCATATGGATACCATCATTTTTTTTCATGATTACGAAGATATGCATATTTTATTTGTGTGCCGTGAAACTAACCGTTACGCTACGCAGCGCTGCTCGTCTAGCTGAAAATGATAGATGAAAGAAAGATTGCAGACAATCATACACTGTATGGTTTTACGGTTGTTCAGTCATGAATAGCTGAAATAATCAATATATTATCCACTCCACCTCCTTTTCTGAATCAACTTTGCCCAAGTCCCTAGTCTATATTTTTCTCTATCGCTTTATTGCAATTTTTTAGATAGAAAAATATTCATAACTTTCTTGAGGATCGACATTGGATTACATTTTTATGGGGCTTTCTAACAGTTGTATTTGTAATGCGGTAGTCAATTTGAAATTTTCATCAAAGTACATACATACATGACGAGTTATTCGCTCACAAATAACCTTGATTTATAATCATAAATAAATTGACAAATATTCCGTTTGGTAATTTAGGAATAACGATTTCGGAGCCCATTAGAAGAAGAATTGAGTTAAGAAGCAAAAGTACTACAGTACACCGAGTTCAGTAGCATATCATGACACTTAGAGTAGCTAATCGTGTAACTAATAAGAGACCGTAATTATTCCAAAACACAAAAACAAAATACAAGTATAATGAATATTATGTAATATATAAGAATTCAAATACATCAAAATATAACTCCACGGAACATGATGATTATCAGTGAGAACATTAACAAGCGAGGTAACTCTGCTGGATTGAGACGAATATAATTAACCTAGTTTGCTCCCTTATTTTAGCACATTTCTACTTGATGTTTCTTCTTCATCCAAAATTTCTTCTTCTGTTTTTCTTCTTCCTCCACTTCGTCTTCATTTTTTTTTCGTCTTTCTTTGTCTCGTTCGTAATCTTCTTCTTTTTCATGATCTTCCGCTTTGTTTTCTCCTTTTTTTTTCACTTTCTTCCAAGTTTTCGTTTTTTACTTCCTTTCCAGTTTGAAAATATTTTTTGTTTCCCTATTTCTTCTTCTTCCTCCATCGACTTCATCTTTATCTTCCTCTTTTGCGGTGTTAAATTACGTAGGGATCAGAGAACTCTATAACTTCGTTCCCCTCGTTCAGTTGATCATTATGTTTATTCCTCCAGCAACTTCGACTTCTGTCGCTGTCTACTCTTTCCTTCCTCATATAATAAACAATTTTGTTTACTTTTAAAATAAACAAACCAAAGTTGTTTACCCCTGATATAAATTCATGTTGTTGTTTAATGCTCGCGATGTGAATGTGTACTCTTGTGTAGGCCCTGAAAAGGAATGTTGGGCGAAAGGTCGCAATAGCTTTCCTTACATCCCGAGCGTGCTCTTGTAGGGAGATAAGCGTTCTCCAGACGGTTTTGCTATGCTTTGCTTCATCTGGGTTTTGCTCACTGCTACGGGGATCACGTCGATCCCTTCTTCGTTAGTCATTCTGTTTCTAGGGATAAATGCTTGGAAGTAAGATGGGGGTCTTGGTCAGTATATTTAGATGACCCTGACTAACATTGTCTGATCTGTATGCTTTCCCTAATTAGAAGTTAGTCTCCTGTCCTACCCTCCCTCCCCCCTCCCTCCCTGTACCAGCCCCACTCTTCCCTTGATATGGATAATAGACGTCATAGGCACCTTGGCTTCCGTTGGACACGTCCTCTTTGGTTTGAATTCTTTCACAATTCAATTAAATTGCTATCTCCACAATGAAGGTTGGCTGAATGAAAGTTGGCTGAATGAAGGTTGGATCTCCAACATTCTCTATCCCTCGCACTCAGACAGACTATTGCTCATCCATTGTTTGATGCTATCCTCCCGCTTATAGCGCTGTCTACCTTGTGCTCGGCTGCCTTCAACTGTTCTCTCAATATGGTTTTTACAAGTGTACTATCTTTTATTGTGACCAAAACATACGATTTGTCGACTCTGCATGTCATTCAAAAGTTTTGATTTCACTCCTAGTTTCCCCTGCATATCTACATGTGTTCTGCATGTCATTCAAAAGTTTTGATTTCACTCCTAGTTTCCCCTGCATATCTACATGTGTTCTGCATGTCATTCAAAAGTTTTGATTTCACTCCTAGTTTCCCCTGCATATCTACATGTGTTACCTTTTGTTTGCACAAAACACACAATACATAGAATATACATATTCAAAATGCAACACACACAGACAGGGTAGCAGCTGCAATAGGACGTGTGCTTGGTTTAGCTTACAACATACTGCATGATCCCATCTTGCCATGAGACTTTTCACGAAGGACGAAGAGGTGAAACGTGAAGCGCAAATATGACGGAGACAGCGGATCAAAGACTTCTATGCTGCAGGTTTTGGTGTACTGGTAAAGTTATGGGATAAGTGTATCAATGTTGGTGGAAATTATGTCGAGAAATAACGGGTAATGTAAGAGCAATAATATATTATTTCAAGTTCCTATCTCATTTAGTTTCCTTTTAATAGCCATTTGTGACCTATTGATTGACTTGGTCGCATGTATCATGTCTCTGTCAAATACGCTACCAAAAAAATTATCCCATCTCTCATTTGTTCTGAATGATGTGATACTTATCACTCAGAAAATATCAAAACACAACGTTGCTCATTCATTCACAAAACAATTTTTTGCTTTGACTCATGAAGATGTGAAAATTATACAATGTGGCACTCGTACCAACAAGATTGGTGTCCCCTGGATTATACTATTAACTTGTACATAAGGTATATCTAGGGTCTAAGTAGCAGAGTGGATAGAGTGCTTGGTTCTCGCAACGGAAGCTCACGATTCAATCCCCAGTAACAGCATGGTTAACAGTTGCATGACTATTATATAAAGCATGACATCCAGGCAAGGTACTCGTGACCCTATCTCACAAAGAAATGCAATAATGTCGTTCTAACACATCATACCTGACGACGCACTGTCTGCTCTATAATACCATGAACGTTATGTTTATACCATCAGTGTTGAATGGGGTGTATTTTTACAGACGATTGGTGTGTTTTGTGATTGATAGAGAAACAGACACTACATTGAGATGATTCGTTTATCGGATAAGCATGCAAATAGATCAACTTCAAATGTGTGCTTACTGCACAAAGTGTTATGATTTCAAGGCGTAAAGTAGACCGCGTGGCAGATTGATAGATAACATCTAGGTAATTTCGATTTGATTTTATCAGGGTAATCCTGCAACAACAAGAGCTTACAATGGTAGTAATATCACAGTTGGCAAAAGAAAGACGACTTAAGGTTCCAACGTCGCTCATCGGCACAAGTGGGCGGAACTGTTAGAGGCGATATCATCTACAAAATGTTGGGACATGGTTATAAATCTAATTTAATAACAAATACAGTCCCTTTAACACCAAAACATAATCATATGCAAACATCAAGTGGATAAATATACGAGACGTGTTCAAATGAAACCGGACCTAACTGCACCAAGTGAACATACGTACGATGCGCATGATGACATCACTTCTAATGTAAACAGCACTTACCAATCGTTAAGTTTGCAAAATTATATCATCCTCCAACTCATAGTTTCCTCGGTAGACCGTTTAAAACATGGCGGGTGTGGTACGGAATCCGTCCAGAGTTTACCAGCGAGCGATGATTCGATTTCTAACAGCAGAAGGATGTCGATCAGTTGAAATTCATCGCAGAATTAATTATTTACATCATGCGCATCGTATGTATGTTCACTTGATGCAGTTAGGTCCAGTTTCATATTTAACACGCCTCGTAGTTTACGCCATTAGCTATTGCGTCAGGTTTAATGTAAGTCTAACGTGCAAAGTCCCCAGAAGTCTGCCAAAAAAATAATGTTAGGTGTTGAAGGACATTTGCAAGCATAATTTCCTGTCAGAACCAGAAAATTCCGGAAAAAATCAGTAACACTTGGCAGAAGCACATTAAGAGCAGGAGTAGGAAACAGTGCGGTGCGCCCCAGACCCCATTCAGGAGAGAGGCAGTATCGGGAGTTTGTCACGCTTTGTATATTGTCATGGTAACATTGACCTTTACGTATTTCCGGTCCGTAGTATAACAGCCTGTCTGCGACGGTAATTGGACACTTGAAAATGCTTACAAAGTCCCATCCACTTCTAAATGAGAGTAAATGTATCCCATCACCCATTGTTCTCCCTTCCGTCTGTCGTTCAAACCTATCATTATTTTGTCATTATCATAAAATAGTCCGATAAAAAGGATTCTCTTTATTCCTCATTCTTGAACAGAAACAAACTACGCACCATGGCAGCGGAACAACTATTGCAGTTCGTCCCATCACGCACTAGTGGAAGGTGTAGCACGTGGTAACTGTCAATGTCCTTCCAAGAAAAACCGAACGGAAAGTGTACAAAGCCTCAAATTGACTGCTGCCTTTGTTAACTACTAAAGTGAAGTCTGAAGACGAACGAAGAAGGGAAAAAACAAACTATGGCAATTTGTGTCACTAAAATACAATATGTGACACGGGATAACAAGGAGATGACGTTTCAGCTTATCAGGTCCCGTATTTTCTAAATGACAACTAACATATGATTGCGAACTGTAAATTAAACAATTGGAACGAATTATAACATCTGTCAAAATGAACTGATGTAGAAGGATGCCGGAAATATCGTGGACAGAAAAACAGATAAATAGAGAAATTCTGCATTCACTGAGTATAAATCAAAATTCACTTCTTAAAACACCTCAGGGGAAAAAAAAGATATTTCATCATGGGAAAAGACACGTTAATATAGAGAACCTTAAAGGAGAAGGGACTGTGACAGGGAAGAAGGACAGGAATTGTTCCCACGAAGAAGGGAACGGACTGTGCTCGAGAAGAAGGGAAAGGGCTATGCCCTGGAAGAAGGGAAGGCACTGTGCCCGGGAAGAAGGATAGGAACTGTGCCCAGGAAAAAGGGAAAGGGCTCTGTCCTGGAAGAATGGAAGGGCTTCTGCTCGGGAAGAAGGGAAGGGACTGTGTCCGGGAAGAAGGGAAGGCACTATGTCCGGGAAGAAGGAAAGGCACTGTGCCTGGAAAAAAGGGAAGGGACTGTGTCTGCAAAGAAGTGAAGGACTGTCTTGCGGAAGAAGAGAAGGTACTTTACTGGAAAGTAGGAAAAAGATTGTGTCCGGGTAGAATGAAACGGATTGTGTTCGGAAAGAAGGGAAGATACTGTGTTCGGAAATAAGGGAAGGGACCGAGCCCGAAAAGAAGTGAAAGAACTGTGTCCGAGAAGAAAAAAATAGGAACTGTGCCCAGGAAAAATGGAAAGGGCTGTGTCCGGGAAGAATGGAAGGGATTGTGCTGGGGAAGAAAGGAAGGGTCTGTGTCCGAGAAGAAGGAAAGGGGCTACGTCCGGGGAAAAAGGGAAGAGACCGAGCCCGAAAATACGTGAAGGGACTGTGTCCGGGAAGAAGGGAAAAGACTGTGTCCGACAAGAAGGTAAGAGACTGTGGCCAACACGGAAGACAATGCAATCTAGACATTACTGATAGTTTGAAAATGCCCTTGGATGACTTGGAGGTGCTTGCTTGAAACCGGATAAACCACAAATGCTGCAGTAACAGACACTGATTCTGGAAGGAATGTCATGTGATGATGATGAAAATATATTTCTGCCGTAGGAGTTTTAGGGTAAAAAACACGTTGCTCATTTTGTAAGAGAACATCCAGGCAGACCATAGTTTGTAACTAGCCATGTGAAGTCTTTGAATAGATTGAGCAGCATCATCATCATCAAGTAGCATGCCCTTCGCAGAACGTCTCTCTGATCACCATTGCCCTGTAATGATCTTTGAGCATTTTTTCAAGTTCCGTTAATGTTATTTTCAGAATAGCTTAATATTTTGTGTCCCTCTTCGCTTAGGAATGCTAAAAAACATACTTTTTTTATTGGCCAGCAGAAGTCACGTGCACGCGAATAATAGCTGCAAGACAATCCTATGACAAATATAGTCAAATTAGACAAATAAGGTTCAAGGATTTCACGAAATAGATATGTCGGCCATGGTCTAGACGAAAAGACTGCCGCAATCGTTAAATACCTTAGCGGGACTGCGTGGGCTAGTGGATAAGCGACACGGCTCACAAACCGAATGTGCTGGGTTCGTACACCATCACAGCACCGGACGTTACCCCAGACAAACAAACTCTTTGAAAATGCAGGAGGAAGCAGACCTTTACATAAAATACATGCCGAAGTCAGATGCACTTGGCCGACAGGCGCAAAATAAGAACATAGTGCAAAGCCCTCCGCCTTGGGGAATAGATAAATAACAAAAAGACACACAAAAAACAACATTCGAAGCACTACTGCTTCCTTCTGCTCAGTTACTTACACACTCACTACGGAGTTACGGTACGACAGAAGAAAGCATGTTTGTTCCATGTCAGTTATATGGATGAGTCATCATCTCATTACTAAAAGTAAGTTGAAATCAGTCATGGAAGGTAAGGGATCAAGTCAGTCAAGCATATTCTCGTCTAGAATCGTGGGTCTCTCGTTCGATGTGATGGTGGTCATGTTTATGACTAGGATTATAATTTTGATGACAATGTTGAGGATGATTATGTTGATAATAATGTTTATGATGAAAACGATGTGGATGATAATAATGATGATGACAAAGATGTTGATGGTGATGATGATGATGATATAATTCCTACATTAGTGAGCTGGTAGCTTTTGACAGCCCAATGCTTCACAGACAAAACCACAAGTCTTTCTTTGATATAATTCTTCTTCTTCTTCTTCTTCGTACGCTGTCAGACGTCAACCTGTATTTTCAGCGGTCATCCTGAGGCTGTCGACACAGCCATAGAGCTTGTCTAGTGTTGCCACTGGTGATGGCCACATGTGCTTTCTCTGGTCCTCGTATTTCTGGCAGTTTTGCAGCAGATGTTCAGCGGCCATTTTTCCAGTACCACAACTGCATTCGTCAGTGTCACCTATCTTCAGTTTATTGAATAGGTGGTACCTCAGTCTGTTGTGGCCTGTGCGGAGTCTGAAGACCACAACCTGCTCTCTTCTGTTCAATTGGTAATAGACATCATTTTTTGTGTAGCCGGTATGTTCTGTTTCCCATTTGGCCATGTATCTGGCTCTAATGAGCCTTTTGGACTCTTTGTGGGTCACACTAGAATCTCGTTGTGGTAGTCTTGCCCCTTCTTTTGCCAGTCTGTCTGTCTCCTCGTTGCCTTGGATGTTACAATGGGATGGAACCCACTGTACCCCTACTCTTTATGGTGCGGTCTTCTGGCATAGTTGACAGAGTACTGCTCTTAAATCATGAAGTTCAGTATTTTTCTGGCTTTTTATTGCTGTGACTACGGCCAGGGCATCTGTAAACAGGACTATCTGGCTTTCATTTCTTTTGCGTGTCAGCATTGCTTCTGCTGCAGCCCTTAGTGCCTGTGCCTCCACTCTGAAATTGCTTGAGTATTTTCCAGTTGCCACTGACAGTGTTATTTTTCTACCAATTGGTAGGCTCAGGAGTACCCCTGCCCCTCCATTCTGTGTTGTGTTTGTTACAGAACCGTCTGTGTATGCATGGGTCCAGTCCATGCTTGGGTAGTTTTTCTTTATGTACCTCAGGGTTATGTCTCTTCGTTCTTTTTCAGTCTGGCTGTTCTTGTTTCCAATACCTGGTATATTTTTTGCCATCACCGGAAATATATGTTGCTTCCAGGTAGGTTTGCGTACAGTAGGGATGGGCTTTGGTGTTGTTAATGTGTTTATAGGGTCTTCGTTCATCTTTGCTTTGGCTATTTCTGCAAAGTTTCTCTGCTTTAGTTTCATATTTCCAAATATATTTATTCTCTGGTGCATTGGATGGTCTGTCAGTCTTCTGAGTTTTTCTGGGCTCTGCAGTCTCTTCTATTGATCATGGATTGCAGATTTGTAAGCCTTTCAAGTTCTACAATTGGCGTTGACTTCATGCCTCCTGTTATAACTCTCATGGCTTGGTTTTGAAGTTTGCTAATTTTGTCAAAGTTCGCCTTTGCTTCTGTTGTCCATGCCACAATGCCATACTCGAAAACTGGTCTCACTCTTCCAGTGTACAGTTTCTTTAGTATACTTTCGTCTGCTCTCCAGCTAGTGCCAGCAAGTTTCCTCATGATTGCCATTCTTTTTCTTGTTCTCATCGGTTTCTCTCGATTTGACTTTTCCATGTCATGCGCCGATCAAATGTGACTCCCAGGTAGTTTTGGTTGTCGTTTGGCTGCAGGTATTTGCCGTTAAGACTTATTTTTGTGTTTTAGGTTTTGTTTGAAAGCGAGAATATCGTACATGTTGTCTTTTCCTCATTTATTTTGATCAGCCATGAGTTCGCCCACTCTTCCAGCGATGTTAGGGCCTGCTGCATCCGATTTCAAGATATGGTGAGATTTTTTTCAGAGGTCCACATAGCCAGATCGTCTGCAAACATGGAGCTGTGGACTCTTCTTTGTATATTCTTTGTGATGTTGTTTATATACACCAGGAAAAGTGTGGGTGACAGTACTCCCCCTTGGGGTACTCCCTGCTCAAGTGTCACCTTTTTGCTCATCTGCCCTTGTACTTGAACTCTGGCTGTTCTGTTTTTGAGGTAGTGGCTGATCCATCTGTACATTTTCCCACAAACTTCACTTCTTTGTAGCTTGACTTTAAGTGCCTCTTTCCACACCTTGTCAAATGCCTTCTCTAAATCCACCCAAACCGCTACTGTATGCTTTTTCTCTTGGTAAGCATCCTCTATTTCCTGGGCTATGAGAGTGATCTGGTCCTCAGTGGATCTGTGCTTTCTAAAGCCTGCTTGCTGTGGAATTAGTATGTGTTTTTCCTTCCAGATGCCACATCAGTCTGGTGTTTATCATACGCTCCATCAGTTTGTCTACACAGCTTAGTAGACTGATAGGCCTGTATCCATTTGGATTTTTTAAATTTTTTCTTTCTTTGGTACTGGTATAAATACAGCATCTTTCCATGCCTGCGGTACAATTCCCCTTTTCCAGCTTTAGTTCAGGACTGATAGTAACTTCCTCTTTGCTGTTTGGCCCAGCCCCATCAGCATTTCATTTGTTACCCCATCTTTTCCGGGCGATTTCTTTTTGTTTAAAGTTCTCATGGCCTCTTCCATTTCATTCATTGTTAGTTTTGCCATCATGTGCTCCTCTGGTGCCATATTGATGTTGTCGTGGCTCTTTTGTTCTTCACTAATGTCTGTATGCCTATCTGTAGTTACATCAATGTGGTTTGCTCTGGCATAATGTTCTATAAAGGCGTTTGCTGCTTTTTTTTCCAGTGAGCATGTTGTCGCCCTGATTGGTGGTAATTTTTTTGTTTGATGGAGTTTCGTAATTCATGGCTGTGACTAACTTCCATAGTTTGTTCCCTTCTTTATCTAAATTGAGGCTTTCTATTTTGTTTTTCCAGCTTTCTCGTGTTATTTGGTTTAGTGTTCTTTTGTATTTTGCCGTGATGGCTTTGAGGGCGATATTTGCCTCCATAGATTGTTTTCTTTCTGCCATGTTTCTAGTATTTGAGACTTCGTCTTCCGATTTCTGCAATTCATCATTCCAGTATGGCCTGTAGTTTTTCCTTGCCTCTCTTGGGATGGTTTCGGTCGCTGTTTGCATTATTGCTTTGCTTAGGCTTTCCACCATGGGTTTCATATTGTTATTCCGTGTGTTGATGGTTTCACACAGCCCATCTGTCAGGTTTGTAAATCTGTCCCAGTCGGCTCGTTTATAATTCCTACGTGGGAGCGATTTTATTTCCTGTGGGCCTACTCCCATATCAACTTCTAGCATAATTGGCCTGTGGTTGCTACCTGCCAATTGGTTTAGCACCTGGCGATGAATTTTGTGGTGAATATCCACCGTGGAAAAGGCCAAGTCTGGAGTAGAGGTGGTATGCCATGTTCTATAATAGAAGCTAGGGCTATCCTCCGGTCTATTGATAAGATAGAGATATGTGTATATGTCCCAGTCTTCCTCTTCATCACCTCTGTTGTCTGTGTCCGAATATTCCCATCTCTCCGAGTGGCCGTTGAAGTCTCCAACTACTAGGTAGCTGGAGTCCTTGATTTCTATACTCGAGAGCGACAGGTCTTTGATTTGTGGGCCATACAGGTTAAAGATGCGGATCTTCGTTTCTTGTGTCATTATGTCGACTCCTACAATTTCTGCTTGTCCTGTGTGATTGACAGCGACCGCGTTACTCGGTATGCAGTTACGTGTCAGTATCAGAACCCTTCCTTTGTGACCTTCTCTATCCAGACGGAAGGTCTGGTATCCTCTGATTGAGAATTTGTTGTTGTTGTTGAGGTGCGTTTCTTGGATACATGCCACGTCAATCTTACCTTCATGCAGGCCATATGTTAGGGAAAGCTTTTTGTTAATGACTTCCTCCGTATTCCACTGTAGTATTCTGAGGGTCTTGTGTTTTTGGTCAATAGTTTTTGCCCCATCACCTTGTGCCTTGACTCCACAGCACATGGGTGGGTAACCACCAGTAGCATTGGGTGGGCCTCTTGCAGGCGTGAGGCCCGGCACTCTCGCTGCCTGGCAGGACTCCACAGGATGAGCGCCACACTTTTTTGTGTTAGGTTGTACCGTCATCATACAGCGATATACGTTGCACTGTTTCGTTAAGCCTGTGGCCCAGTGCTTCCGATTTCAACAGGCGTTTTTGTAGGAATACCCTCCTTAGCCTTTTGCTGTCCCCAGCCTATCTGCAAGGCAGCAGTTGTTTGTGGTCAGAGTTGTCTCTCTTAGGGAAGTTGTCTTGCAGGACTATCGAGTCTTCACCACTCGTGTCTATAGGTTATGGTGATGATATGAGAGGATGGACTACGTACTAGTTTGTACTATCCCGGAAGAGAGGCAGTCCAGTGTGTCTGTGTCCCAGGATGGTCACGTCCTGCCAGAAACGTAGCATATGCATGTGAGTGGGATATCTCTTTGCTCCATTTATTTTCTCGGCTTCTCTGCAGTGATGGTACGCCTAGCATTCCCCGCCACCTGGGAGGTTGTCACAATAGGGCAGAGGTGCAATGTCCGCTGGCCTGCATCTCTTCTTAATCCATTGGGATGACTGATAGCAGACAGAGGTAAAGAGCGAGACAGGAGTGCATTTAACCAGGGGACAAGCCTGGTCATGGCACGGAGATGTTGTTCGCCTGGTGTGCGGACATGTCTCATGACCAAGGGTTGAGTCTCAACAGTTCGCCGTGAGGTGGCTGCTCTTTTGCATACGACACCCCGACCGAGAACTAAGCCTTCTTCTAGTGGTTTCACATCTCAACGCCGTATAGGGTGAAAATCGAGAAGCTCCCCGCCCGCTTTGATCAGCGGAACGGCAGAGACGTCTTTCTGCGGCTCGACCTGGTCGGGCTGAGGCGCGAGCTCCAGGTCCCAACCATGTCGTTGCCTCCTGTCGCAGTGGTGCTGAGATTCAGGGCGGGATTCCGGCTTAGAGGCGTTCGGCCGTAATTCCTCAGCTGGTAGCCTCGCACCATTAGCTTATCAGCCAGGCACGTGAACCAAGTGTTTGAGATCTGCGATTCCTCTCGGATTGAGCAGGATTACCGTAGCAAATCCCTGTCATTAGTGGAATAACACTGACCTGTCTTCCGAGGGTCTAATACCAGCACCCGTTCACTATTAGACCCAACGAATTAAGAGAGAACTATTTAGCAGTCAATGACCAAATGTCTGAAACCTGCGATTCCTCTTGGATTGAGCAGGATTTACCGTAGCAACGCCCTGTCATTTGTAGGGTAAAACTGACCTGTCTTCCGAGGGTCTAATTCCAGCACACGTTCCCTATTAGACCCAACGAAAGTGCTCTCGGCCTGTCAACCATTTCAGTGTTGGCATGTTGAGTCAAATTAAGCAACAGGATCCACTCCTGATGGTGCCCTTCCGTCAATTCCTTAAGTTTCAGCTTTGCAACCATACTTGCCCCGGAACCCAAACACTTTGGTTTCTCAGAAGCTGCCCGCAGAGTTATCGAAGCAACCCCTGCGGATCGCTAGTTGGCATCGTCTATGGTCAGAACTACGACAGTATCTGATCGATAGAGTTCGTATACAGTCTGTTGTTTTGTTGTTTTTGAGGAGCCATGATATTGATGTGGAGGCTATGGACGCATCTTTCGTGTATACTCAAACTGAAGCAGTCAAGTGTGTCGATGTCTCAAGCCCTGCCACGGATGTAGCACACACATCTGAGTCAGCCATCTCATCATTCCTCAATGAGTCATGCCAGATCATCTGTAGTGACTGCACGTTTGGCATTCCCCGCCAATTGAAAGTTCGTCACAAAGGGACAGAGCTGCAATGTCCGATGACCTTGATCTTCTCATTGTCCAAGGAAATTATCAATAGAAGACACACAGCAAAGAGCGAGACAATAATGCTTTTAACCAGTAGAGTTTGGATGGAAAAATGCAACCCAGAGCATATTCCATTCGCAGGTTGGTTCTGCAGATACACCTACTGGGCTCCACCTGCTCCTCAGCCTCTTAGTATGAACCCTCTCTAAGAACCTGTCCCACATTGGTGACCCAGTCATGCGTAACATTCCCGTCCGCATAGCTCCTGTGATAAATGGTGCATAAGTTCTCCAACATCGGCATGGCAAACCTTACTATTGGAGAGACCTCTTATAGGGCAGCCGGCTCGCCAACTTCAGCAGTGGAGCGCATTCGAGAGTAAAGAATAGGATGATGTTCTCTGTGTAAATAACTAAATAGGCTAGTGCATGGAGACTGGCAATTTCATTATGTGAAGCACATTACTGAATTAATCAACTTCAAAAGCACATACTAGCTTTGGCGCATGTTTCCATCTAGAAGAATGAAAAGATGCAGTGATGGCTCCATAATCCTACTGGCGTGAATGGGAAGGATGATAAAGTTAAGTACAGTAGTACCCCGCTTTTACGAACAGATATGGACCAGAGCAATATCGCTAAGCGGATTTAAACTAAATTGTCTTTATGATATTTTTCCCCTATGCTTGCAAATTTATTTTTGTGGCGGAAAAAAATAAATAACGCACATAATTTCATTTTGAAAATGCGAGAGAAAATGAAATAAACAAGAATACACATAAAACAAACAAAAAATCTACGTAAATACACAACATTTTACCTGTAAATATTTTGATTCTAGCAAAAGTGGAAGATGTATGATACTGATTTAGGTGACTGGAATGAAGTCGTTTGACTTAAATTCATAACAATTTTGTGAAAGTGATTTTTAAAATCTTAGAGAAGCTGAATTCGGTGATGATTCTGCATGGTCTGTTGATAATGCTTATGGATTTGAAGGATTAGAGGTGCCTAGCGATATATATAGAGATTGCTTATTGAAAGAGGAAAGCTGTGTACTTTACCACATTCAGATCTCTTCTTTTCCCGAAACATTTCAATATACTAGACTTTGAGTTATGCAACCTTTAATTGAATTTTTCTCTTTATCCAACGTGAGTCACAGTCAATTTTGAAGTGAATCGACTAGTTGGTTCAAGTATTTTGCTCTGAAAATGTCTGTAAGAGCGAACTGGCGTTCGTATGTAACCAAAGTTCTTGTTGTAATTAAAGACTTTTGTATAAAGCGAGTGTTAGTACACCGGGCCACTACTGTATTGTTCGTGAATTGTTATGTACAGTTTGAAATATAGTTTTTTTTTAAAAATCCATTCCTCCAAATATATTTTCTTCTTCTTTTGCGAATCAAATAAAGTCATTTGAGCATTGTTTCTCATTGCATTGTGATTTATTTGACAAATTCAAGCCATTTTTTGCTAGTATTTATGTCGCCATTGAGGTTTTTATCCCGTTCATTTCTGATTATTATCTGACAATATCAGATCACTTGTTTCTCGCAACTGTGTCGTTCCCTTGAGCACAATATTGGGCAGCCCAGTTTAAATTGACTCCTTCTCGTAATGTTGCAGTGTGTGTGTTCGAACAGTTGTTAACATTCTCTTGCTATGAATTAGTATTCACACTTATAGTATTTAAAATAGTGTCACTTGGGGTATACTTTTTTTAATGCAATCACTGCGTCCATGTGTTATCGGAGACCGAAAGTGGAGCAAGGGATAGTAACATAATAAGTTGTAATAGATGCAACTAGGCAGGCTTTTGGTCTATTGTCAAATATCCTATCCAGTAGAATATATAAGCCACTATAAAATGAGAACATGTTTATTCTCCACAGTAGAGTAGGGATGACTAAGTTTAGCCATGTCGTGTTAAGGATCTCATTATGATATTCTCTATAGTAGACGTGGGATGACTAAGTTCAGCCATGTCGTGTTAAGGATCTCATTATGATATTCTCTATATTAGACGTGGGATGACTAAGTTCAGCCATGTCGTGTTAAGGATCTCATTATGATATTCTCCACAGTAGACGTGGGATGACTAAGTTCAGCCATGTCGTGTTAAGGATCTCATTATGATATTCTCTATAGTAGACGTGGGATGACTAAGTTCAGACATGTCGTGTTAAGGATCTCATTATGATATTCTCCACAGTAGAGTAGGGATGACTAAGTTCAGCCATGCCGTGTTAAGGATCTCATTATGTCATACTCATTGTTTCTATCTCTTGTTCTAATTGTAAATGTAATATCCTGTATGATCAATACAAATACAATAAATGTAAGTGTATCACATATTTGAGCATGTATTACACACCACGATAAGTCTCACAAGTGAGACTCCAAGGAAGGAAAAAAAGACCCTTCGTGGTTGTTGTGGAATGAACCGTTACTTATTTACTTTCTGTGCCCATGGCACCACGTCAGACATGTTTCCTGTAATCGGTCCCGTGAATTGGATAGATACTTACTTAGTGTCGGGGCACCACGTCAGACATGTTTCCCGTGTTCGGTCCCGTGAATTGGATAGATACTTACTTAGTGTCGGGGCACCCCGTCAGACATGTTTCCGTGTTCCATTACGTGAATTGGATAGGTACTTGATAACTTCTTGTGTCCGAGGCACCACGTCAAACATCATGTTTTTAATGTTCCGCCATATGGACCACGTGGATTGAGTACGTACTTACTTTTCCTGCAACCAAATACATCAATTCCAAGCCTAATAATGAATTACATGTTGCGCAAGGCAAGTGGTGTCCACGTGCAGGTTCCCCGTGCGTCAATTGATTCCATTTGTTTATGCAGCGTTTTCCGCGACTAATCTGTGGAGGCTGTGTCGACTAATAAACTTCCTGTATATTTCAGTCGTGTGCAATGCACCTGGTGTCCAAACATCGCGTGGCGCTGTTCATTAGCCTGTTTACATCTGTCCATTTCTGAAGGACATATTATTTTTTTTCAGTGTGAATCTGTTTTAATCACCCTGTTTCTATCTTTCCAGTCTCAATTATTGTTGTATCATAAGTATGAGATGAACAGAATGTTTGCAAACAAAGCTACAGAAGAACACAGAGCGAGTTTTGATGTTCAGATGACAAATGGCTGTGCTCGCCATTTTGTGAGAGCCAATTTTTGGATGGCATAATTTATTGCATGGATCTTCCGTTTTGTTTCCTGCTTGATAGTGTATCACAAAGGACATCGTGTGATCCAACTTTAAACCCATATATTTGGTAGCTATATTGTGTCTCAGCTCATGTACTGGCCATTTGATCTGTAGTAAAGAAGGGGTATAAATTGGGATAGCAATTTCATAATGCTAAAATGCATTTTTAATGAGACCATCATAGCAAGAGCTACACAAATGGTTTTGGCATATGTTTTTGAAAAGTTTCATAACCGGAGTATGTGAAATGCGATTGAGTTTACGTTGTAAAACGCCCATGACTGATTACGCAAACTCGATGTTTTTTATGAATAACAAGAACCTCCTACACAGGCTTTCACTAAGATTACATAAAATTCTCTTTAATCGCACAATGGGCTATATACAATATGTATTCTAATGTCTTCCTTTTGTCAGGTTAATTCAAAATGTCATCGGCTTCTTAAGGATTCCAGCCAGTGGCGTATCTTCAATGCAAGAGAGATACGCGGCACAAAAAATTAGATAGTTCTTTATGCAACTGTTAATTCAACAACCGTAAACAATATCTGGCAACACTACATTACAATACATCCTCATCAAGTGACATGTCACATTGCGTTGACGATCAATTCCTTCCAGAACCATCTGTTATTTGAATATGTCAACACTCCAGATGTTCCTCGTTTTTTTTTTCAATCGATTTGTCAAGCAATCCTGGATCTTTTCTTCTATGGCTTACTTGATCTGTCTTGCACTCGATCTTTCCAATTGTAAAATAGATATGACTTAATCCTTTATAACTAGAAATGTATTTCAATGGTCCTTAAAATATCCAGCACGGAAAGGAACTGCCTCCCTCACATACGCTGCGGCTTAGTATATGAAGTGTTATCTTTATCCCCGGCTGCAATTGTTGCCAGGGGCCTGATCTTTTACCTTTACCTTTTACCCAATTGGTGTTTGTGATTCACGTGGCCAGTTTTATGTCGTTTTCTACCGATTCCCGAGAAGAATTGCATTTCAACTTGTAATTCTTTCTTCATAGTTGTATGCATTGTTTTTCAAAACCAAGATGGTTACTTCGTATCTGGAGAAGTGCGCAATGTCATGAATAGTCTAAGTGTCATGAACAGTCTAAGTGTCATGAACAGTCTAAGTGTCATGAACAGTCTAAGTGTCATGAACAGTCTAAGTGTCATGAACAGTCTAAGTGTCATGAACAGTCTAAGTGTCATGAACAGTCTAAGTGTCATGAACAGTCTAAGTGTCATGAACAGTCTAAGTGTCATGAACAGTCTAAGTGTCATGAACAGTCTAAGTGTCATGAACAGTCTAAGTGTCATGAACAGTCTATGTGTCATGAACAGTCTAAGTGTCATGAACAGTCTAAGTGTCATGAACAGTCTAAGTGTCATGAACAGTCTAAGTGTCATGAACAGTCTAAGTGTCATGAACAGTCTAAGTGTCATGAACAGTCTAAGTGTCATGAACAGTCTAAGTGTCATGAACAGTCTAAGTGTCAATAACAGTCTAAGTGTCATGAACAGTCTAAGTGTCATGAACAGTCTAAGTGTCATGAACAGTCTAAGTGTCATGAACAGTCTAAGTGTCATGAACAGTCTAAGTGTCATGAACAGTCTAAGTGTCATGAACAGTCTAAGTGTCATGAACAGTCTAAGTGTCATGAACAGTCTAAGTGTCATGAACAGTCTAAGTGTCAAGAACAGTCTAAGTGTCATGAACAGTCTAAGTGTCATGAACAGTCTAAGTGTCATGAACAGTCTAAGTGTCATGAACAGTCTAAGTGTCATGAACAGTCCAAGTGTCATGAACAGTCTAAGTGTCATGAACAGTCTAAGTGTCATGAACAGTCTAAGTGTCATGAATAGTCTAAGTGTCATGAACAGTCTAAGTGTCATGAACAGTCTAAGTGTCATGAACAGTCTAAGTGTCACGAACAGTCTAAGTGTCATGAACAGTCTAATTGTCATGAACACTCTAAGTGTCTTGTAGTTAGAGCGGCTTAGGTGCTCTATTCCTGATAGTGACACGCTACAATCCGCCCAGCCACAAATATATTTATGACTTTCAGTTACGTATCCCAGGGCAGCGAGAATGGGAACTGGTCATCTCTACCTCACAACAACTGAGACCTCTTACAATGAAGTCTCTAACAATGTATCCTCAACTCTAAATCCTGGTATTCAATCAGGCACGTTCGCTTGATGCCTGGTGGTCAAATGTTGAATTAACTCATTTCGCTCTTTTACATCGGTATACCATATTGGACCCAGGGCCTTCTTCAGGCCATCTCTCCCCCTCAACCTCGGTGGCCCGCGACGGTTTCTGAAGTCATAAGGCTACCAGGATATTACTCTAGGTGTCCATCTGATATCCTGCATGCGCACCATATGGTTGGAGAATATGGTTGGAGAATATGGTTGGAGAATATGGTTAGAGAATATGGTTGGAGAATATGGTTGGAGAATATGGTTGGAGAATATGGTTGGAGAATATGGTTGGAGAATATGGTTGGAGAATATGGTTGGAGAATATGGTTAGAGAATATGGTTGGAGAATATGGTTGGAGAATATGGTTGGAGAATATGGTTGGAGAATATGGTCGGAGAATATGGTTAGAGAATATGGTTGGAGAATATGGTTCGAGAATATGGTTGGAGAATATGGTTGGAGAATATGGTTGGAGAATATGGTTGGAGAATATGGTTGGAGAATATGGTTGGAGAATATGGTTAGAGAATATGGTTTTTCGTAACTATTATCATTATTATATGCGTCTCAGTCTCTGTAGACCATGCGCGTGGCGCCTTGTGAGGAGCCTTTCCATGGTGCAAGCCTTGGTGCTGAATATAGAGACACTGGGCTGCAAAAACTGTAGGATCCCCCTCTCGCCTCGCTGGTGTAATCCAAAGGAATGCAAAGCATGACAATTTGGCACCAGCTCAGCTGCAGAAGCTGCCGGAGTGAGTTCGCTATTTTGAAACCATCCTCCTTAGCTACTACCACTCCGGTTTTTGTGTTTGGGTGTAGCCCTTACCTCTTCCGAGGTTTCCAAGAGGCAGTGGATTCTTTGCCCGAAGATGCTAGTTACTCGAGACATCCGATGATACTCTCATCGTCTTAGGACTAGCCAGCATTCTCTGGCACTTGTGGGTTTAAAATCAGAGTTCCCCCTTTCCTAGGCGAACTGCCTGAACAGGCTAACGAGCTTCGTCTACTCGGGTTTAGACTCAGTTTACCTTCTCTTAGATTGACTATAGCTAGGTCTAGGCTGGACGTCCCGCTCGTTAAAGGAAAGAGAAGCGTCTGTTATAGCCTCTCCTTTCCAGGTGCAGAGGTCACCGTTGGATTAATTGTTCGGCTTGCCAAGCACGAGTTTCCATGCCGATGGCCTATCCTAGATTATTGTATCTCCAGCAGCACCTTCATGTGGGGCCCAATGTTTCTGTCTCGTAACTAAAATGTAAGTGAAAGACGGTTGACGTCTGATCTCTACACTGCAGATTTGGTCTCGAATGGCTATATTAAATGTTGTTTGTTCCATCGGTCGTTAGACAAAGCGGAGACTATCTGGATAATTCTTCTATAGGTTCCATTTCTCGCAGCCATATACCATGGCTGGAGTAACCATGATCTTGAAGGTGAGAGCTCTAGTGCTTTCGTTTTGCATCTGTTACAGTATGGCATCACTAAACCTGAGATGAGTAATCATTTAACCGTCTGTGTTTATGCCTCTATCTCTGCAACACATATTTTTAAAGACTTTGAGTAGGTCTTTGAAATCCCCAACAACAGTGCCTTTTTAATGATGCCAAAAGTTGGATATTATGACACTGGTTTGAAAAAAAACAACCAATATATGATATTTGGCGCTCCATTGTCTGATACTAAAGCTGAAACTGCGCATTTGAAAAAACAACAAAACATGCTATATCTCAGGTCTTATGTACCCTACTTGCAATTAGACACCTAGCAAGGTAGACGTGCATTCTATTGTTCTTTATTTCTGTATACGTGATTATACAACCCGCTTGTAGATCAAACTGACGCCTTTGAAATGTGAATATACAGAAGGATGGGCCACATCTTAGCGACGGAAAAGTGAACAAATAGAGAGGTCATCACGAGATTAGGAAAAGAAATACTGAATGAGATCAAATAAAGCAAATAAAATATTTTGGACATATAAATATACACGATACAATAATAAAAACAATACTGGATGAAAAAGTGGACATCCCTATAAGGGAGAAGACAATTCCAAGAAATGTAGTAACAACAGTCTGTCGGATTGAACCATCAAGGCAGGTGACAAAGGATGTTGGGGGGTCGTTGCAGCCAACCTTCGATGCGGACACGTCACACAACATCCTCAAGGGAATCGATGTGTATTTGTTGATAACAAAAACGTTTTGGTCGACCAATTGGCCTGTTGATTCCTGTGAGGTATGTACTAATGTGAAGTTGTGTCTGGTAAGGGCAAACTCGATGCAATGGTGCATTAAAATGGCAGAATTATCGTGTGGCATGTTCTTTTCTGAGCATCGCTCTTATTACAGTCGACCTGTATTACGCCTGAATTGTTTTTAACTTCTTTTTTTTCACAATGTGTTATATGTCACATAACACAAATTTGTGTGCAGTTTTTCATGTATTTTTTTTTCGTGTCGATGAGATAAGAATATATCTTGCCTGTGTAACAACTTCATCTTGTGCCGTATCTCCCTACGCTCCAAGCTCGAAACTATTTTTTACTTCTATAGTATACTCCTACTGTATATAGATGAAGTCATAGCGTATTTGACCAGTTTTTTTCAGTCTTCTCTTAATGTCCTTGACTAGCAGGTAGTGGTCTGAAACGCAGTTAGTACCTGGTAGTATCTTGATGTCCGCCACCAGTAGTTGATGATCTGAGCCAAAGTCAGAACATGCTAGCGTCTTTAAGGAAGCTACTACTGGCCTCCTATCTTTGTTTTTAAAACAGACGTTTCATTTACAGACGTTTCTATTGAAGACGTTTATATTAAAGACGGTACTTTTAACGTCGAAAAAAATAAGTATAAACACAGTAAGACAGAAAATCTGTAACAATACCTTCTACTGAACATTGCGCCGAAATTCGTTTAAATTCAACTCGACAAGGATATACCGTAATATAAAACGGTGTCAACCTAAGTGCGCATGCTCGTTCACTGAAGATCCAGCAATCTATAATAATTACAAGAATTGTACCCGCCTGCAGGCCAACCATTTAATGTATTCTCGAGAACTTCTAATGGCTCTGCCCGACCCTTCCACCCTCCCCCGTTTTCCCATACCGTTGCTAGAAACCTCAGCATTCAAGATCTTCAGTTTTATGAGAAATGGGGACTTGTTCCCTCCCATGTTGTCTTCACATTCTTGTCTACCCTGCTGCAACTTGCAAAGGATAGGAATATCGATGCAGGTGACCCTTTAAAACAAAGCAACGCCTAAGCACGTTGTGTCTTTTTTGCAATTGATGTTGCTAGCTCCATGTTTGACCGTCTTTAGTTGTCTTCTAAGGCATCTTTCAAAAGCTGCGGTGGTTTTACTTTCTTACTTCGGGTATCCACACCTGAGGCCTGAGTCCTTGTCCGTGTCAAACCTATCTGAGATACAATAGAAACCATCATGTTACCTTCCTTTGCTTGCTTGCTTGCTTGTTCTTGTTCTTCTTCTTGTTTTTCTCCATTTTATTCTTGGTCTTTTCATTTTTTTCTTCTTCGAAATGAAACGACGTTTTGTTACATTGTGTCCGTTTACAGAGAGGCAGCGATATCTGCACCTTTCGGCGTGACACATCCGATTTGAGCACGCACATTTTTGTGATCAGGTTTTACTTCCCGGTTCGATCCCCATTCTTGCTGCCAGGCTGCATGGATGCAGTTTATTTCCAAGGCAGCTACTTTGAGGAGGAATAGACTCTTGTACAGCTTTGGTCCGCTGTCCCGAAGGGGGGCATCAGCTATGAGTTGTTTTTTTTAAATTTGCTATCGCCTTTTGCATTACGTCTTCGGCGGCCTTAGCTTGTTCCATTTGGAACATGCCGATATCATTGCGTTTGGTGTCCTTCCAGAAAGCCTGCACACAAATTAATTATTAATGTGCTCTTGTAATGGTATTTTCCTCAAAATGGACCCTAATTTGCGTCAATTTACGACATGCTTAATTGCAGTATTGTCCTTCTAAAGTGCCCATCTGAAGTGTCCTGATTCAAGATTCACACCAAAACTAGAAAATTCAATGCAAGTGTCAGTTCGGTGTTGATGTATGGGGCGGAGACATGAAGAACGACCAAGGTCATACAACAAAGACTCCAGTCCTTCATTAACAGATGCCTACGAAGGATAATGGGTATAAAGTGACAGGACATGGTGAGGAATGAAGACGTGTGGGAAAGGAGACAACAACAGCCATTACAACAACAAATTAAGCGAAGAAAATGGGGCTGGATAGGACATACGCTGTGGAAGGCACAGTCAAACATAACCAGACAGGCTCTCACATGGAATCATCATGGAAAAAGAGAGAGAGGTAGACCCACAAATACGTGGAGAGAATATGAGAAAGAGCAAAACTTTAATAATGAAACCTGGAGAGAGGCAGAAAGAGCAGCCCAGGACCATGTACCCTGGCGAGATGTTGTCGATGGCCTACGCACCGAGAGGTGAGACGCGCTCTGATTGATTGATTGATTGATTTAAAAGTGTCCTGGGATTCAGACTTCGAAAATGTTCATGAAATAAATATCGATCTTTTGTTGGTGCAAAGGTTTGGTAGTTGTAAATTTAAAAAATGGTTAGTTAACATCAAAACGGTAGGTAAACTGTCGGAATTTGATCACTACAATAAATAAATAAACAAACATGAACCACTCCTTGCGGGCCATGATTCTTCAACAAATACACGCCAAGCCTTAATATTATGAGCCGTTCGCTCCAATTATGTCCATGTACCGCCAGCCGCTCTGATATTGACATTCAGCTCCCTCTTCTACGAGTGTCTTGGTCGTCCGCTATTTCTCATGCGCTGTGGATTCCACAATAGAGACTGTATTGTAATGTTATAAACTAGTTTCGTAATGTGTGGCATATTCAGTGCCAACTTCTTCTCCGTATTTCATTCTCCACTGGTACCTGTCTCGTTCTTTCCAACAGTTACACATTTGTGATCTTATCGTACCATTTACATCCTTGCATTCAGCACTTGCAAGCATTTACAAAAGTATGTACCTTCTTCGTAAGTGCCTTTGTTGTCCTCCATGTTTCAGAGCCATAGAACAGAACGGACTTTGCGTTGGAGATGCGCATTTTTATTTTGGCAGAAGTTTTAATTAATTGTTATTTCCACAAGATCCCCATTGCACTGTAAGCTCCTCTCGGCTTCTATATTCGTAACATCTTTGTCTATGCCTCCTAATATGTCTTTATTGCTACCAAGAAATATGTAAGCTTTCACATTCCGAAGGATAGCGTCACACAACACAAATCTGTCGCTGTTAGTTGTAATTATTTTTAAAACATGTATTTGGGCAATTAACTAATAAAAAGGCAATTGTTAAAACCTGTATTTGGGCAATTCACTGATAAAAATACAATTTTTAAAAGGAATATCGGTATTGCATGTTTTTTACCACTGAACATTTGAACATAGGTAAATTACACACAAGAAAATTAAAATTGTTTACGATTAATCTCTTCTAATGAATGAAGTGCAGTAATTGCAATTTGTAACAGTTTACCATCAACTGCTTCCACAAAACGTGCCATATGGTTGGATACTTTCCTAATTCCCGACTAGTTAACTTCGCATTGTTGACTCGTAGTTGGATCTCAGGCGCAAGCGGGCGTTCCGGCTCGCGCCGGTTCACTGCCCGTTGTCTCCTGCCCTACCGTCTGCCGGCTCTCTCCCACGGGTGCTCTTCGCTGAGCGTCCTGGGTGGCCGGCGCATTTACTTTGAAAAAATTAGAGTGTTCAAAGCAGGCCTCGGCTGCCTGAATAATGGTGCATGGAATAATGGAATAGGACCTCGGTTCTATTTTGTTGGTTTTCGGAACTGGAGGTAATGATTAACAGGGACAAACGGGGGCATTCGTATTGCGGCGCTAGAGGTGAAATTCTTGGATCGCCGCAAGACGAGCTACTGCGAAAGCATTTGTCAAGAATGTTTTCATTAATAAAGAACGAAAGTCAGAGGCGCGAAGACGATCAGATACCGTCGTAGTTCTGACCATAAACGATGCCGACTAGCGATCTGCAGGAGTTGCTTCGATGACTCTGCGGGCAGCTTCCGGGAAACCAAAGTGTTTGGGTTCCGGGGGAAGTATGGTTGCAAAGCTGAAACTTAAAGGAATTGACGGAAGGGCACCACCAGGAGTGGAGCCTGCGGCTTAATTTGACTCAACACGGCCAACACTGAAATGATTGACATGCCAAGACCACTTTTCTGGGGTCTAATATGGAACTGGTGCTGGATTTAGACCCTCAGAAATCTGGGGTTATGCCCCCTGTGGCTCGATTGGTTTGCATCGAATGTTCTGACAAAGGAATTGACGGAAGAGCACTATCAGGAGTGGAGCCTGAGGCTTAAATTAACTAAACACGCCAATACTGTAGAATGACGGTCAAAAAGAGAGCACCTTCGTGGGGTCTAATAGTGAACATGTGCTGGAATTAGACCCTCGAAAATCTGGGGCCACCCTCTAAGTAATTTGATTGTCTCGCTAAAGAAATTGACGGAAGGGCACCACCAGGAGTGGAACCTGCGGCTTTATTTGACTGAACACGCCAATACTGTAGAACGACTGACACATCGAGAGCACTACCGTTTGGGTCTAAAAATGAACGTACGCTGGTATTAGACTCACGGAAGACAAGTCAGCTCTCAAACACTCTAATGAAAGAACGCTACGGAAATCGTGTTTAACCCCGCAGAAACCGCAGATTTCAAATACCTGGTCATTGACAAACAAAAGCCCTCAATAAATTCGTCTGACCAAATAGTGAACGGGTGCTGGAAATAGACCATCTGAAGACAGGTCAGTTTTACCCTACTAATGACAGGGCGTTGCTACGGAAAACCAGCTCATATCGAGAGGAGCCGCAGACACTTTGGTTCACGTACCCGGCTGATAAGCCAATGGCACGAGGCTACCATGTGGGGGATTACGGCCGAACCCTTGTAAGCCGCAATCCCGCCCAAAATATTTCAGCACCACTGCAATGGGAGGCTCCTACATGCTCGGGACCTGGGGCTTGCGCCCCAGCCATATCCGGTAGAGCCGCAGCAAGAGGTCCTTGCCGTCCGCCGATCAAAGCGGGCGGACAACTGCTTGATACTCACCTTATACGGCGATGGGGTGCGAAACCACCAACTAAAGACTTAGTACCTGGTCGGGGTGTCGAAAACAGTAGAGCAGCCACCTCACTGTGAACTGTCGAGACTCAACCAATGACCATGAGAGCTGTCCGCACACCAGGCGAACAACATCTCTGTGACATTACCAGGCTTGTCCTCTGGCTAAATGCACGTCGGCTACGATATCTACCTCTGTACGTTATCAGCCATATAACTATCATGCTGGACGCAGAAGAGATGCAGACCAGCGGACATTGCACACCTGCCCCACTGTGTCAACACCCCAGGTGGCGGGGAATGCTAGGCGTACCATCCCTGCATAGAAGCCAAGAAAATAAAGGGAGAAAGAGATACCCCACTCACATGCAAATGTTACGTTTCTGACAAGACGTGACGATCCTGGGATACAGATACACTGGACTGCCTCTCTTCCGGGTAAACCAGTCCATCTCATATATCATCTCACATATCATCATTGCACCCTATAGACACGAGTAGTGAAGACTCGATAGTCTGGTAAGACAACTTTCATAAGAGAGAAAACTCTGATCATAAACAACTGCTGCCTTGCAGATAGGCTGGGGACAGCCAAAGGCTAAGGAGGGCATCCCTACAGAAACGCCTGTTGAAATCGGATGCACGGGGCCGCAAGCCTAACAAAACAGTGCAACGTAAATCGCAGCATGATGGCAGTACAACCTATTAGAAAAACGCATGGCTCTCATCCTGCGGAGTCCCGCCAGGCAGCGATAGTGCCGGGCCTCACGCCTCGAAGGGGCCCACCCTTGACTACTGGTGGTCACCCACCCATGTGTCGTGGAGTCAAGGCACATGGCTATGGGGCAACTTCTATTGGCCAAAACCTCAAGACCCTCAAAATACTACAGTGGAATGCGGAGGGAGTCATTAACTAAAAACTTTCCCTAACACATCACCTGCATGAAGGTAAGATTAACGTGGCATGTATCCAGGAAACGCACCTCAACAATAACCATAAATTCTCAATCAGAGGATACCAGACCTTCCGTCTAGATAGAGAAGGCCACAAAGGAGGGGTCCTGATACTGACCAGAAACTGTATACCGAGTATCGCGGTATCTGTCAATCACACCGGACAGGCAGAAATTGTAGGAGTTGACATAATGGCTCAAGAGACGAAGCTCCGCATTTTCAATCTGTACGGACCACCAAATAGAGACCTATCGCTCTCGAGTATGGAGGTAGGAGACTCCAACTGCATAGTAGTTGAAGATTTCAACAGCCACTCGGAGAGATGGGGATACTCTGACACAGACAGCAGAGGTGACGAAGTGGAAGATTGGGAGATAGATGCAAATCTCTCCCTAATCAATAGGCCGGAGGATAGCCCTAGCTTCTATTCAAGAACATGGCATACTACCTCGACTCCAGATTTGGCCTTCTCCACACAGGACATACACCATAAAATAGACCGCCAGGTGCTAAACCAACTGGCAGGTAGCGACCACAGGCCGATCAGGCTAACCATTGACATGGAAGTAGGCCCACAGGAAACAAAACCGCTCCCACGTTGGAATTACAAACGAGCCGACTGGGACAGATTTACAATCCTGACAGATGAGCTGTGTGAAACCATCAACACACAGAACACCAAAATGAAGCCCATGGTAGAGAGCCTAAGCAAGGCAATAATGCAAGCCGCCACTGAAACCATCCCAAGAGGAGCTAGGAAAAACTATAATCCCTACTGGAATGATGAGTTGCAGAAAGTGGAAGATGCAGTAACAAATGCTAGGAACATGGCAGAGCGAGAAAAATCCATGGAGGCAAACATCGCCCTCAAAGCCGCCGCGGCGAAGTACAAACACACTCTCAAGCAAACAGCAAGAGAAAGCTGGAAAAATAAAACGGAAAGTCTAAACCTGGACAAAGACGGGAACAAGCTATGGAAGCTAGTCAGAGCCATGAACGACGAAACCCCGTCAAATAAACAAATTACTATCAAGCAGGGCGAGAACTTGATCACAGGTAAGAAAGCCGCAAACGCCTTTGTCGATCACTATGCCAGAGCAAACCACATCGAGGTCCCTGCAGATAAGCATACAGACATTAGCGAAGAGCTAAAAGGACACGAAAACATGAATACGGCTCCTGAAGAGCACATGATGGCCAAACTAACAATGCGCGAAATGGAAGAGGCTATGAGAACACTAAAGAAAAGGAAATATCCCGGAAAATACGGGATAACAAACGAAATGCTGATGGGGCTGGGCCAAACAGCGAAGAAGAAACTGCTATCGGTCCTGAACCAAAGCTGGAAAAGGGGAATTGTACCACAGGCATGGAAAGACGCAATACTGGTACCAGTACCAAAAACAGGAAAGGACAAAACAGATCCAAATGGATACAGGCCCATAAGCCTACTGAGCTGTGTCGGCAAGCTGATGGAACGGATGATAAACACCAGACTGATGTGGCATCTGGAAGAAAAACGAATACTAATTCCACAGCAAGCCGGCTTTAGACAGCACAGATCCATTGAGGACCAGGTCATCCTCATAGCCCAGGAGATAGAAGATGCCTACCAGGCACAGAAACACACAGTAGCTGTTTGGGTGGATCTGGAAAAGGCATTTGACAAAGTCTGGAAAGATGGACTTAGAGTCAAGCTAAGAAGAAGTGATGTCTGTGGGAAGATGTACAAGTGGATCAACCACTACCTCAAACAAAGAACGGCCAGAGTCCAAGTACAAGGGCAGATGAGCAAAAAGGTGACACTCGAGCAGGGAGTACCCCAAGGGGGAGTATTGTCACCCACACTCTTCCTGGTATATATAAACGATATTACAGAGAATATACCAAGACGAGTCCATAGCTCAATGTTTGCAGACGATCTGGCTATGTGGACCTCTGAAAAGAATCTCACCATAGCAAGAAATCGGATGCAGACGGCCCTAACATCGCTGGAAGAGTGGGCGAACTCATGGCTGGTCAAAATAAACGAGGAGAAAACCACATGCACAATAGTCTCGCTTTCATTAAAACCCCAAAATACCAAATTAAGTCTAAATGGCAAAATCCTGCAGCCAAACGACAACCCAACCTATCTGGGAGTCACATTTGATCGGCGCATGACATGGAAAAGTCAGATTTAGAGAAACCGAATGAAAGCCAGAGAAAGAATGGCAATCATGAGGAAACTTGCTGGCACAAGCTGGGGAGCAGACGAAGGCATACTAAAGAAACTGTACACTGGAAGAGTGAGACCAGTTCTCGAGTATGGCATTGCGGCATGGACAACAGCAGCGAAGGCGAACTTCGATAAAGTTAACAAACTTCAAAACCAAGCCATGAGAATTATAACAGGTGGCATGAAGTCAACGCCAATTGTAGAACTTGAAAAGATTGCAAAACTGCAATCCATGACCGATAGAAGAGACTGCAGAGCCCAGCTGCAGTCAGAGAAACTCCGAAGACTGACCGACCATCCAATGCACCAGAGACTAAACAATTTGGGAAATGGGAAACTAAAGCGGAGAAACTTTGCAGAAATAGCCAAAGCAAAGATGCACGAAGATCCCATAAACGCACTAACAACACCAAAACCCATCACTACTGTACGAAAACCTACCTGGAGGCAGGATATATTTCCAGAGGTGGTAGAAAGTATACCAGGTATTGGAAACAAAAACTGCCAGACTGAAAAAGAAAGGAGAGATACTACCCTAAGCTTCATAACGAAAAGCTACCCAAGCATGGACTGGACCCATGCATACACCGACGGTTCTGTAACAAATACTACACAGAACGGAGGGGCAGGAGCATTCCTGAACCTACCAAATGGCAGACAAATAACAATGTCATTCGCTACTGGTAAGTACACAAGCAATTTCAGAGCGGAGGCAGAGGCACTGAGGGCGGCAGTGGAAGAAATGGTGACACACAGTGAAAATGAGAGCCATATAGTCCTGCTGACAGATGCTCTCGCCGTAGTCACAGCGTTAAAAAGCCAGAAAAACACTGAGCTTAATGACTTAAGAGCAGCACTCTGCAAACTGTGCCAGCAGTCCGTACCAAAAAGGGTAGTGGTACAGTGGGTTCCGTCACACTGCAACATCCAAGGCAACGAGGAGTCAGACAGACTGGCAAAAGAAGGTGCAAGACTACCACAAACAGATACCAGTATGCCGTACGAAGAGTCAAAACGGCTTATCAAAGCCAGATACATGACCAAATGGGAAACCGAACATACTGGTTACACCAAAAACGATGCCTATTACCAGTTGAACCGAAGAGAGCAGGTCGTTGTCTTCAGACTTCGCACTGGCCACAACAGACTGAGGTACCACCTATTCAACAAATTGAAGATAGGTGGTACCGACGAATGCCCGTGCGGTACTGGTAAAATGACCGCTGAACATCTGCTGCAGAACTGCCCGACATACGAGGATCAGAGAGAGAGCAGATGTGGCCATCACCAGTGGAACTGCAAGACAAGCTCTATGGCAGTGGCGACAGCCTCAGGATGACCGCCGCTTTTTTCGAAAAAATAAGGGTTACTGTCTGACTGCGTACGAAGAAGAAGAAGAAGAAGCATTGTTGACTTCTACAGGCACCATTGAAATTCTTCACCTTCTCTGAACGTTTTCTTCTAGTTTTCTGAAAGCGTACGAAAAAGAAGAAGATGAAGAAGAAGAAAAGACGAAAAAGAGGAAGAAGAACAACAAGGAAAAGAGGAAGAACAAGAAGGGCGAGGGTAAGAACAAGGACAAGAAGAACAACAAAAATAATAAGAAGAACAAGGGAAAGAACAAGAAAAAGAACAAGAAGAGCAAGGGACGGAACAAGAACAAGAACAAGAACAAGAAGAACGAAATGCTAGAGTACATGTGCACAGCTCCTGTTATGTGTTCACTTTACCTAGCAAACACTAACAAGCCTTAATAGCTATTTTCGTTTCACTGGACTCCATGTTTTCATGCTCCAAACAGCATCTGTAATTTCCAACAATTTAGAAATGGGGAAATCAGTCAACCGGATACAAAACTTGAGTGAATACGTAATTGTTCTGGTAATTCCGTTGAGCCCATAAAGAATTTTGTTTGTTTAAACATAAATAAAATTACCCATCCCACAATCAGTTATCTGAAGGAATAATTGAAGCTTTCTTCTTTATCAACTCAACAATTCTACTTTGCGTGTGTTTCGCCTTTCAATGAAGTGTCAATTGTTTAACTAAGCTAATCTACTCCTGTCCTACCTGTATAACGAGCTCCAATTTCGTTGCATAAATAGTTTTTTTTCAATCTAACCGTCCAGGACGAGCGTTGGCGTTTGCCTGTGACGTTGCAGATGCATGACTGTTTAAGATATGCATGAGATGGCCGTATATATAGTAGAGACTTTACAGGCAATCTTGGCTTGGCTTCTCAATATTCCGTTACCAAACTCTGACACGGGCCTAATGAGCAGAATGTAGTCCAGAGAACGGAATGCGTTGTGTCGTAGTTTACATCTTGACTGCGATATTTGCACTTTTCGGTCCAACACATCTGACTTCAGCAAGCGTTTTTTTAGTACCGGGTTAGCATTCCCTCTTCGATCCCTTCTCCTTAGCCAGTCTGCTCTGTTGCAGCCTGTTATCCAGGATCACCGAGTGGAGGTCTAGAAGGGTCTTGGCAGCTCTGGTTCGCTGGCCCGGACGCTAGCAGTCAGTTATGGGTCGCTGACCGCTGCAGCTCATGCGCTGCTCAGCATCTTGATCCTACAGGCAATCTCAGAGTGGCGTGTGGAGTCAAGCTCCAATATCAGCCAGATGAAGGAGATGTAAGGTTGTGTTCTTTCAACAACTCTGCAGTAAAGGTCGACCTCCCCAACACACACATGTATTGATATGTCAATGAGAGGTGTGATAGCGTGAGATATTTGGGAGTAGTTTTTTTTTTATCGCAGTCTGTCTTATAAGTAATATGTCGACCAAATCATACACAGATGTAAGAGGAATCTGGTTGCAGTAAAGACAATGAAAGCTGATAATCTGGATCAGCATATGATTGTAAGTCCATACATACAGTTGAGGGAGCCGCGTAGTGCAGTGGTTAGCTAGCTGACATGTGCATCTGAGTGGTCCTGGGTTCATCCCCAACTTTAGGAGAAAATGTATTTTTAGACTGCAGAAACGACTTCTGGGTCGACCCAGCCTTAAATGGGTACCGGTTCAGTCCGGGAAGTTAACGCTCCGAGGGAGAGGAGATGGCTACCGCCCTCATAAAGCCGAGTCTTTGAAATGTGAGATCGCTAAATACCTCACACCCTTACGGCAGTAATGCTATGGGTTACATTACTTTACTTTACTTTACTTTACTTTACTTTACTTTACTTACAAACAATTGGCGATTATGGGCTGGTCATCGTCCTATTGTCAAGGTCACAATACTAAGACTGGGTCTTGCGTGCAACAGGGATATTACTACCGTAAAGGTGGTTATCTGAGACCTCTTTAATGAGAATCGTAATCATTTTATATAAAAGATACAAAATAGTTAACTACGGCCAGAGTTGATAGCTGGCATAGACGTCTCGAACCTTGGGGATCTAATATACTTGTCATGCTGGGGCTTTCATGAAGGAAAGAGCTGACAACCATGCCTCAGTACGCACCCGTGGAGAAGATATTGGTAATATATAGAGATGACATGTTGAGGTTAATCCACGGTCGTCTCTTGTATGTAAACGCTGCAATCGATTAACCAGCAACGCATACATTACAAAGTTTTGGAATTTTGCAAGAATTTAGCAGAGCCCGGGTGGAAAGGAATGCCACAGAACTCTCTAGAACTATAAATGGAGAATCCAAAAGAGATGATCGCTCACGAAAGCTGATTATTAATAATAATAACAAGAAGAGGGGTGTTTTAGAAGATGGAGCAGGAGTGTGTGCAGCTAGCGAGCTACAGGAATCATTCATGTCTACACTCTTCGCAATTTGATCACAGGGTCTAGGCGAACAACATCTGTGTGCCATTACCAGGCTTATCCCCTGGTTAAATGCACTCCTGTCTCGCTCTTTACCTCTGTCTGCTATCAGTCATCTCAATGGACGCAGAAGAGATGCAGGCCATCGGACATTGCACCTCTGCCCTATTGTGACAACCTCCCAGGTGGCGGGGAATGCTAGGCGTGCCATCACTGCAGAGAAGCCGAGAAAATAAAGGGAGCAAAGAAATACCTCACTCACATGCATATGCTACGTTTCTGACAGTACGTGACGATCTTGGGACACAGACACACTGGACTGCCTCTCTTTCGGGATAGTACAAACTAGTACATAGTCCATCATATCATATCATATCATTGCCACACCCTATAGACACGAATGGGGAAGACTCGATAGTCCTTCAAGACAACTTCCATAAGAGAGACAACTCTGACTAAAAACAACTTCTGCCTTGCAGATAGGCTGGGGACAGCCAAAGGCTAATAAGGAGGGCATCGCTACAGAAACGCCTGTTGAAATCTAATGCACTGGGCCACAGGCTTAACAAAGTAACGCAGTGCAACGTATATCGCTGTAACCAGGGTACGAAGAAGACGAAGAAGTAGATCACAGGGTAAACCAAGAGTGCAAAGGAGTCGAATATTAACAGAAAAGATTAAATAGTGTTTTACAAGTCAGAGACAAAAACATTCGAGCAATAAAATTGGTCACTGTTCTAGTAGAAATTCAAAAGCACACTATCACACAAGTTGATTGACTAACAGTTTGTCAAATGGAACAATGTTGTTTTTTTTTCAGGTTACTGAGAATTTTTTAAAATAATACCAACGTATAAAGTATGACCTAATTAGATACACCAATGGGTGGATGTGTTCTTGGTCGAACCGTTATCTTTGCCATTATTGTCTATGTTTGAAGAGTCTTATAATCGTTAGTGAAAGTCAGCTGGCTTGCTAATATTTGGATTATATCGTTCGACAGATCTATATTACGGACGGACGAAACAAATTAGCGATGTGGTTTGTGCAAGGTACGACCGCTTCTCCAGTCGATCCAGCTGTAAATCGGTACTTGACGTGTGATTTGGGAAAGGTAAAAAGAGCAAGGACGGGAACTGGCCACCCAACCAGAGATAGGATGTGACTTAGTATAGGAAAAGTTACTTTCATCCCCAACAGCAATTGTTGTCATGGGACTGACCTTTATCATTATTTGTAAGCTTGTTATTAAGTGAGTAAGAAGATCACAAACTGATACGGGATAGCTGCAACATGTGTTCCTTTGTTTATGTGTTCTTTCCCAAGCTGTATAGGCGAGGATGACTGACCATAATATCTAGTCTCCAGTGGTGTAAATTACTTTTGTTGTTGACTTTCCACATTCAGTTAGTAGTTTCTAAATGTGTCGTTAGGTGGCAGTCGCACCTAGCTGTGTGATGACTGTAGGAAACAGTCATTAAGTGGCAGTCGCACCTAGCTGTGTGATGACTGTAGGAAGCAGTCATTAGGTTGCAGTCATACCCAGCCTTGTGATGACTGTAAGAAGCAGTCATTAAGTGGCAGTCGCACCTAGCTGTGTGATGACTGTAGGAAGCAGTCATTAGGTTGCAGTCATACCCAGCCTTGTGATGACTGTAAGAAGCAGTCATTAAGTGGCAGTCGCAATCAGCTTTGTGATGACTGTAGGAAGCAAAAGATAGATGGCGCATGCACGTGCGCAGCTCAGGTGCAAAATGACGCCCGTGCTTATGGAGTGAATAATTAAAAACAACCTACTGTTGTGCGTTATTTTGGCGGTCAACGGACTTTCTTCAAACGATTTTCATAAAGTAATACTTATTGTTTACGGCGAAAAATACTTGCCACGAAAAGCGATGCATAACTGGGTGGATACATTTTCTCTAGATCGCTGCACAATTTGCTGATGAAACCTGACCTGGTCGCCTGTTTAGTTCACAATTTAGCCATCAATGCTAACGGTGGGGGTGATGATTCGAACTGTCAGGAGAGTAGCGATTGACAGTGCAGCAACTACAATAGATGTTCGCATCGTTTAGCCAACAGCATAATGTATGCTCCCACCTTGGTAAGAGACGTTTGGCAAAAGCTATAGAGATTCAACGTGAAGTTTAAATGTGACCGAGGCAGCCAACCAAAGACCTCTATGCTGCAGGTTTTGGTGCACTGATAGAGCCATGGGATAAGTGCATCGATGTTGGTGGACATGACGGTTGAGGAATTAGGGACAATGTACGTGCAATAACACATGGTTCTCAAGTTTGTTTGTCAATTGGTTTGTCTGTAGTAGTAATGTGTCAATGTGTGACCTAACTACTGACTTACCCTTGTAGTTTATTCACCTTAGTTGATCCAGGGCGTCTTACTAGGGAGATAATAATAGCACCACTGCACCACCTCGCATGCCCGAGAGTTGTGCATGGAGCTAGAAAATTCATTTTGTTTAACAAATTGCTACATAAACTACCACTGCAAAAGCGCGCCAATTTCTTTGACCCAGACTTCCTGAAAGAGACCAACTGTATTGGTTGTCATACATACTTGGACTGGAACAGGGAAAACCTGACTTGGACTGGAACAGGGAAAAAATGACTTGAAAAAACTATTTCATACTTATCAGACTTTTTATCTGAGTTATTGGCGGTGTGCTCAAGACCTTGTGCTGGGGAGTCTTCTACTCTAGAAGGGGATCTAGAAGGTGAGCTGGATAGAGGGAAAAATTAACCGATTGGTTTTGAGCGGGTGTGGGAGAGTAAAGAAAGCTGCTAAAAAGATACAAAAACAACCGATGACATGGCCGGGCACAGGTGGTTTGTTAAGAGCAGCTGTAGATGGCGCCTACCTTGCTCGGGTCTACTTAGCTCTAGTGTTTGAGTCTATTAAGATGGACTCGCACATCGATTAAATCACCCAACAAGAAACTGTGTGTATACAGATGCTGTAGACTCTCCTAAACCAGTATAAGGACAGTTTGAATAAGTTAAGTTAACCTTCGCCACGAGAGCTCAGTGAAGAAAGTCTTGGAAGACAGAACACAGGAACAGAGAGGAATGGGCAGACCAAGGTATACCTTTGTGACCCAAGCATGCAAAACATGGTGGTGAAGACTTATGCTGAGCTGAAGATGGCCGCGCAGGTGACTGGCAGAAAGGAAAAGACAGAATCGTGAACTTGCAAACCAGTTCCATGACTGAATGACTTGAAGATGGGGTCGGGACCCCAAACTAGACCCAGGATTGAACAACTTGATGATAGAGTCCGAGTCCCAAATCAGTTCGAGGACTGAACAACTTGATAATGGAGTCAGGGTCCCAAATCAGTTCGAGGACTGAACAACTTCATGATGGAGTAAGGGTCCCAAATCAATTCCAAGACTGATCAAGTTGATGATAGAGTCAGGGTCCCAAATCAGTTTGAGGCCTTAACAACTTGATAATGGAGTCAGGGTCCCAAATCAATTCGAGTACTGAACAACTTGGTGATAGAGTCAGGGTCCCAAATCAGTTCGAGGACTAAACAACTTGATGATGGAGTCAGGGTCCCAAATCAGTTCGAGACTTGAAAAACTTGATGATGGAGTCAGGGTCCCAAATCAGTCCTCTTGATGTTGAGAAGGGAATTGGACGATCAAATGATATTCTCAATTCATTACCAACAGTGATGTGGCAGAACAAGATGCGATGTGCCCTTGGCAAATTCTAAAAAGGGCTGTTAAGATAATGGACATAAATCTCTAGAACCTTTGGTATCTCGTATGGGTATCTCGTCCTGGTCATGATTACATTTGCCGAAATGAAAGCGATGACACTTTTACTGAAAAGCATCTGTAGCGGAGGAACAGGAAATGTATATATATAACATTATGAAGATAATACACCTCTTCCTATTGGATAATGGACTCACAATGAATCACCTGGCAGTCCGCAGATGGAAAAGTTGTAAAATCATACGTGAATCCGTCAGATGAGAGGACGGACGAAGAATGTGTACAACCAGCAAACTACAGGAACGATCAGTATCTAGTCACGTAGGCAGAAGATTCAGCACAGTGATTGAGCAGACGGCAGAAAGAAACTCAGCTTTCTGTTTGCGGCAGGGTTAGTTGACCGGAGCTGACCAAGACTTTATTTCACCTTCAAGTAGCAGTACTGAAAACAATGCAGTCTGGGTAGAAGAATAGAGATTGCAGTGAGAAGGTAAACCCCATACCCAAAAACACCTGTAACCGGGTGTCAAGCCGAATGGCTCATATATCGCAGTCTGGCTGTAAACTTCAGCACAGCGTCATTTTCAGGCCGAATGAAGGGCAGAGCACCTTGGGGTCTGCCCGGTGTGCAGTGATTCTGAACAGAACAGCGCAGACTGTAAGGAAATGTAAAGAGACACTTAAGCACCTAACCTAAATTCGTACTGAAGACAATCTCATCAATAGGCGGTGGGTCACTAGGTTCGCTCAAAATAAGAGGGAAATTAAGATTACGAAATATTTGCAGTGTCCTAGATTGTCGCGAAGTTACGGTCTGTGCTAGCATGGAGTAAACAGCTTGCAGATCCTCTCAAACATTGACCAATTACAATGTCACAGTGAAATCGGTTGCTATTGTGTACGTTTCTGATCAAGTTACTGAGAAGATAATAATTATATAGTTCGTTACGTCAACAAAAAGTGAAAGATAGTCTTTAAGCAGACAGTCGTAGAAATTCGCAGAGCATATATGGCCGTCGGGAAATGAATACGTAGAGGAGACATTGCCGTCTGGGAAGAAGTGGTACCGCCTTCATTCTACTATATACCTATTGGTTTTTTTTATCTAATTAAAATCTATCTCCCTTTTCCGTCACTTTATCCGTAATGTCAACCATAAGCACCCAATTACAGTTGTGTAGATTGCAAGGTATTGAAGACGGGAATCTTCTTCTTCTTCTTCTTCGTACGCTGTCAGACGTCAACCTGTATTTTTTCGAAAAAAGCAGCGGTCATCCTGAGGCTGTCGACACTGCCATAGAGCTTGTCTAGTGTTGCCACTGGTGATGGCCACATCTGCTCTCTCTCTGATCCTCGTATGTCGGGCAGTTTTGCAGCAAATGTTCAGCGGTCATTTTCCCCGTACCACACGAGCATTCGTCAGTGCCACCTATCTTCAATTTATTGAATAGAAGCCGAGAATCAAACCCAGGCACTCTGCTACGAGAGACAAACAATTTATCCGCTCTGTATGGCTACAAATCAATCTATCTAATTTGACCAGATACAACCAAACAGACTCGGGCTGCAAACATTGATAACTAGAACCCCTCTCCCCCCCCCCCCCCCGCCCCCCCCCCCCGACAAAATTCAAAAATATGCCAAAGTTATTTTCACCTTTCTCTAAGTGGTTTGTTAAGAGCAGCTATATATGGCGTCTAAGTGGCTGCGGATCTACTTAGTACTAGTGTTTGAGTCTATTAAGATGGACTCGTACATCGGTTAAACCACCCTCCAAAAAAACTCGTTGTATACAGACTCTGTTGAGTTGTCAAAACCAGTATGATTACGTTAAGTTCAGTTAAGTTAAGAAAAAAACATAACTTGGGTAGATTTTTAACTTGAACTTTGGCGGTTAAGTCTTCTCTTTTTCTATTTCTTTAAATTTAAAACTTAAATTAACGCTCTCCTGTCCACAGTATTTGACCGCTGTCCTTCATTGTCAGTCGAGCTTTCGACCGACCAGTCGCGATGACAGATATTATTTGATATAAGTAGATTATGTTTTCCTTTTATGTTGATTTGCTTGTTCAGCCTTGTTGTTATTTGTTGTCCCTGATGAAGGCCTATTAGATGTAAAGTAGGTTTTGTTTGTGTTCTCGTCTCGGTGCGGTATCTTCTTCTTCTTCTTCTGCGTACACAGTCAGACAGTAACCATTATTTTCTCGAAGAAAGCGGCGGTCATCCTGAGACTCTCGCCACTACCATAGAGCTTGTCTTGCAGTTCCACTGGCAATGGCCACATCTGCTCTCTCTGATCCTCGTATGTCGGGCAGTTCTGCAGCAGATGTTCAGTGGTCATTTTACCAGTACCGCACGGGCATTCGTGGGTACACCCTATCTTCAATTTGTTGAAAAGGTGGTACCTCAGTCTGTTGTGGCCAGTGCGAAGTCTGAAGACAACGACCTGCTCTCTTCGGTTCAACTGGTAATAGGCATCGTTTTTGGTGTAACCAGTATGTTCGGTTTCCCATTTGGACATGTACCTGGCTTTGATAAGCCGTTTTGACTCTTCGTACGTCATACTGGTATCTGTTTGTGGTAGCCTTGCACCTTCTTTTGCCAGTCTGTCTGCCTCCTCGTTGCCTTGGATGTTGCAGTGTGACGGAACCCACTGTACCACTACCCTTTTTGGTGCGGACTGCTGGCACAGTTTGCAGAGTGCTGCTCTTAAGTCATTAAGCTCAGTGTTTTTCTGGCTTTTTAGCGCTGTGACTACTTCGAGAGCATCTGTCAGCAGGACTATAGTGCTCTCATTTTCACTGTGTGTTACCATTTCTTCCACTGCCGCCCTCAGTGCCTCTGCCTCTGCTCTGAAATTGCTTGTGTACTTACCAGTAGCGAATGACAGTGTTATTTTTCTGCCATTTGGTAGGTTCAGGAATGCTCCTGCCCCTCCGTTCTGTGTAGTGTTTGTTACAGAACCGTCGGTGTATGCATGGGTCCAGTCCATGCTTGGGTAGCTTTTCGTTATGAAGCTTAGGGTAGTGTCTCTCCTTTCTTTTTCACTCTGGCAGTTTTTGTTTGCAATACCTGGTATATTTTCTACCACCTCTGGAAATATATCCTGCCTCCAAGTAGGTTTTCGTACAGTAGTGATGGGTTTTGGTGTTGTTAGTGCGTTTATGGGATCTTCGTGCATCTTTGCTTTGGCTATTTCTGCAAAGTTTCTCCGCTTTAGTTTCCCATTTCCCAAATTGTTTAGTCTCTGGTACATTGGATGGTCCGTCAGTCTTCGGAGTTTCTCTGACTGCAGCTGGGCTCTGCAGTCTCTTCTATCGGTCATGGATTGCAGTTTTGTAATCTTTTCAAGTTCTACAATTGGCGTTGACTTCATGCCACCTGTTATAATTCTCATGGCTTGGTTTTGAAGTTTGTTAACTTTATCGAAGTTCGCCTTCGCTGCTGTTGTCCATGCCGCAATGCCATACTCGAGAACTGGTCTCACTCTTCCAGTGTACAGTTTCTTTAGTATGCCTTCGTCTGCTCCCCAGCTTGTGCCAGCAAGTTTCCTCATGATCGCCATTCTTTCTCTGGCTTTCATTCGGTTTCTCTCAATCTGACTTTTCCATGTCATGCGCCGATCAAATGTGACTCCCAGATAGGTTGGGTTGTCGTTTGGCTGCAGGATTTTGCCATTTAGGCTTAATTTGGTACTTTGGGGTTTTAATGAGAGCGAGAATATTGTGTACGTGGTTTTCTCCTCGTTTATTTTGACCAGCCATGAGTTCGCCCACTCTTCCAGCGATGTTAGGGCCGTTTGCATCCGATTTCTTGCTATGGTGAGATTCTTTTCAGAGGTCCACAAAGCCAGATCGTCTGCAAACATTGAGCTATGGACTCTTCTTGGTATATTCTCTGTAATATCGTTTATATATACCAGGAAGAGTGTGGGTAACAATACTCCCCCTTGGGGTACTCCCTGCTCGAGTGTCACCTTTTTGCTCATCTGCCCTTGTACTTGGACTCTGGCCGTTCTTTGTTTGAGGTAGTGGTTGATCCACTTGTACATCTTCCCACAGACATCACTTCTTCTTAGCTTGACTCTAAGTCCATCCTTCCAGACTTTGTCAAATGCCTTTTCCAGATCCACCCAAACAGCTACTGTGTGTTTCTGTGCCTGGTAGGCATCTTCTATCTCCTGGGCTATGAGGATGACCTGGTCCTCAGTGGATCTGTGCTGTCTAAAGCCGGCTTGCTGTGGAATTAGTATTCGTTTTTCTTCCAGATGCCACATCAGTCTGGTGTTTATCATCCGTTCCATCAGCTTGCCGACACAGCTCAGTAGGCTTATGGGCCTGTATCCATTCGGATCTGTTTTGTCCTTTCCTGTTTTTGGTACTGGTACCAGTATTGCATCTTTCCATGCCTGGGGTACAATACCCCTTTTCCAGCTTTGGTTCAGGACTGATAGTAGTTTTTTCTTCGCTGTTTGGCCCAGCCCCATCAGCATTTCGTTTGTTATCCCGTCTTTTCCGGGAGATTTCCTTTTCTTTAGTGTTCTCATAGCCTCTTCCATTTCGCGCATTGATAGTTTGGCCATCATGTGCTCTTCAGGAGCTGTATTTATGTTTTCGTGTCCCTTTAGCTCTTCGCTAATGTCTGTATGCTTATCTGCAGGGACCTCGATGTGGTTTGCTCTGGCATAGTGATCGACAAAGGCGTTTGCGGCTTTCTTACCTGTGATCAAGTTCTCGCCCTGCTTGATAGTAATTTGTTTATTTGACGGGGTTTCGTCATTCATGGCTCTGACTAGCTTCCATAGCTTGTTCCCTTTTTTGTCCAGGTTTAAACTTTCCGTTTTATTTTTCCAACTTTCTCTTGCTGTTTGCTTGAGAGTGTGTTTGTACTTCGCCGCGGCGGCTTTGAGGGCGATGTTTGCCTCCATGGATTTTTCTCGTTCTGCCATGTTCCTAGCATTTGTTACTGCATCTTCCACTTTCTGTAACTCATCATTCCAGTAGGGCTTATAGTTTTTCCTAGCTCCTCTTGGGATGGTTTCAGTGGCGGCTTGCATTATTGCCTTGCTTAGGCTCTCTACCATGGGCTTCATTTTGGTGTTTCGTGTGTTGATGGTTTCACACAGCCCATCTGTCAGGATTGCAAATCTGTCCCAGTCGGCTCGTTTGTAATTCCAACGTGGGAGCGGTTTTGTTTCCTGTGGGCCTACTTCCATGTCAATGGTTAGCCTGATCGGCCTGTGGTCGCTACCTGCCAGTTGGTTTAGCACCTGGCGGTCTATTTTATAGTGTATGTCCTGTGTGGAGAAGGCCAAATCTGGAGTCGAGGTGGTATGCCATGTTCTTGAATAGAAGCTAGGGCTATCCTCCGGCCTATTGATTAGGGAGAGATTTGCATCTATCTCCCAATCTTCCACTTCGTCACCTCTGCTGTCTGTGTCAGAGTATCCCCATCTCTCCGAGTGGCTGTTGAAATCTCCAACTACTATGCAGTTGGAGTCTCTGACCTCCATACTCGAGAGCGATAGGTCTCTGTTTGGTGGTCCGTACAGATTGAAAATGCGGAGCTTCGTCTCTTGAGCCATTATGTCAACTGGTGCGGTATCTGACAATGCCCATTTAAAAATTTTGATTTAACTTAACTTTAATCAGCTTTAATCATTTTTTAAAATTTTTTTCAATTTCCAACTGCCAAAAAATTTGTAACGTGCTCGATACTGAATACGGGAGTTCGATCTCCCTACCCAGAGATAAGGTGTTCGATCTCACTACCCAGAGATCAGGTGTTCGATCTCACTACCCAGAGATCAGGTGTTCGATCTCACTACCCAGAGATCAGGTGTTCGATCTCACTACCCAGAGATCAGGTGTTCGATCTCACTACCCAGAAATCAGGGGTTTGATCTCACAACCCAGAGATCAGGAGAATTTTTACCAGAAAATCTACGTTAAACAAAAATGGTGGTCTTCACTGTAGTTCGAACAAGCCACCTACGGGACCCGAGGTGGACATCTTCCCTGGAAACCACAGAGTTCCTTTTACCACAGCTATGGTTCATGATTTCTATTTCGACTGTTGTTGGGTTTGATCATGTTGTCTCTGGCCGAACGCATTTTCTATTATCTCTGGAGTCCATCCATATCATGGCAGTTCCGGAGATAGCGTCAGTTTTCATTCTTAGTAAATGACGGGACGGCGTGGCCTAGTGGTTAAGTGGCACGGCTCACAACCCGAAGGTGCTGGGTTCGATCCCCATCACAGCACCGGCCGTTACCCCGGGGAAGCAAACCCTTAGAAAATGCAGGAGGAAGCAGACCCTTACATAAAATGCATGCTGAAGTCGGATGCATTGGGCCGACAGGCGCAAAAATAAAAACCACAGTGCAACGCACACTCGCCTTGGGGAATAGAGAAATAAAGCGAGATCAAAAGAAAAAAAAATTCTTTGTAAATGAACGGCCCAATTGGAGCATAGAATGACGGTATCTTCTTCTTCTTCTTTTTCTTCTTCGTACGCTGTCAGACGTCAACTTGAATTTATTCGAAGAAAGCAGCAGCAATCCTGAGGCCCTCGACACTGCCACAGAGCTTGTCTAGTGTTGGCACTGGTGATGTTATCCAGGATCACCGCGTGGAGGTGTAGAAGGGTCTTGTCAGCTCTGGTTCGCTGGCCCTGACCCTAGCAGACAGCTATGGGTCGCTGATCGCTGCATCTCATGGAAAATTACAAAATGATGTTTTTTTATTCAGATGTTCCTGTTCGAAGTCTTCACGTGCTGCACTGAGTTGTCTCTAGGCGAAATTTCTTCAGTAGCTGATTACAGTGGCTCTTCTTACATCCAGAGGCTTACTTGAAAAGGTGCACAGTGACCTCCCTAGCTGTAGTGCAAAGCGAGGCTCTTCAGTGTGCTTGCCACTATGGGGAGAACAGTGCCGATTCTTACCTCTTGGGGCAGACTTATGTGACTCACTGTTTCTGGGATCACGAACAATGATATGAGATGGGGTAGTGATCCTTGTTGCCCTTGACCCTATGTTCATTCAAAAAACATTCCAATGAATGATTATCCTGTGGCTCAAATACTTCATCAGGATCAGCAAACCACAGCCGACAAAGATCACATCAAAGTGGCGGCCCTTGAAATAGGGTGCACTAGTGTAGTGCGGCTAAGAGATTTTGGATGGCAGCTAGAATACAAACCAGGTACCCAATAAACCAGCTGAAATAGGATGTGTTTTCCAACATTGCTACTTCGCAGCAAACGACAACACAACATTCCAACACCCTTTTCAGAACCAACGCCGAAGAAAAACAGAAATGTAATCTAGAAGATGTGCTCTTTCACAAAATCGATATACGTCACACAAAGACCATCTTTTCGTATTTACAACTTTGCTGGGTATTCAACTTTCGTTAAATCTCAAATTTTTGTTTCAGCGATGTAATTAGACATCAAAAACAGATAAGTAGAAAGCACACCACACTTGATATTTATGTAAATGAGGAAAAAATAAAGCAGGTACAAGAATTTAGTTATTTAGAAACTATTTTTGCTGAGGACGGCAGACACGATTGAGACGAAAATGCAGATGGTAAACGATGTCACCTACCAGCTGTCTTCACTGCTAAGACACTCCACGCAAAAAAAGCAGAAGATAAATAGTATCTTCATCCCTACTCTGTTATAACAGTACCAGACATAGACATTGAATAGGACTCAAGAACGAAATTAGGAACTGGCAAAATGCGGGGGCCACGACAGGTCACTAACAACACTGGAAGAGATAGAATCGCAAGTATGAATATTCGTGAGAAAGTTAGAACAATTCCCTGCTAAAATTACAACGTGAAACAGAAACTGAATTGGTTTGGTCACCATATGAGAAGGCAACCAGACCACATTGTTCATTCAACCACAGCACAGATCCACTGAGGACCAGGTCATCCTCATAGCGAAGGAAATAGAAAATGCCTACCAGGAGCAAAAGCATACAGTAGCGGTTTGGGGTGGACCTGGAAAAGGCATTTGACAAAGTCTGGAAAGATGGACTTAGAGTCAAGCTAAAAAGAAGTGAAGTTTGTGGGAAAATGTACAAGTGGATCAACCACTACCTCAAAAACAGAACGGCCAGAGTCCAAGTTCAAGGGCAGATGAGCAATAAGGTGACACTTGAGCAGGGAGTACCCCAAGGGGGGAGTACTGTCACCCACACTCTTCCTGGTGGATATAAATGACATTACAGAGAATATACCAAGAAGAGTTCATAGCTCAATGTTTGCAGACGATCTGGCTATGTGGACCTCTGAAAAGAATTTCACCATAGCAAGAAATCGGATGCAGCAGGCCCTAACATCGCTGGAAGAGTGGGCGAACTCATGGCTGGTCAATATAAACGAGGACAAAACCACATGTACAATATTCTCGCTATCAATCAAAACCCAAAACACCAAATTAAGTCTCAACGGCAAACGACAACCCAAACTATCTGGGAGTCACATTTGATCGGCGCATCACATGAAAAAGTCAGATCGAGAGAAACCGAATGAGAGCCAGAGAAAGAATGGAAATCATGAGGAAACTTGCTGGCACAAGCTGGGGAACAGACGAAAGCATACTAAAGAAACTGTACACTGGAAGAGTGAGACCAGTTCTCGAGTATGGCATTGCGGCATAGACAACAGCAGCAAAGGCGAACTTCGATAAAGTTAGCAAATTCCAAAACCAAGCCATGAGAGTTATAACAGGAGGCATGAAGTCAACGCCAATTGTAGAACTTGAAAAGATTACAAAACTGCTTTCCATGGCCGACAGAAGAGACTGCAGAGCCCAGCTGCAATCAGAGAAACTCAGAAGACTGGCTGACCACCCAATGCACCAGAGACTAAACAATTTCGGAAATGGGAAGCTAAAGCGAAAAAAATTTGCAGAAATAGCCAAAGCAAAGATGCACCAAGACCCTATGAACGCACTAACCACACCAAAGCCCATCCCTACTGTACGAAAACTTACCTGGAGGCAGCATATATTTCCAGAGGTAGTAGAAATTATACCAGGTATTAGAAACAAAAACTGCCAGTTTGAAAAAGAAAGAAGAGATACTACCCTGAGTTTCATTACGGAAAACTACCCAAGCATGGACTGGACCCATGCATACACCGACGGTTCCGTAACAAATACATCACAGAATGGAGGGGCAGAAGCATTCCTGAGCCTACCAAATGGCAGAAAAATAACACTGTCATTCGCTACTGGAAAATACACAAGCAATTTCAGAGCGGAGGCAGAGGCACTGAGGGCGGCAGTGGAAGAAATGGTGACAGGTAAAAGGAATGAAAGCCATATAGTCCTGCTTACAGACTCCTTGGTCGTAGTCACAGCACTGAAAAGCCAGAAAAATACTGAACTTAACGATTTAAGAGCAGTACTCTGTCAACTATGCCAGCAGGCCGCACCAAAAAGAGTAGTGGTGCAGTGGATTCCGTCTCACTGCAACATCCAAGGCAACGAGGAGGCAGACAGACTGGCAAAAGAAGGTGCAAAACTATCACAACCCGATACTAGTATGACATACGAGGAGTCAAAACGGCTTATTAGAGCTAGATACATGACCAAATGGGAAACCGAACATACTGGTTTCACCAAAAACGATGCCTATTACCAGTTGAGCAGAAAAGAGCAGGTCGTGGTCTTCAGACTTCGCACTGGCCACAATAGACTCAGGTACCACCTATTCAACAAATTGAAGATAGGTGGCACAGACGAATGCCCGTGTGGTACCGGGAAAATGACAGCTGAGCATTTGGTGCAAAACTGCCCGACATACGAGGATCAGAGAGAGCAGATGTGGCCATCACCAGTGGCAACACTAGACAAGCTCTATGACAGTGTCGACAGCCTCTGGATGACGGCTGCTTTTTGCGAAAAAATAATGGTTACTGTCTGACTGCGTACGAAGAAGAAGAAGAAGAAGTTAATTCAACCTGCTGCAGGAGAACATCAAGATGAAGGGGGAGAGGGAGACCGAGGAAAAGGTGGATAACGTAAACGAAACTTGCGGTAAAATGGGAATAAGCTTCACTCTTGCCCCGACAGAGGCAAAAGACAAATACATACCACGACCCTGGGCTGCAACCCGGTAGAAAGTGAGACGACACTGGGCTACAACCTGGTAGAAAGTGAGACGACACTGGGCTACAACCTGGTAGAAAGTGAGACGACACTGGGCTACAACCTGGTAGAAAGTGAGACGACACTGGGCTACAACCTGGTAGAAAGTGAGACGACACTGGGCTACAACCTGGTAGAAAGTGAGACGACACTGGGCTACAACCTGGTAGAAAGTGAGACGACACTGGGCTACAACCTGGTAGAAAATGAGACGACAGAAGAAGTGGAAGACGGAAACAGATGAGCCATGAAATATTAAATGCTGTGACGCAGCGCTAAAAAGCCAGAAAAACACTGAGCTTAATGACCTAAGAGCAGCACTCTGCAAACTGTGCCAGCAGTCCGCACCAAAAAGGGTAGTGGTACAGTGGGTTCCGTCACACTGCAACATCCAAGGCAACGAGGAGGCAGACAGACTGGCAAAAGAAGGTGCAAGGCTACCACAAATAGATACCAGTATGACGTACGAAGAGTCAAAACGGCTTATCAAAGCCAGGTACATGTCCAAATGGGAAACCGAACATACTGGTTACACCAAAAACGATGCCTATTACCAGTTGAACCGAAGAGAGCAGGTCGTTGTCTTCAGACTTCGCACTGGCCACAACAGACTGAGGTACCACCTTTTCAACAAATTGAAGATAGGGTGTACCGACGAATGCCCGTGCGGTACTGGTAAAATGACCACTGAACATCTGCTGCAGAACTGCCCGACATACGAGGATCAGAGAGAGCAGATGTGGCCATTGCCAGTGGAACTGCAAAACAAGCTCTATGGTAGTGGCGAGAGTCTCAGGATGACCGCCGCTTTTTTCGAGAAAATAATGGTTACTGTCTGACTGTGTACGTAGAAGAAGAAGAAGAAGAAATGCTGTGACGGCAACAAATTATGTCTGTTGTGGTGGACAAATTTGTAATGAGGAATCGAAATATATTTCGCGAACCGCTACATTTTTTCATCTCAGTCTGAGCTTTTTAAAAGCAATCTTGATTTGTTTACAACTCAATTTTATGTTTAACTTAGCTATATTTAAAATAACATTTTCAGCGAATGTAATGAGCCGTACGGAGTCCTAAGTGTTTGTTGTCCGAAAACCAATATTGCATTCTGCTTACGGCTATCTATCTTCATATATCAGGCAGGTTATGTCCGTGACAATTGGTCGTACATGATTCAAATATATATAGCGTATTGCCTGGCCAATTATGATCGAAACTATTTTTCCCAGAATTAGCAGCTATTTACAATTTGGGTTTCCGGGATTGTTTTTTTTTCTTTCTTTTGTTAATGTGTTCTTTCATCAGCAGTATAGACGATCATGACTCTCGTGTCTTAGCTGTCAGGTTTTGTTACCAAAGTCATACCTCAACCATCAAATGGGTCATGTTGCTTGCAAACGTTTGCACAATCCCTGAAATGGGTCATGTCATGTTATCTGTATACATTTGCACATCCTCTGAAATTCGTAATGTCATGTTATCTGTATACATTTGCACGTCTCCTGAAATTACCTTCTTGCGTTTTCCTGAAAGTGACCTCATCTTTAACTTTTACATTTATAACATTAGAATTACATAATATTACATTATAACTTTATAACATTTACCCCCGAAATAATCTTACTTTAATCCCATAAATAACCCTACTCGTCAGACGTATCGAACCTTCACACCAACCCCAACCATAACCCTAACTCAACCCTCACACAAACCATAACTCTTTTAACTCTAACTCTCTCACTAACCATAACCAAAATCTTAACTCATGTCCCTGTATTAACCATAACACTATATCTAACCCCCACACTAACTCTAACAATAACCCTAAATTCAATACCCACAATAACCCTAACCCTCTTACTTATCTAACCACCATACCAACCCTAACCATAACCCAACTCTAACCCTCACACTAACCCTAACCATAACCCTAACTCTAACCCCCACACTAACTATAACCATAATCCTAACTTATGCCCCTGCACTAACCACAACACTAACTATAAACCCCCATATTAACCCTAACCATAACCCTAACTCTATCCCTCACACAAACCCCTAACCATAACCCTAACTCTAACCCCCACACTAACTATAACCATAATCCTAACTTATGCCCCTGCACTAACCACAACACTAACTATAAACCCCCATATTAACCCTAACCATAACCCTAACTCTATCCCTCACACTAACCCTAACCTTAAGCCAGACTCCCTAAATAACCATAGCCCTCACACTTATCTAGCCCTCACACTAATGTATCGTATTTCAACTAGTAGGCTCATTTCAATCTCAAACTGTCTTGTCTTTTCATGTTTTGTCTTGTCTTGTCTTGTCATGTTTTGTCTTGTCTTGTCCTGTCATGTTTTGTTTTGTCTTGTCTTGTTTTGTCTTGTCTTGTCGTGTCATATTTTGTCTTGTCTTGTCTTGTCATGTCTTGTCTTGTCATGTCTTGTCTTGTAATGTTTTGTTTTGTCATATTTTGTCTTGTCTTGTTTTGTCTTGTCTTGTCATGTTTTGTCTTGTCTTGTCTTGTCATGTTTTGTCTTGTCTTGTTATGTTTTGTCTTGTCTTGTCTTGTCATGTTTTGTCTTGTCTTGTCATGTTTTGTCTTGTCTTGCCTTGTCTTGTCATGCCTTGTCATGTCTTGTCTTGTCATGTTTTGTCTTGTCTTGTCATGTCATGTTTTGTCTTTTCTTGCCTTGTCATGTTTTTTCTTGTCAAGTTGTGTCGTGTCTTAAATTATTCATTTGTGTCGTGAGGTCGCTGGGGAGCTGTAGTTTTCTGTCCAGGGCCATATGCGCCGCTAAGTACTCAACACTCCATGACGATTTATAATATCCTCACCTCTTCCTTTTCATCTGTATCTAGGTCTGCCACGGTTGCGAAGAAAACTCGATAGCAGTACGTTATAGGCGCATATGGTTAGTTAATCACGCATAATTTGTATTAGGTGTCCATCCACTTGATTATTTCCTCATCAGACAGGTAATTATCTTATTTTGGATAGACACGATATTTTAATCAGATACAAGAGTCCTTTCCATTAAAGCAGAGCATGTTTGCCATATTGATGGGGTGACGGGCCTCATATCATTAACTGTTAAAAGGACTGAATGATTTCCTTTGATAGTTTAGGTGTCTAAATTATGGTTTGTCTTGGTTATTATGTTTCTTATTTCTGAGTTGACCTAGGTATACATTATATATTTATATAAATACGTTAAGTTAACTTAAATTTAGTTAAGTTAAGTTGAGTTGAGTTGAGTTGAGTTGAGCTGAGTTAAGTTGGGTTGGGTTGGGTTGGGTTGGGTTGAGTTGAGTTGAGTTGAGTTGAGCTGAGTTGAATTGGGTTGGGTTGACATGAGTTAAGTTGAGTTGAGTTGAGTTGAGTTGAGTTAAGTAAAGTTAAGTTAAGAAAAGTAAAAATAACAAAAATCATGGATGGAATCGTCGTCTTCTTCGTCGTCATACATTCTCAAACTCCCGATACCAAGCTCTTAAAATGGCTTTGCAAGTAGCAGGATGTTGTTAAGAAAACGGAATACGGTGTGTCCTAGTTTACAGATTGACTGCAATATTTGCAACATTTGGTTCGGCACATCCGACTTCAGTTGGCATGTTCGTGTACAGGCTTAGTCTTCCCTTCGATCCCTTCTCCTTAGCCAGCCTGTTCTATTGCAGCCTGCTGTCCACGATCACCGATTGAAGGCGTAGAAGGGTCCTGGAAGCTCTGGTTCACTGACCCTTACCCTAGAAGTCAGCTATGGGTCGCTGACCCTGACCCTAGTAGTCAGCTATGGTCGCTGGCCGCTGCAGCTATTGAGCGGCTCAGCATCTTCAACCCAAGGATGGAATAATAGGTCCACTATCACCTTTAAAGTATGTCGTAAAAGACGACTAATAAATATTCTGCTTAGGATTGGCAACCTCATTATGTAAAAATAAACGTTGCAATTATCATCATATACCACAACATCTCGGATACAGGCTTTCTGTAACGGGGCCAGATGCAGGTAAAACCTATCTTTCCCATTTGAAGCAAGAAGGCGAATGATTACAAATGCTTGAAAAAAGGCTTACTTTATAGGAGGCCAAATTTAGAGCTGGCTTATGCTTTATATTGGAGCCAAAGTAAAGAGCAACAAAGAAATGAACACTTTATATCTGGTCTTATTGGACTTACAAACACAGATCCAATGAAATACACAAACAAATACACATAAAGACACATAGCCATACATTAGACACACAGGCACAAACAAGACTTGCGCAGACACACAGGCCTACAAACACATAGAAACACAAATTCACGAAGTGATGGTGATAAGTTTGCGAGTGAAAGAAAGAGAGAAACACAGAAAGAGAGAAACACAGAAAGAGAGAAACAGAGATAAATTTGATGTTACCTGAAAAAGGATGAAGAATACGGCCTTTGCCAAGCTAATTTTTCGGGCCGCAAGCATAGCCATGGTAACAGCTGGGTTTATGTGGCCCCCTGAGATGTGAGCAATAGACCATACGATGGTTGCGACACTCAGGCCGAAGCATAGCGCTATCTGTACTATGGGAGCAGTAGTGTGGCTCTTGAGATTGATGCAAGATCCACACCCGACTAATGTAAGCAACAGAGTACCTACAAACTCAGCCACAATTCCTTTCCATAGCCGAAGGCTGGAGATATCCTCGAGGCTAGTGACCATTCTTGGATGGGACCTTAAACACGTCTTCTGTCTGTTGCTAGGTTCAGAAAGGCGCTTCGTGGTTGCTTTCTTGCCTTCGGAGTTGACGTTATGCTGATCGCACTCTTCGAGCAACTTTTCCTTGTGTGGATCTTTAGTTTCCGCAGTGACAGCGGTGTAGTAAAGTGGAGATGGAGACGACGACGACGACGACGCTGCAGGTTCAGATAACGATGGTGGCAATGAAGGATGAAGTATCAGATCAGCCGTTTCACTGTCGTGGGACGATTGTGAAATTAGGCCTACAACTGCTGTTGTATCCAGGTTGATGTCTGTCGAGGACATTAAGAATGTGTAATACTAAAACCTGGAAGAATAAATAATGTCTTATCCACTTAAACGTTCAATACTTTTAGCACTTAGCCCACGCAACAAACGTAATAGTTAAAAGTACTTATCCGATACAACAAACGTAATTGATTATAGTACTTGGCCGACACAACAAACGTAATAGATTTTAGTGCTTAGAAAACACAACAAACATAATAGAATATATTACTTAGTCCACGTAATGAACCTAGGTAATGCACTTAACCCACACAATCAATAGCATTATATTGCTTAGTCCACACAATAAACCTAACTAAGTATAGCATTGGACACACACAATCAACCTACTTATGGCAGTGGGTTCATACAATAAACCTAAGTAAAGCTTTTGGCCCACACAATCAACCTAACTACGCATAGCATTGGGCCGACATAATCCACCTAAGTATAGCTTTGCGCCCATACAATCAACCTAATTAAGTACAGTATTAATTCAACAAATTGAAGATAGGGTGTACCGACGAATGCCCGTGCGGTACTGGGAAAATGACCGCTGAACATCTGCTGCAGAACTGCCCGACATACGAGGATCAGAGAGAGCAGATGTGGCCATCACCAGTGGAACTGCAAGACAAGCTCTATGGCAGTGGCGACAGCCTCAGGATGACCGCCGCTTTTTTCGAAAAAATAATGGTTACTGTCTGACTGCGTACGAAGAAGAAGAAGAAGAAGAAGAAGTACAGTATTAGCCCACACAATCAATATAATTAATTATAGCATTGGACCCACACAATCAACCTAAGTATAGCATTGGACCCACACAATCAACCTAAGTATAGCATTGGACCCACACAATCAACATAAGTATAGCATTGGACGCACACAATCAATCTAAGTATAGCATTGGACCCACACAATCAACCTAAGTATAGCATTGGACCCACACAATCAACCTAAGTATAGCATTGGACGCACACAATCAACCTAAGTATAGCATTGGACCCACACAATCAACCTAAGTATAGCACTGGACCCACACAATCAACCTAAGTATAGCATTGGACCCACACAATCAACCTAAGTATAGCACTGGACCCACACAATCAACCTAAGTATTGTATTATCCCAAACAATCAACCTAAGTATTGTATTATCCCACACAATCAACCTAAGTATTGTATTATCCCACACAATCAACCTAATTACATATGGTATTGGGCCCAAACAATCAACCTATGTAATTAATATTCTAGATCCACACAATCAACCTAGGTAATTATAGTACTTAGCCCACACAGTGAACCTAACTAAATACAGTACCTAACATCTACCGGATCAAGACGCAATCAACCTAACTATTTCTATAGTGGGCCCACACAATTAACATTAGTAATTATAATACTAGATCCACACAATCAACCTAAGTAATTATAGTACTGGACCCACGCAATCAACCCAACTATCTATGGCACTGGACCCAGGCAATCATCCTAATAGATCTTAGTACTTGAAAATAGTTGGTCCTCGCAAGTCAAGAAATGGCAGCGTCTGATATGTGTAATCAAATGTAGTCATCTATGACTGACTGTACAGTCTGATCTGAACACAACACAATTTAACGATCACGATGCGTGCGCAGACAGCGTCAGCAGTTGAACTGCTTCCGCTCACTTTATTCGGAAAGTTCTCCATTTTTTGCCCCGCAGCAATGAATGTCTGTTGTGCAATGCGAGCACCTTGTCTGATAGCAGTGCACCAGGCTAAGAAGTCCGAAGCAAGCATTTCCCATGAGGCGACATCCATGAGAAACCTGCAAGGAGACACTTTTAATGTCATTGCATAGCGTCTTCTGTTTCCCAGAAGAGTACTTGTCTGTCCTGAGCTCTTTGTACAGAAGCAACTTAAAGAGACGGTGATCGAGAAGGGGGTAGCTGTAGTCAATAGGTTAAGGCATTCACTTGTCACAGTGATGAACGGAAACGGTGGGCGATCGAATCCCGAAATTTTCAATCGACCCTTGGTCTCACGGGAGGTAAGACCAAAGTGCCTGCATCCCGAGTTACCTCCAGTCGTCACGACTAATAGTCTTGCCACTTTGATCCAAGGTAACTCGGGAAAAGAGTGTGATTGATTACCTGCGCAGCGTCTTTCTCAGTATAATCTATATATAGCGCACATTGCATTATTAAGACAAAACCGTCTGATGCTGTCGCCATCATCGCTTGCGATGGACAATAACTTAACTTAGATCGAGCATGCTAATAGCTTATGACTTGGGCTCTTCAGCAAAGTACTGATTCTCTACAGTCTTGCTCTGTTGGGGACTTCAGAATTGGGTATTTCATCTTGCCAACTGTTGGTTTCATTTGAACACGTCTCGTAGTTTAGACTGTTTTCAGGTCATCATAAAACTGGCTTCAGTTGTCACGTCTGAATAGCGCTGGTTTCGTGTGCCCTATAATTCAACTAAATACCTGGAGAATCCTAAGCAATATTAGTGAAATTAGCCTTTTTGGAAGCTGAGGATGGACAGGTATCATGGTGTCTGAACCACATCATTCTCATGCGAGCTGTATGACCCAAATATTTTAAGCGGTAAAGTCGGTAGCATCCTTCAGAATAACTCATGTATCATCAACTGTATTGACGCAGAACTGTTTATTCATCCTTCGATTGTCCAGATTAGATTTAAAGAAAACTTTTTTATTCAGAGATGGGTGAATGCTTGAATGCATTGTCGCAGAAAATAATAGAGACATGGTCAATTAATGCATCCAGGAATAGATTAGATACGCATACATTTAGATAAAGGAAATGTAAATGAAACTGGCTGTATACAGACTCTTCTAAAGCAGTATTAACCCTAGAAAATCCCTCAGCAAATGACCTACATTTTAATTTGAATATATTAAGTTTCTTGGCAGGTTTTCGACCCAGACAATGTCGTTTGAGTTTATTGTAGACCTTAAATATGCTGAGCATGTGGTATGTCAAGATGTGGTTATGTGGTATGCAGCTTTGATGTCAACCTTTGATTTCAACTAAATTCAGTTATAAAATCCATATAAACGTAACTGTATCGTTATTTGTTGTATACTACATCTTTAATCGTCATATGATTGTATAGCGTAGAGGTACGTACCTAACATATTATAGTGCCAAGCCTACATATTATCACCATCATCATGTAGCATGTCCTTTGTAGAACGTCGCTCCCATCACAGTCTGTCTGAAAGAAACTCGTTCCCTTGCCAAAACTTCAGCCTCCGCCACAGTCATACCCAGGCATTCCTGGATATCTTGGTGCCATCGTCTTCTTGGTCTATCCCTTCCTCTTTTTGCCTGGCACCATACCTTCCATCACCATTCTCTCAAGACCGTTGTGTCTCTTGATGTGACCAAAGTATTTGCATTTCCTAGCCAAAATGGAATTGATAAACCAGTTCTCTATGCTCAACTCTTGCAGAATGTCTACATTTGTTTTTTTCTCTGTCCAGGGTATTTTGAGGATCTTTCTGTAACATTTTGACTCGAAGGATTCGATTCTTTGTCTAGAAGTTTTGGTAATCGTCCATGATTCACAGCCATAAGCTGCCACAGGAAAAACACAGGCTCTCAAGACTTTTACTTTTATAATTTTGTTGGTGCCCTACCATAATTTCTTCGGGCTGTTCAGTCTCTACATTGTCATGGCTAGTCTTCTTTTGATTTCTTTCTAGCAGTCGCCATCCATTTGTGTCAATTCTGGAGCCCAGATATTCAAAATGTGTTACCTGATCTATTTCCTCACCACCTCACCACCTCTCCACCATATTATATATGTTTAAATCGTACGATATCTAAAACACAAACTTGACCTAGCGCATTATCTGAAGTTGAAATACTTAAATTTGAACGGAATCAATGATTTTCCTCACATATTGATATCTAACCCTGGCGAACACTCGACCAAACATTATCTAACAATAAGTTTTTGTACATTTAACACTTGTACAGAATAAACGATTTCCTTCCAACACATTTGATTTAATCCTCACCCACACTTGACCTAACAGATTACTTGCCTTTAAGTCTGTGCATCTAAAACTTCAAAAGAATATATCGTTTCCGTCAGTCATTTATTGGATATATTGCATATTTATATATACATACTTAAACCCTCAACTCCGATCGGTCTAGAATATATTTTTCGACATTTAGACTATATCTAAAATATGTTACATAATAAATTATTTCGCTCTCACAAAAATAAACCGAAACTGTCACAAACAAGCGTCGAAACAAATGATCCGATACGTAGACTTCGCACGTCTAAAACGTGGACAGAATAAATGATATATCTCCCATATATTTATATCAAATCCCCACCCACACTCGACCTAACATATTATCTGAGATTGTAATACACTTGAACAGTAAACGTGATTTCCTTTTCACATATTTATACGAGGCGTTTTCAAATAAAACCGGACCTAACAGCACCAAGTAAACATACGTACAATTTGCATGATAACGCCACTTCTGATGTAAATCAACCGTCAAGTTTGCAAAATTGTCTTATCCTCCAACTCATAGTTTCCTCAGGAGACCGTTGAAAACCATGCGGGTGTGAAACTGAATCCGTCCAGAGTTCATCAGTGAGCGGTGATTCGGGTTCTAACAGCTAAAAGATGTCGACCAGTTCACATTCATCGCAGAATGCAGGCAGTGTATGGTGACAAAAGTGTGGCGAACGTAAACTCCGGCGCGGTCCACCTGAATTGATGCAGCAATTTTGACGATGCCACCTTCTGATGCAACAATATGCACCTCACATTGTCTCGGAAGATCTTTCATCAACTCGGGCAATTCTTTAAACATCTTTGTCCAGTTCTTCACTGTTATCTTCAAAATACTTTTATGTAATTTGTTTAAAATGTGAATGCTGTATCGTACTGTGGAGTTCTGTTGATGTTCCGGGAGGCAATTCGAAGTAAACGTTCAGGCCTCCTGACAAGAGTAGCACTGCTCCATCATGACAAGGCCAGACCACTTACGGCTCGATCAATCCAGGCAAAAACTGACAAACTAAGTTGACAACTTCCTGAACATCCAGCTTACAGCCCCGACTTATCCAAGAGCGGTTTCCACCTGTTTTGTGCATTAAAAAAAACCATCGTGGCGGTAGACGTTCTACAAATTACAGAGACGTAAAATGTGAAGTTCAAATGTGCATGAGACATCATAGCAAAGGCTTACATGTTGCAGGGTTTGGGGCACTGATAAAACGATGGGATAAGTATATCAATCTTGGTGTAAATTATGTTAAGAAATCAGGAACAATGTTAGGTCAATAAATAATGGTTCTCAAGTTCATTTCACATTTATTTTTTTATAGCCATGTGTGGCCTATTTATTGATTTGCGCTCGTACAAATCAGAACCATATTATTGTGCTATAATAAGCAAATATATCTTCTATGAGTCAACAATATTTAATTCGGAGTTCAGATATAGTATGGGGGGAGGGGTTGGGAGATAACGAGAAATGCCGTATGAACTAGTTTCGTATGTTGAGATGAAGAATAACAGATAATCAGGTTTCAGAGTAATATATATATATATATATATATATATATATGTTATCTCTAAGAGCAATAAAGATATGTACTGTCGAGAGAAAATGTTCGTACTACTTCAACAATGGATTTCGAAATAAAATTTCAAAATTGAGAAGGTTTTAAATCACGCAGCTTTCAAATAAAAAAAAAGCATGCCTACCCTCCAGATTCAAGCCCGCGACCTAAACATTTCTAAGTGTTCCACTACAGCCCTTTGCGATACCAACTGAATTGTTATGGATCGTACAAAAGTTTCTGGATTTCCTGTACTTGTTGGAACTTTGATCTATTTACGAACGATGAGAATTTTGGTTACTTGTTAATTAACTGCTACCTGAAAATAGAACTCATGAAATAAATGTTGACCTGGTCTGTCACATCTTCTCATGAACGAATGTGTTCGTTACACTGATATTAGTATAACTTCGTTCAATGATTTGGTTTGTGTTGTGTTATATAGTTTATCCAGTCCTCAATGAAGGCATATTTAGGTAGACACTTTCGATAACGTTTTTTGCTGATCTCATGACAAACATTCTTTCTAACCTAGGTTGTATTTCCGCTATTTTTGGTTGTGAGCTTTGCTGCAGTGTTTCTTATATTAAGTTTGATGACAGATACCACTAAGAGTTTGATGACAGATACCACTACGCTCTAATGTCGGTGCACGCTCATGTAAGTTTATCTGTTGTTGTTATGATGTATTAATTTCTTGTTTTAGGCCTGACGAAGATCTTGTGGTGTAACGTATATTTCGATAATACTTTTGTTTCATTGCGATGTCTCAGCTAACCAATGCTATTATCATCCGATTAGATAAACAAGTATTGGATAATTGATTTTTAGGGCTTAGGAATACAAACCGTTTTCTTTGTTGTCTCCCCGCAGTGTGCAAACACGTTTTAACGTTACTTCCCATAGAACAAAAGCCGTCTATCTTACTGATGATTTGAACAAGTATCCTCTTGGCCAGTACTGTGTATTCAATCCGTTCTGTTACACGATACTCTCCCAACAACTGTAAGAAATGATAATAAAATCACCAGGCCGAGCACAATACAAAGAGCAGGCGGTTGAGAACAGAATTGATCGTTAAATCCCCACGTCACACCATACGCTGTTTGACGTCGGATATCAAGCATGTTAGTTCACAACGTCCGGACAAATCACCATCGACTTGAGAAGACACAGTTAAGTCTGAATCAGGCTGGAGTAATACAGATTTATATAGCGGTACGATCTAGCTACGGGCAACAGATGTTTGAAGTCTTAACACAGAACAGACCTGTCACATACGTTGAGTCTGGTTAACGTATGGGAAATGCTGTTTCTTCTACTGAAATATGTCTGACTGTTGGCAATCGTGTACGAGAGCATGAGTGAGCAATGTGAAAATGATATTGATGTGAAGGTCGCCCCGCCTCTAATGTATTGTACTACATTTCTATAAGAATAAGATATAAATGATTAAAATGTTTTTTGTTTTTTTTTGCGTTCGTCTTATTTCTCTATTACCCAAGGCGGCGTGCGTTGCACTGTGGTTTTAATTTTGTACCTGTCGGCCCAGTGCATCCGACTTCAGTATGCATTTTATGTAAGGGTCTACTTCCTCCTACATTTTGTAAGGGAGGGCTTCCCCAGGGTAACGACCGGTGCTGTGATGGGGATCGAACCCAGCACCACTTCGTCTTCTTCCAGTCCTCTTCATCTCTAATCTTAGCTCCTTGCACCAGAATGGAGCGAATCAGCACACATGAGACAAGGCTATGTGGCAGTAAATGAGGCATGTTGCATTGTAACAGAGTGCCTTAAGCCATCCCCAATGGGAAAAGTATATGCAATATCTCGTATTATCGCACAATCAGAAATCAGATGTGCTTCGTCAGAAGGTTTTTTTTTTGTTGTTGTTTTTTTTTTGTTGCTTTTTTGCTTTCGCCTTATTTCTCTAATCCACAAGACGGTGTGCGTTGCACTGTGGTTTTTATTTCGCGCCTGTCGGCCAAATGCATCCGACTTCAGCGTGAATTTTATGTAAGGGTCTGCTTCCTCCTGCATTTTCTAAGGGTTTGCTTTCGCGGGGTAACGGCTTGCGCTGTGATGGGGATCGAACCCAGCATCTTCTGGTTATGAGTCGTGGGACTAGCCCACGCCGTTCCCCGTCAGAAGTTGAAAGACAAAAGCAGTCCTATGATCAGAGACACGCGATCTTTTGGATATAATCGGGAGATGGGCGACTGAAATCAAAGGACTACGTTAGCAGTAGTCTGAATTATGTCTGTTGGAAGAAGTCACCGAAATAGATTAATCAGCAATCTACAGACTGCAGAATTTCGACATCAAACGAGGTTCACGGAGAGTGGGGCGCACGAGAGGTGGGAGCAGAAGAGTGTACAACCAGCGAGCTACAGGAACTATCAGCATTCAGGCGCTACACCATTTGTTGAAAGAAACTGAACACCTATGGGTATGCCCGGAGTGCTGTGACGTCGATTCTAAGAAACAGAACAAGTCTGTGTATTCCCAAACGCAATGAAATCTCCTCTCGTCTTTTATATTATTAATTTGATTTCTCCATCTGTCAGGTCAGGTCAAGTCAGGTCAGGTCAGGTCAAGTCAGGTCATCCCGTAATCAGTTAGGTCGCTGGGGCACACATGAAGACATTCTCACAAATCTACGCCACCGATCTCTCTGCGTCCTCTACCTGCGCCTCTTCTGCTCGGAGATTGGTCCATTCTTTTATGTTGTCCTCCCCCCTCTTTTTGAAACGACCTCTTCGCTGTCTGCCTTGCACCTTTCCGTGGAGTATCGTATTTGCAAGACAATTTGATCGCGATATGTGACCGTACTAAGTGAGTTTCCTTCTTTTAACAGTTGCCAAGAGATCTTTAAAATGCCATATTGCTGTTATAATTCTTTCTCGTTTCTCCTCATTTATAACTCGATCTTTGTATGTGACGTTTAAAAGTCTTCGGAAATATCTCATCTCCAAGGCATGTATCCTTCTCTGAAGGTAAACCTCACCTCTCTATCTGTACATAGTATTTAATTTATATATCTACCAACATACAGGAATGAATCCACCGCCGGTAAAGATGTCTCCCATCACAGTCTAAATGTCGTTAGGTGACTCCATTACTGTATAAGCTGCCTTTTTTTTCCTCCACATCACCAGTTCCATTTTGTGTGATCATTCACGAAATATACTATCCATGATACAATTTAAATATGTATTCAAGTAACAATGATTGGAGTCGATATTGGCTTTCAATGAGCGAACGAACGAAAGCGCGATACGGTAGGTGTTCGAATCTCCCAGGTTTCAAGCATTCCCTGACCTAAGGGAAGGATAGGTTGACGACTAGTCCTATTGGAAACGGATGATCAACTCAAAAGTATCGCCTACGACCTGTGTAAAATAATTAACCCTTCGCGGTTAAAAATTTATAAGAGCTGACTGTTTGCCTCTGCCTGGGCATACATTCTAAATCTAACGAAATTTCAGTCCAATATTAACTTGCATGAAAGCCACAAGATGCTTCTCACGGCCCGACACATATAATTTAAACACGCGCACTTTTTGGGACCGGCTATGCCTTCCCTCTTTGATACAAATTCACTTGACCAGGCTGCACAGCTGGAACTTGTTTGCCTTCCCTCTTTGATACATATTCACTTGACCAGGCTGCATGCATGGAACTTGTTTGCCTTCCCTCTTCGATACATATTCACTTGACCAGGCTGCGTGCATGGAACTTGTTTGCCTTCCCTCTGTGATACATATTCACTTGACCAGGATGCGTGCATGGAACTTGTTTGCCTTCCCTCTTTGATACATATTCACTTGACCAGGATGCGTGCATGGAACTTGTTTGCCTTCCCTCTTTGATACATATTCACTTGAACAGGATGCGTGCATGGAACTTTTTTGCCTTCCCTCTTTGATACATATTCACTTGACCAGGCTGCGTGCATGGAACTTGTTTGCCTTCCCTCTTTGATACATATTCACTTGACCAGCCTGCACGGATGGAACTTGTTTGCCTTCCCTCTTCGATACATATTAACTTGACCAGGCTGCGTGCATGGAACTTGTTTGCCTTCCCTCTGTGATATATATTCACTTGACTAGGATGCGTGCATGAAACTTGTTTGCCTTCCCTCTTTGATACATATTCACTTGACCAGGCTGCACGGATATAACTTGTTTGCCTTCCCTCTTTGATACATATTCACTTGACCAGGCTGCGTGCATGGAACTTGTTTGCCTTCCCTCTTTGATACATATTCACTTGACCAGGCTGCGTGCATGGAACTTGTTTGCCTTCCCTCTTTGATTCATATTCACTTGACCAATCTGCACGGATGGAACCTGTTTGCAGGGCATCCATTGGATGCAGAATATGGTCTTTGACAGCTCTGGTTCGTTCCCTCTGAAGCAAATTTCTGACTGCTGTCGTCCTGTTCACACATTCGATGAAAATGATGATGTTCGTGGTGACAGTTCTCTTCTTATTCTTCTTTTTCCTTGGTTCATCTTGAGATCAAGGACTGGATGTCTCTTTCAAAAGACATCAATGTTTAAAAGTCTGTTTTATCTCCTTACAGCTTTTGTCTCAGATCTCTCTCGTGGGACCAGTAGTGCTCTCCTTACTTCCTACGAGAGCAGGACGTGTTTCACGGCCATGGTATGCTCGCCACAACGACACCTTTCATCTGCCCCAATCCTCATTGTGTTGTAAAGATGACCCTTGAGTCTAGTATGTTCTGTTCTCCAGCTGAAGATGGCAACTTGCGCTTCTCAAGTTTTATCATAATAGTTGTCTTCTTTTCGGAAGTGGGGATGTTGTCCATTTGACCCTGAAGTTGACTTTGATATTTTTATGATGGTGATTAGGGTAGTAGATGTAGCAATGATAAGGCATTGGAATTGAACAGGCCATACACAAGGAAAGAAAATCCTACACTGTACATGATGGAGGGATAGCATAACCAAGCAGAAGGACAGTATGATAAACAGCCAATCAAATCGTTTCGGCTCTACGTCATCAGCAAACACTCGATAGAACGTTCTGTCAAGCGCCGCCATTTTTTTTTAGCTATGCCCGCGTCTTTCTGTGAATTTTTATGTTTGTATCGATTTTCCTACTTCATGAGTATTTACGTTTGCCCCTACTTCTCTTGCCCTGAAGATTCCAGAACAGTGACTGTCTTATAATAATGGCAGATGATTTCTGTAATGTGTTTATTATCCAGCGCCTTCTCTTTAAATCAAATCCCACTTACATATGTCCGGTTCTTTTCCAAAATTATGTATGTGTGTATATGATAAATGAATATAAAGATGCAAAGCCATCACTGACTAAGATACGGCAGGTAACTAACTATATGTAAATATTTGTTGTACGTTCAACAGAAATAGTTTGACTATAGGTTTAGGCGACCTTAGAGTAGCAACTCTCTACTGAGCTTTTGTTTTCCTTTCGGTGCTGTCTCCCAATTCTCTGTGTTGCATGTGGCAAGTTATGCGCCAGTGTCGAACGGTAAGGCTCGAGGGCCTCTCCAAGGTGCAAGCCTGGGCACATTTTTAAGACAAACAAGCTGTTGCCCGAGCAGCAGGTCCCGTCTCAACGAAGCTAATGAATCCATGGGAACGACTTTAGCCGATACTGCCTAGAATCTGCGACATCGCAGGAGTTGTCAGAATATTGATGGGAACACCATTTGACTGCCTGTCTGCCTTTAGGATTCTAGCTCCGGATTTTTCCCCAGGGTTTACTCTTGAAGCCTTCGCAGAAGGCAGTGGAACAATTAAGGAATCAAAAATGTAAAGCATATAAGCAGCTGTGTTAAAAAATAAAAACAATTCGCAAATCATCCAAAATAACGCTATAAATAACTCCATAACAGTTATAACTACGGCATTTATTCCCATTTCTGAGGTCACCAGGAAGATTTGTAACGCTAAGGAATAAAGGTCGCTTGCCTCTTCAGTCATAACACCCTGTACGGATTATGATTCTATTTTTAACTCAGATTTTTTTAGAAACCGTTTGTCATACCAAGGTAATAAATTTAACAATGTTAATTGAATTTTCAACATTTTGGATTTAGAAAAAGAGCGGGAAGAAGAAAAAAGGGAGTGTAGTTCCATAACAAGATAAACGTTATATAAGCCGATGCGATTAAAAGAAGAATTATTCGAATAAAGACGAAAATGAACGCGACATTAATGGTCAGATAAGTAAACAGTGTATAGATTCATTATCTATTTTGAAAGGAACAGTGACAAAGCTGAAGATAAAGAGAAATAAACCAAGATGGCAACTTCAGGATTAATAGCTAACAAAAACCATTATTACATTTTATCTCTACGTGAAAAATAAAAAACTCACCATGGTTTCCAAGAAAATGAGGGAAGTCTTTTGAAAATTTAACTTTTTAATATCCTGAATTTCAGATAGATGCAAAATTAGAAAACTAAAACTTATATTTAACGATTATTGAAACTACAAGACTGATATGCATGGCACATCTATCTGTAACTGTTAGGATTTATTTATTATCGGCTAGATGTCTTCCGGAGTCATCAAGGACTGGCGTACTGATTCAATTTCAAAACCTCGGTCGACTTTGCATTAATTGGGCGTATTTTTCATTCCCGTGAACTTAAAAATAACAGCTGACTTTAACAAACATCTGCCCCACGTATGTTCTGATACACGATTGCAACGTTAAAGGCAGGCGTCACAGATGCATGACATTTGAGCACTCCTTCGACACACGGTATGTTTGGGTCAAACTGTACATCTGAAACTGACTTATGTAACAGTGCCGCATCAGCGGTTTTATTATCCCGTTATTAGAAACACACACACACACACACAAACCCATTGAAATGAAGAGGACGCGCTCATGTCTTTATCTGAATACTGCCACGGACCCCTGCACATTTTTGATGACGCAATTCTTTCAAAAAGAATACTTCATTCTGCCCCATTGACCTCACGAAACATTAGCATGATCATGATTTTCTACTCGACCATTAGGATGTCAATAAAGATACACTTGCATTTATTTAAACGAAACGTATTCATTCATTCCTTTCTTAGCTCTTCTGCAAGAATAAAATAATGCTTCTTAACAACACACAAGAACGACAAAGTCAAGACACTGGATTATCTCTTGACAAACATGGCAGAAAGGTACAAGCGATAACTCAAAAAGAAATTGTGGGGGCGCCCCAGCTGCTACCATAACTGAAATGATCGTCAGTACGTTCACACTACTCCCTGACATTGACCCTGACTACTCCCTGACATTGACCCTGACTACTCCCTGACATTGACCCTGACTACTCCCTGACATTGACCCTGACTACTCCCTGACATTGACCCTGACTACTCCCTGACTGCTCCCTGACATTGACGCTGACTACTCCCTGACATTGACCGTGACTACTCCCTGACATTGACCCTGACTACTCCCTGGTATTGACCCTGACTACTCCCTGACATTGATCCTGACTACTCCCTGACATTGACCCTGACTACTCCGAGACATTGACCCTGACTACTCTCTGACATTGACCCTGACTACTCCCTGACATTGACCCTGACTACTCCCTGACATTGACCCTGACTACTCCCTGACATTGACCCTGACTACTCCCTGACATTGACCCTGACTACTCCTTGACATTGATCCTGACTACTCCCTGACATTGACCCTGACCAAGGGATATCAGCGGAAGATCAAAACGTGTGAAATGAGATGTTTGAGATAGGTTTTATTGAGGAAGCGAGATATGTTGTTTACGTTGTTTGCGAATGCCCACAATGAGTAGGTTACCCTTTTGTGCGCCCTGAAAATGACGTTAAGTGGCAGGTTGCAGTACCTTTCCTCACATTCCGAGCGTGCTGATGAAGAGGGACCGGGGTCCTCCATGTGGCTGTGCTATGCTTAGCTTCGTCTGCGTGTCGCTCACTACTACGGGGAATATCTCGATCATTCACCATGTTAGCCAGGCTGCCATGAAAACAACCCGTTTCCGGGAAGGGCTACGAGGAAGGCAATGTGAGGGTCTTGTCCAGTATGTTTTTCCTGAACCTGACTAACATGTCTGATCAGTATATTTTGTCTGACCAGTCGTTAGTCTTCCTTCCCTTGTAGAGATAATAAGGAAGAAATCTGACAACATTGAGAAGAAATCCATCCTTTTTTCCCTTTCTACATCATCCGTAGCATAGGACCATCATTACAGTTGGCCTTCTGTTAGATGATCCCGAAGAATGGGTTTTGGGGCTCGGTTTACAATCCCAGCGTGCCAGGTTGCAATTACATCTTGTTCAGTTTGGCAAACCGGAAGTTTCTTGGTTTTTTTTCACGTAATGACTCCACCTTCAAGTTGGCCCAGCTGTAAACGGGTACCTGAGGTGAATTCAGGAGAACATCTCGAACCCACTGTAGGAGCTACGGAGGTTGTGTTTTGTCGTCAAGAGACTGAACACCTATGCGGGAGGGGTACTCGTAGATCTAGTGTGTGTTCTTTGAGCCATTTCCAATTTTCCATCGAAGTCGACTCCATCAAAGCATTGTGTTACTTTGTAGTAGTGGTTTTCGTAAGAATTTGTTTTGCACGATAATGTCGCTAATGCTGCCGAAGACGGATGTTTCGGACCGAAAGGTGCAAATATTGCAGCCAAACTATAAACTAGTGACACAACGCATTCCGTTTTCCTGATTACATCCTGTTACTTGCAAAACCCTGTTCAGGGCATGGTTGCGGGCGATTGAGAACGAACTCAGAAGAAAAAGGGGAAGAAGAAGAAGTTGCTAATCCCACACACAACTGTCTTTGGTCGCTTTATGACATTCATTGGGTGCAGAGGACCTATTATTTCCACCCAGTAAGGGGTCCAGGGCCCTACTCAGGGAGAACACAGCTATCCAGGGTGTATGTAGATAGACAGAGAATCAATGGGTTGGACACGTGACAGGGCTGTATCTAAACCTATCCACTACACGAATCTTCAACACAGAAGATCAAGACCACACAGGTGACACATGAAGGAGAATATTGCTCCTTCCCACGGCGAATAACGACACACGTGATAAGATCAAGATAGAGTAAGATCTGGGTTTATAGACGTATGAGTGAATATAAATTGCTGCTATCGCCTTAACGGGTCTGGTCATAATCAATCGAAACTTGTTCAGCTCCATGTGGAGCATTTGTCTTCTCCAAATACACGCCAAATCATTAAACATTGAGCTGTTAAATATTTCGTGAATTCATGTTGCTGCAGGATGGAAAAGACTGCCCCATGCCCAATCCTTTTTAGTCGAATCTTAAAAATAATAATAATAATAAAAATAGCCAATCGGAAGCGAAGATGGCCACCGCCTTATACACTTGAATCGCGATGCGACCGGGTATGACTGCGTTCTGATTGAAGCGGGAAAATCTCTACCGCAGACAGTCTATAAATTGGACCGTCCTGCATTGTTTTTGTTAGCAGTTAGCGGTGACTACCGTCTCTGTGATGTGAGCACTTTATATAATGGCAGTGCGCCAGGTTGAGCGGTTCGGTGCAACCAGCTCCCAGAAATTTACATCAATGAGAAAATTATTGAGAGACACTTTCAGATAGTCTAAATATCGTTACTTGTGTCCCTGTAACAAGAGCTTGCCAGTGATAGTCTATATATCGTTACTTGTGTCCCTGTAACAAGAGCTTGCCAGTGATAGTCTATATATCGTTACTTGTGTCCCTGTAACAAGAGCGTGCCAGTGATAGTCTATATATCGTTACTTGTGTCCCTGTAACAAGAGCGTGCCAGTGATAGTCTATATATCGTTACTTGTGTCCCTGTAACAAGAGCTTGCCAGTGATAGTCTATATATCGTTACTTGTGTCCCTGTAACAAGAGCGTGCCAGTGATAGTCTATATATCGTTACTTGTGTCCCTGTAACAAGAGCGTGCCAGTGATAGTCTATATATCGTTACTTGTGTCCCTATGACAAGAGCGTGCCAGTATAGAGCTGACCGTACAACATATACTTGGAGAGAAGATCATTAGATAGGCCAACAACATGCCAGTACGTCTGATCGAGGCTCTCTGCGGCAATGTATGCATACTCCAGATATCAGCCCTGTTGAGCACTTCAGTTTGGCACTCGATCCTGTCAGTCGATTCTCATCAGACTGCGGGAAGAGCTCATGTGGAAATCTCGGAGCTTTCTGTCATGTCTGCTGTAGACTGTTCATGTTTCACAAGCGTACAGAAGGGATGTTGACATTGCAGCACGATATACCTTTGATCTTGGTGTCAACACTGATTTGCCGGATCGAAATATTCGTTCGCAGTCTTCCAAAAGCAGCAGTTGTCTTGACAATCCTGTTGTGGACTTGAAAGTCTATATGCCCTTCTATTGGGAGGCTGCTACCAAGACAGATAAAACTGTCAACTGTTTGGAGACGTTGTAGTGGTTTGGCTCGTGGAGGGCTTCCCGGGAGCAGGTAGAAACATTACTTACGTTTTTTTTGAGTTGATAGATAAACTAAACGTTAATGTACACATCTGAAAATGAATTCATTTCGGTATGCATGGATAGTGTTAAAAGGATAACTTTAAGGTAGGCACGGTTGTTTTCATCATCGATCTATGTTTTCAATCCAATAGACGCATAAGGCCCTCACTAGAGATGACCCATTTACATAGTGCCCGTATCATGGGGCCCTCACTAGAGATGACCCATTTACATAGTGCCCGTATCATAAGGCCAAAACTAGAGATGACCCATTTACATAGTGCCCGTATCATAAGGCCCTCACTAGAGACTACCCATTTACATAGTGCCCGTATCATAAGGCCATCACTAGAGACTACCCATTTACATAGTGCCCGTATCATAAGGCCCTCACTAGAAATTACCCATTTACATAGCGCCCTTATCGTAGGGCCCTCACTATAAATGACCCATTTACATAGCGCCCGTATCATAGGGCCCTAACTAGAAATGATCCATTTAGATAGTGCCCGTATCATAAGGCCATCACTAGAGATGTCCCATTTACTTATAGTCTGTATCATAAGGACATCACTAGAGATGACTCATTTACTTATAGTCTGTATCATGAGGACATCACTAGAAATGACTCATTTACTTATAGCCTGTATCATGAGGACATCACTAGAGATGACTCATTTACTTATAGTCTGTATCATGAGGACATCATAGAGATGTCCCATTTACTTATAGCCTGTATCATGAGGAAATCACTAGAGATGTCCCATTTACTTATAGCCTGTATCATGAGGACATCTAGAGATGATCATCGAACATCATCTGAGCGACAATTTTATAGCAGCAATTTTACATTATGATGTTGCGGACCGTATGCACAACCCCCTTTAATCTTTTACAGCAAGCCATTATCTGTATCTTTGTAGGCACTTACATATGTTCTATTCATCATCATCAGCCGCGTAGCCCAAGAGGGCATTAGGGCAACAATACTGCAGTTTGTTGAATCAGTTCCCGCCACTCAACTCGGTTTTGTACCAGACTATTTGTTCTAGCTATAGACCTTTCCGTCCACTCTCTGATGTAATCTTCCCATCTCTTTATCTGCCTTCTTCCGATGATTCAACGCAGGCATATCATCTACATTGCACAAATGCTACGCCTCTAGAACCGCTGTCAATGTCAAAGTTTCCCACGCCCAAAAGTGCATAGAAGTGACACGTGAATACATTAAACTCAACTTGGACTTTAGGTTGATGCTTTTGTCCCTCCATATCGGCCTCAGTTTGGTCAGAGCAGCCATGGTCATCGCTGTTCTTGCCTGAATCTAAGTTCTGGAACCTACCGCCCCCATCAGTTCACCCAGGTATTTAAACTGTTAAACACTTTGCAATCGTTCGCCTTTGAACGCAATTTGACACGTTACGCACTCTGGAACATTGACCAAGATTTTCCTTTTCCCTGCCCTAATTTTCATTCCAAACTTCTGAGCGGCATTGTCACGGTTTGGAATTAGACTGGTAAGTTCTATTAGAAGCAGGATATTCGATAGTGTGCAGAACCGATTTCAGAGTTACAAATCGAAAACAAAACACACCCACCTTAAAATGAGGTTTAGACAATTTGAATGAACTGTAATAAGCGTAACTGATGAGTTAAACATAATGTACAACAGATACGCAGGGCGTTTTTTTTCAATAGCGGAGAAAAAAAGACAATAACAATTGAAGAAGTAGGTGTGTTTAGCTTGTGTCACATTATCGTGTGTTGAATTAACTTAGATTTCTATACATGCTTTCGTTAATGACAAAAATGTACTTCAGTGAGAAAGTAATGAATATAAAACATGTAATTTACAGGGCGCGTCACGTTTATTATAAGTTACATTATATTACTCTGAAACATGCACTAAGAGAACCGCCTACAGACTTTTTCCAATATAAGTCTCCGTCGTTTATTTTGCGACATACCATCATGTGCCCTTCCGGCTGGCGTTAGCGAACTTGGATCTCCACCTCCTCTCACCACGAGTGCCTTTCTCAGACGGGCCGTTGACAGTCCCCCATGCTGTGCCTTCGAGCGGACCAATACTTTATCAGATTAGCCGCTGATCGCCCCCCATGCTGACCAATACTTTCTCTCTCTGGGCCGCTGATCGTCTCCTATGCTGACCAATACTTTCTCTCTCTGGGCCGCTGATCGTCCTCCATGCTGACCAATACTTTCTCTCTCTGGGCCGCTGATCGTCCTCCATGCTGACCAATACTTTCTCTCTCTCTGTGCCGCTGATCGTCTCCCATGCTGACCAATACTTTCTCTCTCTGGGCCGCTGATCGTCTCCCATGCTGTTCTTTCACCTGACCAATACTTTCTCACCCCTCATTCCTCTGTCCCTATTTTCTGCATTTCTGTCCGTTGTCACCGCCTCTTCTCGTGACTCGCACGCAATAGGGTGACTGCTCTGTTCTGATGTTTGCCATACGCTATCTTTGTATCAGTGCCTCTTCAAAAACAACTTTATTAACTTTCTTTGCAGTCCATGGAATTATCAACATTCATCTGTAAGACCACATTTCAGCTGTCTTCAATGATTCCGATGCTTGCCTGCTTATTGTCCATGGCATGCTGTCGTATGTCAGTCCCAGCTCCACGTATTCCTGCGTATTGTCTAAGACATGCTGTTGTATGTTAGTCCCATCTTCACGTATTATCCCAAAATCCTCTTCCTTCCTTAATGTCAGTGATAGGCATTTTTGTTTCACTAGATTCCCCTCATACTCTTTAAAACTCATTTTATCTGGACTATTCTGTTTTTTATTACATAACTGCATCTCCCGTCAGATATTACGTAGAGGCTCAAGTATTGAGATGTGGATTTTTCTCGCAGGTTCGTCTCGATCACCTTGATACATCATTTTGGTGAGTTATGTTTCTCAATTACTACCATTATTTCTGATTTCTATTTATTTTAGCTGAAGCCTTTATTTTCGCTTTGAAGAGCTACCATGTTGACCAGTCCTTGTAAGTCTGCCTCATTCATCACTATCGACGCAGTGTCAACAACATAACACAAGTTGTTCATGTTATGTCTACGATTGATATTCCTCTTGTTGTTGTAATGAATCGAAAAATGAATTCGCTGTACAGATAAAAGAGATCAGGGGACAGCACACATCCCTGCCTGATTCCCATGTTGATTTGTCTTAAGTTTGCTACTGGGTTGTCTATTCATGTAGTTGCAGTCTGTCCTACCCCATGTTTTGATGTAGTTGCAGTCTGTCCTACCCCATGTTTTGATGTAATTGCAGTCTGTCCTAGCCCATGTTTTGATGTAGTTGCAGTCTGTCCTACCCCATGTTTTGATGTAGTTGCAGTCTGTCCTAGCCCATGTTTTGATGTAGTTGCAGTCTGTCCTAGCCCATGTTTTGATGTAGTTGCAGTCTGTCCTAGCCCATGTTTTGATGTAGTTGCAGTCTGTCCTACCCCATGTTTTGATGTAGTTGCAGTCTGTCCTACCCCATGTTTTGAATAATATTCAGGTCCTTACCAGCGACATGCCGTTCTTCCAGCATATGGCTCATTTCACCCTGTCGAACGTCTTGCTATAGTCTATGAAGCAAAAATATGAATCTGTTTTCATCCCTATGGCTTTGTCGATTATTATTCTTATCATAAAAGGCGTTAATTGTGTCCTTGCATAAATCCGCAATGCCCATATCCGATTTCTGGTTAAATTCAAGTCTTCATTCTGCATGTCATGATTCTAGAAGTATCTTCGTCAAGTAACTTATTATAAGGCTAATAGTTCAGTGGGCTAATAATTCAATGACTGGTGATTCCTTCGACAGTGCCACAATGACGTCATCAAGTCATTCGGAAAGTCTCAACGATCAAAAATATAGTTTAGTCCTTTTGTTATCATCGTAATGACACAATTTCCCGTGGCCACATTTTCCTCAATTGCTATGTTATCTGGTCCTGGTACTTTTCTTTTCCTTATGTTAACTTAACTTAACGTTATTAAACTGCTGTAGAACACTTTGCTGAGTCTGTATACAACCAGCTTCATCGACTTGTCTATCCCATATCCCCAGGATGTCTGGTAGTGGCTTTGACCTCTTTCGCCATTATTAACGGTCCGTCGCAATCGACCTGTTTAAGTCTGGTCTGTTGTCGCCGTATAACTCGCTGATGTATTTTGTCTATCTATCGATTATTCTATCCTTCTCGTCATCATGATATCGCCAGAGGTAATAGCCAACACAGACATGCAGCAAAGAATACCACAAACTCAACATATTTGGAGATTTCAGAGAGAAAATAGGGAACGGTTGGATACACCCTCAGAAATAAAAACATGCGTTGAATTGGAGAGACGAGTACGACAGATACATATCATCAGGTGAATAACGACAGCAGAGGAGGTCAGAGCAGAGGAAGTTGTTGAGGCAGAACTCAAGATAACGGCACGACACAGCAAATAGGGAGAGAGTTGTGCTTGTTACAATCAGAAATAGAAGTCTGCGTTACATAAAAATGTATAATTTGGTGCCTTAGTCACATACAAGCAATGATATGTCACCAACGTCGCATACAAATTAATGTGTCGACTGCGTCACAAAAAAATAATTAATCGTCATGTACGTCACATACCAAATAGTTTGTCGACTGCGTCACGTGATACACAATAATGTGGCAATCACGCCAAATGCAAAACAAGTATGTGTTCCCTCTGCCGCAATAAAGCACATTGGCCCACCCACACGCAAGCGCAAGGACTCGTTCAGCAAAAATGATAGTGAAATGAGGATCCTTCTAGACATAAAACGAGCATATGTCCACCTGAGTGTTGTCTGGACTACAATTTGTGCGGCAGAGTAGGCTGTTTTCTTTGACAAAGGCGACGTGTCTTCCCGGTAGATGCAAAACTCCTTGTTAAGAAAACGAGCGGACGAGTACGAGGCATTCGCTGATCGCATCCATTCTTCTAAAAGGTTTTGCTAGAAGTTGGAGTGACAAGAAACCATGTATGCAGATAAAAATAGAAGATCAACTACTTGAACAGGTACAGAGTTTCTCCTATCTCTGTCATATAATAATGAAAGAAGGCAGCTGTGAAATAGAAATCAGAAAGAGAATATGTAAGGTCAAGATGGCATTCGTCAGCATGCGACACATACTGACAACCAAACAGATAAATCAGAATTTGAAAATGAGAATTGGCAGGTGTTATTTATACTCGTCACTACTTTATGGCTCAGAAACATGGACGATGAATAACAAGTTGGAAAAGAGTGTTGAAGCCTTCGAAATATGGGTAAATAGAAGATTAAGTCGCATTTTTTTGAAAAAGAAAAACACAAATGTGGAGGTATTTAAAAACTTGGGGATGAAAAGAGAATTAATAACCGAAATCAGGGTTAGACAGTTACGTTATTTTGGTCATATAACAAGACATGCCTCCTTGTTGAAGACCATACTGGAGGGTAGGGTGGAAGGCAGTCGTTCAAGAGGCAGACAACGTTTTAAGTGGGTGGATAACATTAGGAGATAGACTGGAGAAAGCCTCTCAGATTGCACAATTACGGCAAGATAAAGAGTACACTGGAGATCCATTGCAGCCGATCTCCGATGCGGAGATGGCACCTTAGCTGAACTGTGAATTTGAAAACACTATATGGTCCCCGACCTTCTGGTAACTCTTCAGTCCACAGTGCTTATGGATTGCTGTACAAACATTAATTTTAGGTCGCGTCATATACGGCGCTAGAAAGTTAGCAGAAACACAACATTCGTTACGTCCTAAATGTCTTTATCAGGGATAGGAAACAACAAACATATGAGCTAATAAATAATAGAGGAAGAGATGAATACATAAAAATAGATATGAGCATATAAGTTAGTATGAAATGCATTTATTCGGATACCACACGGGGACTTGTCAATGGTAGAAGGTGGAGTACTCGTCAATGGTAGAAGGTGGAGTACTCGTCAATGGTAGAAAGGAGGTACTCGTCAATGGTAGAAGGTGGAGTACTCATCAATGGTAGAAGGTGGAGTACTCGTCAATGGTAGAAGGTGGAGTAGTCGTCAATGGTAGAAGGTGGAGTAGTCATCAATGGTAAAAGGTGGAGTACTCGTCAATGGTAGAAGGTGGAGTAGTAGTTAATGGTAGAAGATGGAGTACTCATTAAGGGTAGAAGGCGGAGTAGTCATCAATGGTAGAAAATGGAGTAGTCGTTAATGGTAGAAGGTGGAGTAGTTATCAATTGTAGAAGGTGGAGTACTCGTCAATGGTAGAAGGTGGAGTACTCGTCAATGGTAGAAAGGAGGTACTCGTCAATGGTAGAAGGTGGAGTAGTAGTTAATGGTAGAAGATGGAGTACTCATTAAGGGTAGAAGGTGGAGTAGTCATCAATGGTAGAAGATGGAGTAGTCGTTAATGATAGAAGGTGGAGTAGTTATCAATTGTAGAAGGTGGAGTAGTCGTCAATGGTAGAAGGTGGAGTAGTCATCAATGGTAGAAGGTGGAGTAGTCGTTAATGGTAGAAGATGGAGTAGTCATCAATGGTAGAAGATGGAGTACTCGTTAAGGGTAGAAGGTGGAGTAGTCATCGATGGTAGAAGGTGGAGTAGTCGTTAATGGTAGAAAGGGGAGTAGTCGTTAATGGTAGAAAGGGGGGTAGTCGTTAATGGTAGAAAGGGGAGTAGTCGTTAATGGTAGAAGGTGGAATAGTCGTTAATGGTAGAAAGGGGTGTACTCGCCAATGGTAGAAGGTGGAGTAGTCGTTAATGGTAGAAGGTAGAGTAGTCGTTAATGGTAGAAAAGAGAGTACTCGCCAATGGTAGAACGGGGAGTACTCAACTATGGTAGAAAGGGGAGTACTCGTCTATGGTAGATTACGAACGGATGAATCAGGCAAGAAGTGGAAGTAGCTAGCCAGGAAGAGCACAGTAGTTGACCATTCCAATACATTTTGTAACGCTTTTTTTAAATCGATAGTACCAACGTAGCCTCGCCTTATTTTGTATTTAAAGAATCAATAATTTGTAGCCTACATAAGGGGACTCAATGGTCTCGACGTAAGGTGTTAAGTCGCTGGTTCGAATCATAGGGAAGACCGGGATGTTTTTTCACGTGAATCTTCTATTAAAAATTCCCTCGATCTCTGGTGGTGAGATCGCTAAAAATTTTTTCGCAGTTCGAAATCGAAAAGAGTAGGCTTAACGGCCGCTGCTCCGACAAAATTAAGTTTAAAATCCATCCAAATCTATGGGTACTTTTCTCCTGGTGGTTTGTTAAGAGCAGCTAAACATGTCGCTTAACTGGCTTCCGATCTACTTGGCTATAGTGTTTGAGTCTGTTAAGATGGTCTCGCACTTCGGTTAAATCCCCCTAAATGAAACTGGTTGTATACAGACTCTGTAGAGTCTTCCATACTATTATAAAGACGTTAAGTTAAGTTATGTAATGTGTTGTCTAGGGCAATGAAGAAAATAAACATCCGTTGTGTAAGAAAGACTATTCTCTTTCAAAGGAAAAATAACACAAGTTGATTATCTACTTACTACGTACAACAACAACGTTAGAAAGATGTGAATAGCGATTCAAGAAAAATGTTGCATTATGTCATTCCGCTGTACCGAACTATGGACAAACGCAGAACAAAATATCCCACTTGTCACAGAAAACGAAAAGCCCTTAAGAGCAAAGTCACTCAGCTGTGAAAACTGTGTCAAAGGTCAAGTACGCCCTTTGATTATTAACCTTTCATCTCCGCGCGTAGCATAAAGGCCGTACTGTAGCTGGCCCAAAACAAGAACCGAGCATTTGCAGCAATGGTCGATGGTTTTAACAGCCAGCACAAGCTTGCTAGCATTATACACAAATGTGCTTCATCGCCTTTTAGGACGAGATTATACGGTTGGAGTCAATCTATTCTTTTCAATTTGGGGACCACTCGAGTAATCACGCACTTCATAAGTATTAAAAGAAGTATATTTTTAACAATTCATCTTATAACCAACATTTAGTTCAGGGGTCTCCAAACTACCGGCCGCTGACCACATCCAGCTTATCACAAGATATTATCAGGCCCATATCAACTTTTATTTTTAAAAGAATGAAAATAAAAATAATGTTATCAATGCAACTAGTTTGCTTTCCAGGATGAGATCATTTTATGAAGAAGGAAACTGACAATGAAGCTTTTGCTAAGGCCAGTTACAAAGTAGCCTTTTTGTGTATGTGTTAACTAAATGTAGCAAGTACTTCGCTGAGCGAGTTGTCATCAAAATATGTATGCATTGTAGAAGCAGAGGAAAGTTAGGCCTAGTTATGTATGCATTGTAGAAGCAGAGGAAAGTTAGGCCTAGTTATGTATGCATTGTAGAAGCAGAGGAAAGTTAGGTCCAGGTATGTATGCATTGTAGAAGCAGAGGAAAGTTAGGTCCAGGTATGTATGCATTGTAGAAGCAGTGGTAAGTTAGGTCCAGGTATGTATGCATTGTAGAAGCAGTGGTAAGTTAGGTCCAGGTATGTATGCATTGTAGAAGCAGAGGAAAGTTAGGTCCAGGTATGTATGCATTGTAGAAGCAGCGGGATGCTAGGCACAGGTAAAGCAAATCGTCTCAAAATCGCTAGTCTTGCTCCAAGTAAGGCTGATAGTAGAAATGGGGATACGTGAAGTCATATAACGCATCAAATTGTGCAGATGGCGCAAGTGAACAGTGGTATTCTCTCGTATTTGTTAAATTGACTGATGAGCGTAACATTTCACAACTCTATAAGAAAACGGTTAGCTGGCCATCGCAAGCGTTGATGGTGACATTATCAGATGGTTCTGTCTCGATAATGTACCTTGCGCTATATTTGGATAATAGTGAGGAATAAGCTGCACTGGTCATCTGCCTCACTTTCTGGCTCCTAACTACCTTAGACCACTGGCAGGACTAAGTCGAGTTCAGTTGAGGTGATTCCGGATGCAGGCACGCTGGTCTTACCTCCCTTGAGACTAGGGGTCGCTTGAAACCTGCAGGGCTCGATTTCCCACCGTTTCCGTTCATCGTTTTGACAGACGAGTGCCTTACCTCTTGACCACAGCGACCACTTTCACAACTCTTAATATTCACCGGTGTCATTGGTAGTGAATTTAATGAATGTCTCACACCACACCGCATGTACGTTACAGTACCTGGACACAGAAACTTTAAAAAAAACAATTGCCCAAAATCTGACAGAATACAACCTGAAATGGAATCAACTACAATGTGTGAGAACTGACGGTGAAATGAACATGTCTCGGGTGAAGAAAGATTTGGTTGGATAAATCACAAAAGCGTGTTATGTTGGTGGATTCTCAAAGCCCATGTTTCTTCATTGCATTATCCATCAACAATCATTGCGCGAAAAGTGTGTGGATTTGTTTTGTGTTGTGAAACCTGTTGTTTCAGCAGTGAATTTCTGTCGATCTCAGAAATCTAAAAGAAATTGTTTCAGAGTTTATTTATTTGTCTTATCACACAGCGGTGCGATGGCTTAGTTCTGTACGGTTTTTTTTTAGCTAGGAGAGAAAATTAATTCATTTTTCACATATATAGAACAGTCGGTCTTAAGCACTTTTATCAAATGTTAACTGGCTTTTGAAATTTGTACTTCTTGCAGACGTGACAGCTCATGAGTCAATTTAACCTATTATTGTATGGTGAAAAAAGAATTTATTGCTGACCAATTTACAGATATCAAGGCGATCCCGGCCAAACTGGGGCTACTTAAAGGACAGGTGAATGTGTATGGCTTTACTAAGTTGTGGAAAAAATTTAGGGATCTTCTTCTTCTTCTGCGTACGCAGTCAGACAGTAACCATTATTTTTTCGAAAAAAGCAGCGGTCATCCTGAGGCTGTCGCCACTGTCATAGAGCGTGTCTTGCAGTTCCACTGGTGATGGCCACATCTGCTCTCTCTGATCCTCGTATGTCGGGCAGTTCTGCAGCAGATGTTCAGCAGTCATTATACCAGTACCGCACGGGCATTCGTCGGTACACCCTATCTTCAATTTGTTGAATAGGTGGTACCTCAGTCTATTGTGGCCAGTGCGAAGTCTGAAGACGACGACCTGCTCGCTTCGGTTCAACTGGTAATAGGCATCGTTTTTGGTGTAACCAGTATGTTCGGTTTCCCATTTGGTCATGTATCTGGCTTTGATAAGCCGTTTTGACTCTTCGTACGTCATACTAGTATCTGTTTGTGGTAGCCTTGCACCTTCTTTTGCCAGTCTGTCTGCCTCCTCGTTGCCTTGAATGTTGCAGTGTGATGGGACCCACTGTACCACTACCCTTTTTGGTGCGGACTGCTGGCACAGTTTGCAGAGTGCTGCTCTTAAGTCATTAAGCTCAGTATTTTTCTGGCTTTTTAGCGCTGTGACTACGGCGAGAGCATCTGTAAGCAGAACTATATGGCTTTCATTTTCACTGTGTGTCACCATTTCTTCCACTGCCGCCCTCAGTGCCTCTGCCTCCGCTCTGAAATTGCTTGTGTACTTACCAGTAGCGAATGACAGTGTTATTTGTCTGCCATTTGGTAGGTTCAGGAATGCTCCTGCCCCTCCGTTCTGTGTAGTATTTGTTACAGAACCGTCGGTGTATGCATGGGTCCAGTCCATGCTTGGGTAGCTTTTCGTTATGAAGCTTAGGGTAGTATCTCTCCTTTCTTTTTCAGTCTGGCAGTTTTTGTTTGCAATACCTGGTATATTTTCTACCACCTCTGGAAATATATCCTGCCTCCAGGTAGGTTTTCGTACAGTAGTGATGGGTTTTGGTGTTGTTAGTTCGTTTATGGGATCTTCGTGCATCTTTGCTTTGGCTATTTCTGCAAAGTTTCTCCGCTTTAGTTTCCCATTTCCCAAATTGTTTAGTCTCTGGTGCATTGGATGGTCGGTCAGTCTTCGGAGTTTCTCTGACTGCAGCTGGGCTCTGCAGTCTCTTCTATCGGTCATGGATTGCAGTTTTGCAATCTTTTCAAGTTCTACAATTGAAATTTAGGGATGAAAATGAAGCAGAATTTTCTTCCTCGTCTGCATAAGAAATAATTTCTGACTTACGAAACAAATTTTTAAAGTATTTTCTAAAATTCATTTTGAAGCAGATGTAGTTTGGACTGTTTCAACATTCATTTTTGAATCCGAATTAAACGGAGAGAATTGAATTTCAATCAGGGGACAATATTCAAAGACAATTGAAAAAAAGGAAATATGTTTCAATTTTGTCTTCTCTTTGCAGTCTGAGCAGTTTCTAATTTTGAAGTAATGTTCATGTTGATTTGCATCATATTTTGATAAAACCCAACTGCTTAATGAAACATTTCGACGAATAAAATAAAAAAGTTCAAATATTCAGCAAAAGTATCTTATACGCGTTTGAAGACCATTCTCATAATTGGCAATCAAGCTTGAATTCTCAGTTCAGCGTTATTTTGAATTTAAAATGCAAATATTTCCTTCTATCTTTTGCAAAACTCTGTGATTTGTTGTTGTAGATTGGTATTTCCAATTGTCAATTCGGAGCAAATGTGACTTTTCATTTGTTTAATATGCGTGTGCTCTGCTGCTTTTCATTGTATGTCGGAGCCTGTTGTTTGCTAAGCAGTCAGACAGAATGAATGATGGTATACTTTTGTTTAGGAGTTCTCTCTGAAGTGTGTTAGGGACGTTTTGAAAGGGTATTGATCGAGTTGATTTTTATTCTATCTTTATTTATGGCTACAAGTTCTTTTAGAATTGCTTTTATTTGTTTTACTTAAGTACTTAGGGGACCCAGTGGTCTCGAGGTAAGGTGTTCGCCAAGGATGCTGGAGGTCTCGGGTTCAAATCGCGGTAAAAATGTCCCCTGATCTCCAAGTTTCCCCTAATCTCCGAGTTTCCCCTAATCTCCGAGTATCCCCTGATCTCCGAGTATCCCCTGATCTCCGAGCATCCCCTGATCTCAGAGTTTCTTTTGATCTTCGAAGTTTCCCTGATCTCCAAGTTTCCACTGATCAGACACCAGTGTGCAGTGCCCCGCACGTTAAAAATCCATTTTTCAGTTGGAAATCGAAAAGAGTAGACGCTGCATGGGCAAAATTCAAGTTTAAAGTCTACTCAAAATATTCTAAGGATTCTCGCCCCATTGAGAGTACGAATTTTAGCAAATTATCATTTCAGTTGGTTGATTGAATGGTTTCTAATGCCCACAATGGGTTGGTAACCTTTTCGTGCGCCATGAAAAGGACCGAACTTGTGGCAGATTGCAGTAGTTATCCTGACATCCCGAGCATGCTGATGAAGTGGCCCGGTGTCCTCCAGACGGTTGTGTATTGCTTGGCTTGATCTGCGTGTCGCTCACTACTACGGAGATCACGTCGAATCTCACCTTGTTAGTCAGATTGTTGTCCTCGACAACAGCCCGTTTCCAGGGCGACCAACGAGGAGGTCAGGTGGGGGTATATTTCTCCCGACCCTGGCTAACATTGTCCGATAAGTGTGTTTTTGCCTGACCAGACGTTAGCCTCATCGTCCCCTCATTTCAGTTAAACATTAATACATTAGAAGTAAAAGAATGAGCAAAGACCGCCCCAATAGAAGGTTTGTAGAAAAATGGCAGCAAAAGCAGAGAATAAAACAAAAGTCAGTCCTCCACCACGTCAGTAAGATTAAAGACAAATATACCACCACAAACATGTTTAAAAATGCCAGAAATTATAACAAAACTGACAGATAATACAACAAGAAGTGCTGATTCAGTCTGTTTTATGATGAGAGCATCACAGAGAACGATTGACACCTACCCAGATAGATGGATACATGTCTGTACTGATGGATCCGTTTTTAAAGCCACCATTAAATCGGGATATGGAGTCTACATAGAGTATTCAGACATAAAATCTGATGAGCTATTTGATGCCTGTGGGGAGATATGTTCAAATTATGAGGCAGAAATAACAGTACTGGGAGCAGCTCTGTTCCACTTGTGGACTGTATTTGATGCTTTCCCATCCAAAGCCCAAAGCATCGTAATCTTTACAGACTCATTATCTGCCCTTCAAGCTCTGGAAGAGGGTGGTCGCTGTATGCCTAAACTTACCCAAATATCCCTAGATACCAACCAACTACGCACATCCCATGAAGTCAGAATAGTTATATGGATGCCTGGTCATTCAAATACAACTGGCAGTGACAAGGCAGTCAGACTGGCTAAGAAGAGAGCAAGTCAATAACAACAATACAGACCAACAACCCTACAGACAGTCAAACAACTACTACAGACTGTGTACAATGAGGTCTGGCTGAATAGATGGGCAATCGGGAATTCCTTGGAGAGAAATCTACAAACATATGACCATTCCAAATCCAAAAGAAAACATCAACCTCTTGAAAAGGAGAGACAAAAGCACCATTTTCCGACTTCACACTCAACACATACAACTTAACAGCCACTTTAACAGAATCTAACCAGAACATTCTTCAAAGTGCCGGCTGTGAACACATCCCAATTAAACTGTTGAACTTCATCTTTTTGAATGTCCGGCCCTTGCAGTTGTTAGGAGAGAGCTTCTTCCTCCAAGGCCAGACAAATGGAACACTTTGTACGGAACTAAACAACAGCTTACAAACACTTGCTAATACCACTATATGGCATTGGGCCAAAGGGCAGGAGCCCATAGGCCGCTGGATCAATAACCAACCAATAACTAAACAGTAATATAATTTACGTAAATAAAATTAATCCAAAAATGAATAGCCTGATGGTCTCATCTTTTGTTAAGTCAATAATTCTTTCCATCCAGCATTCCTATAGTTGAACATTGGTACTTATCCCAAAGTGACATAGCGACCGCATATGACGAGAAGCAAGCAATTATCAATGCGAGGTACAGATCACAATGGAAAAGATATCACGCTGGCCATATAGAAAGTGAGGATGCCCCCAAACTCTACAGGCGAAATCAGGTTATCATCTTCCGAGTACACACATGACACAACAGAGTGATAATTCAAGATTGGCACTACAGACCTGTTCGTCTGTGGCACGGCTCTTTCTAAAGCTGAACGCCAATTGCGGTCCTGTCCATCATGCACTAGTAATAGTAGTAGCACGTGACAGCATCCAATACCCTTCCATAAAACTGTACGGGAGAAAACAAGCCTAGATCTGAATACTGTCATTGTTAGAAAATAATTGAAACCAAAGTCTGAAGACGAACGAGGAAGTGGAAGACGTACCTATTATATTGAATTTCTTAGTGTAAATATGGCACCCTTCAAAGTAATTGTAACATTAATTTATGTTTTCTTCTAGATCATATATGCTGATCGGGAGATTAAAGGGAGAGAGGAGAGGGGCAAGGTAACGGAGTGATTAGTATCAACGCTCGCTACCCACAATTACATATATTCGAATTCAGCAAGATAGTGCCACTATAGTATGTAAACCAATACAAATTGGTGTTTTGGGGTATTCAAATGCACCAGGCTGCAAGGAGCGAAATAAATACATTACAACCCATTTCGGAAACAAGCCGATCGAAGATATATCTTGCTGATTACTAAAAAAAACAATACCAAAATAAAATTAATGTATAAACTGACCTTTTGAATGTGGCCCTTGTACATGCGTAAACAAAGCGAAGCGGGCCTCGCACTGAAAAGTTTGAAAACACCTGGTTTGATCGACCGCAGTATATCAAGTATCAATATCAATATGCAATAATGCGGGCTGGGTAATGATGTTTTCTCCAGCGCATGGTTTCAAGTAATACTCTGTGTGCGGTTTAGTAAAAGAAAACGATTAATATTACAGAGCACTACTTGAGCACGATCTGTTGTTTCAAAACACCTAATTATTACGTAGGTTTGGCCAGTTAAAGACGCATACACATTGGAACGATCTAAATAGTAATTTTGCAGGCACAATACAAGTCCCAGTAAACTGGTCAGCATGCTCCCGTCAGGGAGTTGTCTTCAGACAACTTTCATAAATAAAAATAACACAATTCTAGCAATTGTATTTCCTCATATCCCACATATTCACCTCTGTACATTTTTGATTGAAGTCTTCTTCCTTTTGGACTATACAACGGTTTTAAAAAAAATTAAAAACACAAACTTACATTTCACTTCATAATAATAATAATGTTCGCTTAGGCGTCTGAGGCCCGTTGCGTTGGTCGGCCACATCCATGACCCACATCCATGGCCCACAGCTGTGGCGGGGTTCCAGTCCTCGTCCAGGGCGGAGGAGGAGGCTGCTACTTGCTGGAGCCATACTGTTCGGGGACCGCCTCTTGTGCGCCTCCAGTCGACCGGGGGAAGACTTTTGGGGCCGAGGAACGACTTGTATAGTATCTTGTGGGGAGATGTTTTCTGGTTTAGCCGTACAACATGATCGATCAAAGAAACTCGACGCCGGTCAAGTGTTTATGAGATTGGGTGGAGGCCTGTTATAGCAGAGACCTCCACGTTGCGGATGTAGTCATGCCATCGGATGTCCAGGATACGCCGCTGGTTGCGCAGGTGAAAGGCTTCCAGTCTCGGCAAGTGATGTTTCAGCCAAGTCCAGGCTTCGGAGCCGTAAAGCAGGACTGGGACTACGCAGGACTGGAAAATGCAGATTTATGTCCCAGGGGAGATCTTGCCATTACTCCAGACACGTAGGAGGTCGTGGATAGCGGACGCAGCTAGTCCGATCCGCCTCGACATATCGGGACGGCTGCGCCAATCGGATATGAATTCGGTGGTGCCCACAGCACCGTGACCTTGAGTTACCATACCCTGGCGTGCTGTGTCGGAAATGAGGTTCTGAACTTTGGTCTTGACCCAGAATATAGACAGAATGAAGTTTTCAAATATAAGACCTTCATTTACATTTTATAGAGGTACAATGCGGTGAGAGGTTGCAACTAGTGTGTGAATTAGACGTCCATTTTCTACTTAAATTCCTCCTCCCTCCAATGCTTATAGTTGTCACTGCTTACATACCTCTCTCCCTCCAATGCTTATAGTTGTCACTGCTTACATACCTCTCTCCCTCCAATGCCTATAGTTGTCAATGCTTACATACCTCTCTCCCTCCAATGCCTATAGTTGTCACTGCTTACATACCTCTCTCCCTCCAATGCCTATAGTTGTCACTGCTTACATACCTCCTCCCTCCAATGTCTATAGTTGTCACTGCTTACATACCTCCTCCCTCCAATGCTTATAGTTGTCACTGCTTACATACCTCCTCCCTCCAATGCTTATAGTTGTCACTGCTTACATACCTCCTCCCTCCAATGCTTATAGTTGTCACTGCTTACATACCTCCTCCCTCCAATGCCTATAGTTGTCACTGATTACATACCTCCTCCCTCCAATGCCTATAGTTGTCACTGCTTACATACCTCTCTCCCTCCAATGCTTATAGTTGTCACTGCTTACATACCTCTCTCCCTCCAATGCTTATAGTTGTCACTGCTTACATACCTCTCTCCCTCCAATGCCTATAGTTGTCACTGCTTACATACCTCTCTCCCTCCAATGCCTATAGTTGTCACTGCTTAGATACCTCTCTCCCTCCAATGCCTATAGTTGTCACTGCTTACATACCTCTCTCCCTCCAATGCCTATAGTTGTCACTGCTTACATACCTCTCTCCCTCCAATGCCTATAGTTGTCACTGCTTACATACCTCTCTCCCTCCAATGCCTATAGTTGTCACTGCTTACATACCTCTATCCCTCCAATGCCTATAGTTGTCACTGCTTACATACCTCTCTCCCTCCAATGCCTATAGTTGTCACTGCTTACATACCTCTCTTCCTCCAATGCCTATAGTTGTCACTGCTTACATACCTCCTCCCTCCAATGCCTATAGTTGTCACTGCTTACATACCTCTCTCCCTCCAATGCATATAGTTGTCACTGCTTTCGTACCTCCCTCCCTCCACTCCTATTATATATATATTACGTATATTAAGGATGTATCATCAGTCCAGTGATTTCAACCGATTACCCGCGGAAAACGTGTGAATACCACTTTGCCGAGTGGATAGTGCGCTTGTTTCTCGCGATGTATGTATCGGGGTCAACCCTGATTCTTGACACCATCATTAGCCAGATGTGTGTTATTAATGGACACATATAGTTCAGAAACGAAATGCACGCGCAGCGAGAACCGGTGTGACTCATCGTCGTCGTCCTCAATCTCCCGGACCAAGCCCTAAACGATCTCAATCTCCCACTAGCAAGCCCTGAACGTTCTCAATCTCCCACTACCAAGCCCTGAATGGTCTCAATCTCCCGGTACCAAGCCCTGAACGGTCTCAATCTCCCGTTACCAAGCCCTGAACGTTCTCAATCTCCCGCTACCAAGCTCTGAACGTTCTCAATCTCCCGCTACCAAGCCCTGAACGTTCTCAAACTCCCGCTACCAAGACCTGAACGTTCTCAATCTCCGGCTACCAAGCCCTGAACGTTCTCAATCTCCCGCTACCAAGCCATGAAATGGTCTCCTAAATTAGCAAGATGTTGTCCAGAGAACGGAATGCGTTGTGTCGTAGTTTTTAGCTTGACTGCGATGTTTGCACTTTTCTGTCTGACACCATTCGACTTCAGCACGCATTTTTGGGTACAAAGTTAGCCATCCCTCTTCGATTCTTTCTCCTTATCCAATTTTACGTTTTTGCAGCCACATGGAGGTGAAGAATGTTCTGGGCAGCTCTGTGTCGCTGGACCTTACGCTAGCAGTCAGCTTTGAATGACTGACTCCTACAGTTCATGCACTACCAGGATCGTGTTCCCCTCCGTAGCACAAAAACCAAACAAATGCCAAATGTCAGATCTCATGACACCAAACATAAAGCGCTTTATTTCCTACTAATATGTACCGAGTCGTACAGTAGATGGAACGTTTGCTTCACACAAAAGGTATAATGTTCAATCTTTCTACGCAGCTGCAAATTGGTACCGGGCATACTGTTGGAGAAAGAAAGGCAGTGAGGAAGGGAGTTAATTACCCCATATCAAAAAGATGCTAAATGTGATACAATAAAGTATTCACCTCTATTCCTGAAGGCAGTGTCAGCTATGAAACGGTCTTAGCCTTTTTACTTCCCTGTTACAGTATATGCTGGGGCTTCAAATGAAAACCTTAAAAGTGCGATATAAATTCGAAACGCCGTGCCATTGTAATACAAGTTAACAGTATCATCGCTAAGGATTTCAAGAGTAGTGCATGTAGTATAGTGGAGTAATCGAGCAGCATGACGTCATAGTCTTGTCTTCTTGATGACCAGTTACTCGGCATAGCTGCGGGTCCCATCTTCGTCTCCAGCCCACCCTACCTTGGACCACGGAAGTCCAGTGCGTGGTAAGTACTCCTCTAGAGCATTCTTGAATGTTGCAGAGTACAGCAATGGAGTCTGAGAACGCATTAGAGGTCTACCCCGCTGTCTCTTTGTACATCGGGAGTACCAGACTGCTGTCGATGTGCTCCATCGACCATCGTTTCGTCGTAACATGTAACCGGATCATCTATGTTTTGCCTTGCCTGCATCGATTACCGCATCATTCACCAGGGACAATAGTTTTATGTCAGAATTGTGGAGACCTTGCATACCCTGGTTCCGGAAAGTTATTCTGACTAATCGTCTCTTAAGAGACGCCTGAGTCACTCTCAATTTGTCCTCTAGTGATTTTGTTACTGTCATAGTAACTGTTTACATAAGGATGTCCAGCCTGTTACATGCACTAAAGAGTGTCCGTATTTTGAATTGGGAAAGTTTGAAACATCATAATTCTTCGGCGATTTAAGTTTCAGTACGATTATCCATATCTGACATTGCAGTAAGTGCACGAGAGTAGAAAGTAGAGTAGGAAGTTCCGAAACGGTGTGAGTTCTGTAACAGACTGTTCTCAGTTGAGGCAGCCACCTTAAAGTCGATTGAAGTGCTCCAACATTAGTGATGAGAAATCCTCGAGCTGATATGAATAAAATAATCGCACTTCTGGATTCTGGACGTCAATCACGGTTCATCACACCACATCACCCAGGTTGTGATTCAATTCCAGAAAGTTTCTGCAAGGTGGGTACCCCGGCAGCTAGCTCCAGAATTGAAACATCACCGTGGTGCATGATTGGGTACACACACGACCAACAAGCTTTAATTCTAAATTAATTCATGCTTTGTGTAGGCGCCGGAGGGCTTGAATCGAACACAATGAAGACAGAATCGGAAAGTGATTCAGCTGGGTGCTAAGTTCTTTGTAAACAATTTTTCAAAATAAATTAAGATTGTCATTTGCAGCATCCTCGTATGTAGATGTCTTTGTATGGCATAGCCGTATATTGCTCTTAGTACGCCGTTGTATTCTATTGCTCTTAGTACGCCGTGGTATTCTATTGCTTTCTGTATGATGAGTTATTCTATCGCTCTTAGTACGCCATGATATTCTATTGCTCTTATTATGATGTGGTATTCTATATCTCTTAATACGCCATGGTATTCTATTGCTCTTAGTATGATGTGGTATTCTATTGCTCTTAGTACGCTGTGGTATTCTATTGCTCTTAGTATGCTGTGGTATTATATCGCTCTTAGTTCACCGTTGTCTTCCATTGCTCTTAGTATGTACCTCTACTTCACCATTTAACACAACATGATAATTGTAATCAACACTTACGGTTATACATCATCTTGAATCTTCCGAGATATCGTAACTTGAAACAACATTGTAACAGCTTTTAAGAATTCGAAGCTAACACATCTTCTACGTAGCAATAATGTCCAGCAAGTTTACTCTCAATTTGGTGCAACTTTCAACAATGTAGTTCCCTTAATGTTAACGGACCATACCCCCCAAACCAAATGGATTTGTGCTTATAAAGAGGCCATGAAAAGAGAGACATTTTATAACTTGCTCGTTCATAAAGAACGCTAGAAAAACCCTTGAAAATAATGTCCGATTTGATCATCCTGCACGGAAGTAGAATCCACCGAGCAGTTTCCGGTTAAAATATAATAGAACAACTGTTTCCTTCCTTGCGTGTCATGAGATGCCATTACAGAGGGTTGTGAATGGGACTGTGAATCTCGTTACATAAAAACCACTGTCAAATAATAAAACCGGATATCAGTGAGTTTTGCATGTTTATTTGAAACCCAAAGACGGACATACAATGCAGACGACATTGCAACCATTAGAAAGATGAACCATCTTCGATGACTAGGATATTGAAATCTACACGGCAACCCATTCAATATTAGGAAAGTTAAAGAGAGAGAGAGAGAGAGAGAGAGAGAGAGAGAGAGAGAGAGAGAGGGATAGAGAGCGAGAGAGAGAGAAAGAGAGAGAAAGAGAGAGAGACAGAGAGAGAAAGAGAGAGAGAGAACAAACATCGGGATATGGTAGAGAATGTGTTGAAACATGTAGCGAAATGTTAACAATGCCTTTTAGATCATTCCCACTTACCGCCCTGTTCTTTCCCTTTCAATCATTATATACAAATCATATAATCGTAACCTGAATTCTTAAAATGGCCGTGCTCACAACGTTTTACAACATGTCTTCTGTGTTATTCTATTTGCAATCGATCATAAAGACAAATAATTGACCGTTTTCATGTGTATCGTTTAAATAATCAAATCGATCTGATGCCATCGATGTGACCAAGGGTGTTTCCATGACACTTTATGTTGCGACTTGCACTTGACAAAAGAATTTGTAGTACATGGGTCTTGTTTGCACAACTCCAGCAATCTCTGACCGTTGTCATTTATTCTGGTAATACCATCATGTCCGAGGCAGGTGGGTCACGCTTCGTGGTCCACACCTTCTCTAGAATTACAGTCGCCGAGAAAGCTGGGAAACGATTGCTCGGGATCGAACTGTTTTGATAAAGTTGAATGTGGCATAGTAGCTGCCGCGCTCGAAGAGCGTCTCGATGCAGGGAAAAGATAACGATTTAAGAGATCGCGTGAGACTCCGGCAAGCCAGCATTCACACGATGGTTATACGATCTGTGGCAGGGACTGTCACTCACGGATCGGCCTTTACAATCATAGTAGACTAAATAGAAATACAGGCGACAGAGCTGGACAAAACTTTATAGGGCCCCACGCATGGTCTACATAGACGAACTCCAATGACAATGATGATGATGATGATGATGATGATGATGATGATTTAGAAGCCTGGAGACCAGATTTCGTATATACTTCTCCTACATTGTCCCCATTCTCCGATACGGCTCAGTGAGCTGGACACTACTACAGCGGGACCGGCAGCGTCTTCAGGACTTCCATCTGCGCAACCAGAGGCGCATCCTCGGGATCCACTGACACGACCTGATTTCGAACAATGAAGTAGTTCGGCATACTCTACTTTCAGGCATTGTCTCACCATTGGCAGCTGCCGCCTCTCCCTTGTCGGTTACGTTGTCCGCCTCCCACGGAAAGTCTCAGCCCAAGAGATGCTCCTGTTGGCTTTAGGGGTGAGGAATGGAAAGAGGCTGTGCTCATCCTGGGGACGTCCTCGGGACCACCTCGCACAACCTGGTTAGAATAGATCGGCACCTCCCCAACAAAACTACAGGCCACCTTCGCAAGACTTGGCTAAAACAGATCGCCACCCTACCAGCAGAACCGCTGGCCGCCCTCGCAACACCTGGCTAAAACAGATCGCCACCTCCCCAACAGAACTGCAGGCCGCCCGGGATGTGGTCATGGACATGGTCATTCGACGCGACAGGTGATAGTTGTCTAATCGGAGTACTGATTGATTGATTAATTGATTGCTTGATTGAATTAGATGACTAGTTAATCATATCTGCCTTCCCCCATATCCCCGAAGAAGACATTTGTTGTAGAACCGGTTGCTATTGCGTATCTGCACCAATGAAGAACTAAACCGCACGGTTATCAGTGAGTATGTATGTTGTAATTTAGATTTAATTCAAACTTGGCTAACGAAATAACTTGTATGTGACCTAACCATTGTTGTGTTTCCCAATGATCTACGCTTGACTTCATTAGTTGTAGGCACAGGTAAAGGTAGACACATTGCAGACACTGCCGTCGGGGATTGATGCAGTGTTAGAGCCTTCACTGTACTAAGCCACAGCTTTGTGAGGTGGTTTGACCAGTTCCCTTCCTCGTTTTCTTTTTCATCCCATAGCCAGGTATTATTTACAGCTGGGTCAACTGGACCTGTTGGTAGAAGGAGTTTAACCCCGTACCTTTGCCATGAAAAGCGAGTGATCTAGTGTTGCGCCAATCAGTAGCTCATTTGCAGTACATGTAGTAAAGTTGTGTTGCATAGAGTGAATTCCCGGACTCTGACAAAGAAAAATGTGAATACTATTCAAGACTTTGAAATGTAGATCTTCAGAAGACTTGGACAAGCTTCTTGGAAAGTTTGGAAAACAAATAGTGGGTCCTTGAACAACTCAAGGTGAAAAAATGCTTCTAAAGGGAATGAAAAGCAGAAAAACAAAATATTTTGGTCCTGTCAAGAGACACCATCGTCTTCTAAAGATCATGCTAGAGGAAAGAGTGGAAGGCGAGAGTGCTAGAAGGCAACAGAGGACCAGATAAACAGATAACATTAAGATGTGGTAGGGTCACAGTCTGACTGAGTATACAGATATACAGATAACATCAAGATGTGGTCGGGACACAGTCTGACTGTGTGTACAGATATACAGATAACATTAAGATGTGGTCGGGTCACAGTCTGACTGAGTGTACAGATATATATATAACATCAAGATGTGGTCGGGACACAGTCTGACTGTGTGTACAGATATACAGATAACATTAATATGTGGTCGGGTCACAGTCTGACTGAGTGTATTTATATACAGATAACATCAAGATGTGGTCGGGTCACAGTCTGACTGAGTATACAGATAACATCAAGATGTGGTCGGGACACAGTCTGGCTGAGTGTACAGATATACAGATAACATCAAGATGTGGTCGGGACACAGTCTGACTGAGTGTACAGATATACAGATAACATCAAGATGTGGTCGGGTCACAGTCTGACTGAGTGTACTGACCTGACACGGAACCGAGACAGCTGAAGATCAATTACCGTTAACCCCCGATGCAGAGACGGCACTCAATAATGATAATATTGTAAAGGAAAATGACTATTCCTAGAAAAAAATTCGCATTAACTAAATATAGATTGACAAGAGCACCGTTTCACTGATTTTCCATCCACGTATAATCTAATTAATCATTTCTTATTTGGTCGATTCATATTTATAACTGGCACACCGCTATTCCCATGTTCCTGGCAACTCACTTCCTGGTAATGGCTGCCAACTCAAACCTCTTTTGCATCGCTTGCTTAAGTCATGATTTTTTTATTAGTGAGATTTGTTAATTATTTCGTTTTCTCCTTGTCCCTGACAAAGGCTTTGCTGCCGCTTTGTACTTTTTGTTTTGCTTTTGTCCCGGTGCAATTACTAAACCATTATCAATACATGATTTGTATAAACGATAGAACAGACATAAATTGGGGACATTCTAATCGAATATTTCCCCATCTGTATTGTAGCATTTAGAACTTGTTACACGTTCTCAAAATGAACTTATAGTGGTTTAACTTGGTTCACTGTTTTCGTCTGCATTCTCGTTTATTCTGCCTTTGTTTAAGGGTCAATGAGACAGTAAACGAAATGACAGCAGTCAGTGACCTATAGCTCACTGGTTGAGTCAAGTTCAGGGAGCCATTGCTATCCAAGGCCGAATTCCGTCTCCAAGGGGAAACAGATTGCATCTGTACAGCTTCGATGAGTGAAAATAATCAGAAACAAAGGCAAACATGGTTTAAAAATGTGCCATGAGATTTTTAACATGCGCGACACTGGACACGGGCGTCCGATCTCTACTATCCATTGATCCAGGGAAATACAAGAAAGTCCACGTGGACAAATCCCGGTCTCCTCTGTGATTTAAACCACCGACCCCCAGCACACGAGGCCGACGTCTTACTACGAGACCATTCAGTCTTCATTGTTCATTGGGAATGTCCCAACCACAGTTGCCCACGAGTAGTGTAGCAGACTTTGATAAAGAGATATTTAAGTAGAAACGTCGGTTAGTGTGTATGTTATCTTATTAAACTGATTTCTGGAATTGTTTGTATTTCAAGTGTAAAAGATAGTTCACAAAGTACAAATCTGACCAACCACCGCCTGTCAGAGGCCGTTAACAAACAGCGTTTCATGCGCAGATGACTGGTAGTGGCGTGAAGATTCAAAACCAATCATTGATTTTAACAATATTAATAAGTAACTGAGAAGCTAGTCTAGTCAGGCACAATATACTGACCAGGATGTCGCATCAGGGTCAGGCAGAATATACTGACTATGACTACAATCTGTTTTCCATGTAGCGTTCCCTGGAAACATACTGTTTTCAAGGCATCCTGGCTGACGAGATGTGGATCAATGTGATCCACGAATTATTTAGCACCACGCAGATGAAGCCAAGCATAGCACAACCGCCCGGAGGACTACCGTCCACTTTCATCAGCATGCTCGGGATGTGAAGAAACTACCACAATCCCGCTGCTTAACGTCCTTTTCATGGCGCACAAAAGAGTGGACTTGCTCATTATGAGCATTAAACAACAACCAAACAACCAATATCATTCATTGATCACAAATAAAAAAAACAAGTATTCTTTAAATGCACTCTGGCATCTATGGGAGGAGTGGGTGGCCAATTGGTTTGGACAACAGCCTCCTGACCTTTGGGACCCAGGTTAAAAACTTACGTAGGGAAAGACAGGTACTGTTCTATCGGATGGGTTAGATATAATCATTACCTGTTCTCTTCTGGTGCATGCGGCTTTTATTCCTAAGTCTAAGATAGAAACACTTGGCTTCAATCATACAACTATTGGGGGAACGGCGTGGGCTAATGGTTAGTAAGTGACACGGCTCACAATCCGAAAGTGCTGGGTTCGATCCGCATCACAGTACCGGCTGTTACCCTGGGGATGCAAACCCTTTGATAAACGCAGGAGGAAGCAGACACTTACATAAAATGCATGCTTAAGTCGTATGCACTGGGCCGACAGGCGCAAAATAAAAACCACAGTGCAACGCACACCGTCTTGCGGATTAGAGAAATAAGGTGAAGGCAAAAAACAGAAAACAAAAATACAACTATGGTCGATGGCATACGTGTCAACTCCACTGAGAATCTCTGAGAATTCTCGATATTAGATATAACTACGATGAAAGACGCTACCAAGACATCATTAGAATAGTAGTCCTGGCTGCCGATTTATGTTTCTTTTTCTTCTTCTTCTTTGTCTTTTTCTTTCTTCTTTTTCTTCTTCTTCTTCGTCGTCCTTTTTCAAAGTCCAGTTACCAAGCCCTGAAAAGGGCTTCGCAAGTAGCAATATGTTATACGGAGAACGTATTGCGACATGTCACAGTTTACAGCTTGACTGCGATATTAGCTCCTTTCGGTATGCCACATCCGACTTCAGCTGGAATATTTAGTTTTAGTTAGTCTTCTTTTCTGGTTAATCTTCCCTCTTCGATCCCTTCTCCTAGCAAGTCTGTTCTGTTGTATGTGTTATCTAGATTTACCGCGTGGATGTGTAGAAGGGTCTGGCAGCTGTGGTTAGCTGGCACTGACGCTAGCAGTCAACTATGGGTCGCTGACCACTACAACTCATACACTGCCGTCGATTTTATAAACGCCCTGTATTGAATGCGGAATCAACGATAACTTTTCTGAAAACCAAACTACGAATTTACATAACCAGCCTAGCTCACATCCTGCTGTGCGGTTCCAAAATCTGGAATAATCTACAGTTGAATCAAAAGAACATTCAAGCTGTTCAAATGCCCAGCTACAAGCGCATTCTTGCAAACCACTGGTATTACCGGGTCTCAAACAAATAGAGTACGCAATGGATAGGCCTCCAGACCACACGCATACTGCTTAACCGTCACCGTTTTAATATAAAATTAAAACAAGGCGAGGCTGCAGCGATTCTGTGGATGTGTATAATGGAAAAAAAACATGAAAAAACTTGTAAAAGTTTATTAAGGTTGTGGGATCAAGATGCTGCAGCGGTCAGCAACCCATAGCTGACTGCTAGCATTAGGGCCAGCGAACCATAGCTGCCAAGACCCTTCTACACCTCCACGTGGTGATCCTGGATAACAGGCTGCAGCAGGGCAGACTGGCTAAGGAGAAGGGATCGAAGAGGGAATGCTAACCCGGTACTCAAAAAATGTTTGCTGAAGTGGGATGTGTTGGACCAAAAGGTGCAAATATAGCAGCCCAGCTGTAAACTGCGACACAACGCATTCCGTTCTCTAAACTACATTCTGCTACTTAAGCCCTTTCAGGGTTTGGTAGTGGGAGATTGAGAACGAACGAAGAAGAAGAAGAAGAAGATTAAGGTTGAGTTTAATCAAAATTTAAAAATGGATATGGTCAGATACCGCATCGAGACGAGAACACAAACAAAACCTACGTTACGACCAATAGGCCTTCATCAGGGACAACAATACTAAACTAACAAATCAAAATATAAGAAAAAATGGTAAACTCATCTGTTTCTGATAGTAGACGCAGTCTGTCTAAGCGACCGGTTGTGCCAGACGCTTGATTGAAACTGAATCGGAGCGGTCAAACACAAAGTGAGGGAATATGCCTGATAAGCCAATGGTGGCCAAATAGTGGTTCAGATGGGAGAACAAAGAGAAGGCAATATAAGCCGGGAGGGCGTGAGATTGATATAGGAAGGGTGGGGGGAGAACTGATAGAAGAATAGGGGAGGTGGGGGGGGGGATGAAGACAAATAGATGGGGGCCAGTGTGAGGGTTTAAGATATGACCAAACGACATCTCCTTCCGAAGAGCCCTACGAACCTCCGTATCTTTGACAGTTGTCTGAGTAAGCCTTCTTTCTATATGCTGCCTAAGATTCATAAGGCCGACAACCCAGGCTGCCCTATTGTCTCTGCCTGTTCCTGTCCCACCGAATTGGTATCGGACTTCCTGGATAGTGTCTTCCAACCTATGGTGGAGAATCTTCCCACATTTCTCAAGGATACCTACCACGCCTTAACCACTTTCCCTACCATTGTCCTCTCCCCCGATCGAACCACTCTGATGGTTTATTGGCCCTCCGTTTCGTCCTTGACCGAAGGGTTAATCCATCCATCTCTACGTCTACCATCGTCCATCTGGCAGAACTCGTCCTTACCTATCAATACCTTTGAGTTCAATGACCAGTTCTTCAACAAGATCAGCGGTGTAGCTATGGGCACCAGAATGGGCCCTAGCTACGCATGCCTGTTCATGGGTCACCTGGAACACTTGATCTTGTTTCAATTCCAGGGCCCCTTTCCTTTGATGTATTATCGATACGTCGACGATGGGATTGGTATTACTGACATGTCTCAGAAGGATCTCCTGAACTTTATCGACTTTGTCAATGACTTCCATCCCTCGATCAAGTTCACGTCTGACATTTCCATCACGTCTGTCCACTTTCTGGACATCACTGTCTCTATCTGCCATTCAGGCCTCTCCACCACTGTCTACTACAAACCCACTGACGCCCACAACTACCTCATCTACACTTCCTCCCATCCTCAATCCTGCCACGATTCGCTTCCTTTCTCCCAACTCCTCCGCCTCCGACGCCTATGTCAGGATGACGGCGACTTCTTTCTCAGGGCCCACGAGATGCTTGACTTCTTCCGCAAGCGACTCTACCCAGAGACCACTCTCTCCTCCGCCCTTCAGCGGGTTCTTCTTATCTCCTGTCAAGACTCTCTTACTCATCCTCACCGTCCTCCCTCTGACCGTGTGAAACTCGTCCTCACTTACCACCCTCATTGAGCCTCTGTCCCGGATATCATATTCCGTCATCTCCCTATTCGTCACTCTAATCCTGCCATTTCCCTATTCTTCACTCTGATCCTGTCACTCGTAAAGTTTTTCCCGATCCTCCCCTTGTCGCTTACAAACGAGACAGGAACCTGAGGGACTTGCTGGTCAGTAGTCACCTACACACCAGCTCTCATAGCCTCCCAGGCACCAGGCCGTGCAAAAATACACGTGGCTGTGTTACCTGCCCTCATGTCATCCTTTCTCGCTCCATCACCTTTCATAAAGCAGAATTCTTCATCAAAGAGGGATTCACATGCAATTCTCGTAACCTCATCTATTCTATCATCTGCCGCCAGTGTGGTATGACGTACATTGGAGAAACTGGTATGGAACTGCGGGAGCGTTTCCGCAAACACCTCAACGATATCCGCAACCGCACTGGTTACCCAATTGCCAGCCACTTCAATGGGCCTGAGCACCGGGGTTAGGCTGACGTTAGTGTCACTGGTCTAGTTTCGTGCTTCTCTGACGGTTGTCATCAATTCGCCCTTGAGAATAGACTAATCTCCAGCATGGGTTGTCTCCAACCACATGGCATTAATATATTCCATACTTTTTCTTAAACCCTCACACTGGCCCCCATATATTTGTCTTCTTTTGCACCCCCTCCCCTCGCCCCCCCCCTCCCCATTCTTCTATCAGTTCTCCCCTTCTATATTAAGCTCACGCCCTTTCGGCTTAGATTGCTTTCTCTTTGTTCTCCCATCTGGACCACTATTTGGCCACCATTGGCTTATCCGGCATATTCCCCAACTTTGTATTTGACCGCTCCGATTCAGCTTCAATTAAGCGTCTGGCACAACCGGTCGCTTAGACAGACTGCGTCTACTATCAGACACAGATGAGTTGACCATTTTTTCTTATATGTTGATTTGTTAGTTCAATATTGTTGTCCCTGATGAAGGCATATATGGGCGTAATGTAAGTTTTGTCTGTGTTGTCGTCTCGGTGCGGTATCTGACCATACCCATTTTTAAATTTTGATTAAAATCAACCTTAATCTACTTTTACAAGTTTTGTTTATGTTTTTTCCCGTTTTAATATATTAAACGCCTTCCCATGGATGTCCCCGCTTCACCAGCCCTTAAAACAGGCCATATACACACAGTATGAAAAACTACCCTCTCCGTCATGGACCCGCCTTCGCAGCTGTCCTTCACTATTAGTCAGAGGATAATGAAATTTTGCAAACTAGACGGTTGGTATGTGCTTTTTTACACCAGAAGTGACGTCAGCATGCGCATCGTACGTTGCCGTCTGGTTCGGTTTCATTTGACGTCTCATATGAGTTGGCTCAGTTACATGACCAAGACATGAACAAAACGAAACCCACATTTAAAGCTTCAAGACCTTCGTCATAGACACAATAACCAAACACCAATGAAAACACTTAATGAAACATAACAACAGCTAACAGTGGTAAATGAGAGGAGAAACATAATAATGTAGATGTAATGAGACAATAATAGTGGCAGCAGTCAAATGCAGGTGACATCACTTTCGCTGAATATTTGAACTTCGCGTATATAGAAAATAATTTTTTAGTCAGAGAATGCTAAATCATTGGAATACATTGCCATAGGAAATAGTGGATGTTGGGTCAATTAATTCATTTATAAGTAAATTGGATGCGCATTGCTATTTTTAGATCATGGGAACCAAAATAAACTGGTTATAAACAGACTCTGCAGAGTCTTCTAAATCCTCATAAAGACGTTACCTCCCAAGTCGTCTGCTGAGGTCTTTGTGTATAACAAGGACAAGAATAGCACCACTGCCTCACAGAGAGCATAGCGAAAGAGGCGACTAACTATGACATGGGATAACACCGGCCATACTTGGATGGTTTTTTTAGAGCAGCCTAGATGGTGCCTAACAAGCTGCGGGTCTACTTTGCTTCAGTCTTTTAGTCTATTAAGATGGATTCACACCTAGTGCCATTAACAACCCTCCGTAAGCGCTTGTCTCAACGCAGCGCAGTATTAAGCTGCTCGAGCCTAACCTGCTTGGCAGGAAACCCTCCTGCCGGCTATATGCAGCTCATACTATAGCTGGCACCTGCACAGGGACACCTGCCTCTGTAGATGTACATGTCGACTAAGAACTAAGACGTTAAGTAAAGTATATTCGATGAGTAGGATATATAAATTTACACGGCACAACATCCATATTATGTTACATGGATTTCATTTTTGTCATATTTTGTAGATGCATGATCGACAATACCATTCCGATAGAGGGAGAGGTAGTGAAAGAGAGCGAGTTAGAGCGAGAGAGAGAGAACACTTATGCATTAGACTAAACACACTTTTTGAAGGTATAATGAGCATATCATAAAATTTAATAAGTTCTAAGTTATGAATATAGCAATTGCTACATTGTTAGTTCTGTATTTGAAGGTACATCTTCACTTCACTTCACTTCAACCCTTGTATACAGTTACGGGGATGTGGAGGACTATTTTAACTTTTTGTTAGCTGCCTATAGCAAGCGATGATAGCTAACATCATCAGATGGTTTTATTTTGATGATGTAACTTGAGATGTATTTGGATTATAGTGGAAAAGTTATCTGTGCTGGTTATTGACCTCACTCTCTCGTCCCGAGCTACCATGGACCTGTGGCAAGACATAAATCAAGACTACTGACAGAAACTTAGGATTCAAGCCCTGTGACACCACCTCCCTTGAGACCAGGGGTCGTTTGAAACTTGCGTGATTCGATCGCCCACCGTTTCCGTGCATCGCTTTGAGAGGCGAGTGCATTACGTTGGAATGCTAACTTAAACTGCTCATTTTACATCGTGTCGTGTTTATGTGGCTTTGTTTTTGTTCTGGTACGGTCACTGAACCCTAGCTGTATTTGCCTTATCGACGTTCGACCTTAAGTACCGCTGCATCTTTGATCTATCTATTTTTAATACTTCAAAGCGAGGATGCAGACAACCAGGTGATTAGTCTGTTGTGTCTTTGCATAATTAACGGGCCTTTGTTTGTTTCCTTCTTGTCGGCTACTGTTGGGTATAACATGAGTTACTTTTAGGTTTTGTGCACAGACAGCTTGCTCTTTTAAATGTTAAATTGTCAAGGGTTATTTTACGTGTGCAGCGGGTACACATGACCTCTGGGTATATCGTCTTTATCCGATGGGACTAGACACTCGATCTCACATCCATTGAGACAAGATAACTCTAGAAATATGCGGAATTCAAACCACACACCGTTTACTGCTTTTTGTTCGTTTCTTGAGATGCGATCGGCTTAGCTCTCAACTATAATGACCCCTGAAGTTCATTTTCATCACTACAAAATGTTATCGCGGCATGAGAAAATTTCAAATTCGGAAAATGCGGCAAGGAAAAAATTTGGGGAAGCAATCAGTTAACGCAACAGCAGTTCAACATAAATCAGCCTACATTGAGGTTGGTAGTGAGGTTATGCAAACATATTCCGATGATATTTGTCGACAAATTTAAAGGCCTAGGTTCAGGGACGAAAAAAATCGATAGATGTAAACGTTGCAACCCACGTAGAACGTATTCCAGCTCCCTTAAGCTAAAGACTGGTCTTTGTTACCTCAGACGCACGCGCAGTCACGATGAAAGCTCACTCAAGCGAGAAGGTCACGAGACCAAACAAAAAGGTGTTACATGTGGGGATAACTATTGTTGAAACATTTGATAGAGTATTTTCGAGTTTTACATTTATAAAGAAACTTCTCAGAACAATCGGCAGAGACGGTTCCAAAAAGGGTTTGAACATCTTTCATGAAATGGAAACAGATCAAACTGGAAAGCACTGTTTTTGCTGTTATGTACCGTGTATGGGCACTTAAAGAACATTGATGATGATGATGCAATTCATAATAAATATTATTGTAGAATGAAAGAAGCAACACTTTAAGGAGCGAATAAGTCATTTCATAAACATGGATACAAAAGTGTAGAGCGCAGAGGTTACTAGATAATTATATTCGAACAACCCGCCTATGTCTTAAATAATTCTCTTGGAGGAGCCGACACATTAGATTTCATATTTTCGAATCATCTTTTTCGGAGTTCGTTCTGAAAAGGACGATATGATGTAATGTCGTGGTTTTAGCGAAGCTGTGATATCTCGGTCTTTCGGTCCGATTTTAGCAGGGATTTGATTTAAATCCAGGGTTTGCCTTACCAGAACTAACCCTCTCTCTTAGCTTGTCTATACTAGTACAGCTTGTTTCTAGGAACACTGCCTGGATGTGTAATAGGGTCTGGGTCATCTATAGTTCCCTGACCTTGAAGCAAGCAGCTGCTGTCAGCCGATTCACTGTGCTACATCTTTCGCTCCAACAACGTTTCCAATAATGACGAACAACCGATATATCGGCTTGAACGGTTGTCTTATTTATATAAACACGTATCACAATAACAACGTTTCCAATAATGACGAACAACCGATATATCGGCTTGAACGGTTGTCTTATTTATATAAACACGTATCACAATAACAACGTTTCCAATAATGACGAACAACCGATATATCGGCTTGAACGGTTGTCTTATTTATATAAACACGAATCTCAATAACAACGTTTCCAATAATGACGAACAACCGATATTTCGACTTGAACGGTTGTCTTATTTATATAAACACGTATCACAATAACAACGTTTCCAATAATGACGAACAACCGATATATCGGCTTGAACGGTTGTCTTATTTATATAAACACGTATCACAATAACAACGTTTCCAATAATGACGAACAACCGATATATCGGCTTGAACGGTTGTCTTATTTATATAAACACGAATCTCAATAACAACGTTTCCAATAATGACGAACAACCGATATATCGGCTTGAACGGTTGTCTTATTTATATAAACACGTATCACAATAACAACGTTTCCAATAATGACGAACAACCGATATATCGGCTTGAACGGTTGTCTTATTTATATAAACACGAATCTCAATAACAACGTTTCCAATAATGACGAACAACCGATATATCGGCTTGAACGGTTGTCTTATTTATATAAACACGAATCTCAATAACAACGTTTCCAATAATGACGAACAACCGATATATCGGCTTGAACGGTTGTCTTATTTATATAAACACGAATCTCAATAACAACGTTTCCAATAATGACGAACAACCGATATATCGGCTTGAACGGTTGTCTTATTTATATAAACACGAATCTCAATAACAACGTTTCCAATAATGACGAACAACCGATATATCGGCTTGAACGGTTGTCTTATTTATATAAACACGAATCTCAATAAGAACGTTCCTAAAATTAGTAATGCCTCCATACTTCTTACAGGCAGTTCTACATTTCAAAGATATATGTCCCTGGAAGTCCAAAATATTCCGGAGGGAAAGTTTTACCTGACAGCTGTCTCCACTACTAAGACAACCTAAGATTTCCCTCCAAACAAAATAGCAGATGATAAATAGTATCTTCATCCCAACCCTGTGATACCAGTGTCAGACATGGACTTTGAATACGGCCCAGGATTGAAAGTTAGCCACCTGCGAAATGCGGTGACTACGGAAGGTCACTAACAACACCAGAAGAGACAGAATCACAAATATGAGTATTGGAGAAGGTTGGAACAGTTCCCTGTCTACAGTACATCGAGCTACATATAATGAATTCGTTTGGCCCCTTTGTAAGAATGCAACCAGACCACATTGTTCATACAACATTCTACAGAAGAATATCAGGAAGAAGGGGGAGATGTAGACCAATGAAAAGGTGGACAAGGAACCGGTATTTGCAATAAAAGTGGAGGTGTAGAAGGGTCTTGGCAGCTATGGTTCGCTGGCCCTGACGCTAGCAGTCAGCTATGGGTCGCTGACCACTGCAGCTCATGCGCTGCTCAGGATCTTGATCCCAGATGATGAACTGAAACCGGACTAAATATTCCTGATTCATTCACTGCATATCATTAGTTTTAGTCGACAAGTTATTCCTTAGGGGTGGCTGACCTTGTGCAGGTTCCAGGTGGTAGGCAATTTTGTGCTTTTTTCATCTTAACGGGCTGGACTCGAACTGTTACATTGTGCGTGACAAAATAACATATAAACGAAACAACTACAAATATGTACTATAAGGATTAAAACACATTGGGGGTCGATGATGCAGTTCAGTTCTGCTTCTTCTGCTGCGTTTGTTCTCAATTTCTTAATATCAAGCCGTGAACAGGACTTTGTAAGTAGCAAGATGTAGTCCGGAGAATGGAATGCGTTTTGTCGCGTGTTTACAGCTTGACTGCGATAATTGCACCTTTTGGTCCGACACATCCGTTTTCGGAAGTGCAGTTCAGTTAATGAGTAAACAAAAATCTGCGATTCATATCGTGTTTCAGGGTCAGCGAACCATAGCTTCTATCAGGGTCAGCAAACCATAACTTGTATCATGGTCAGCGAACCATAACTTATATCAGGGTCAGCGAACCATAACTTATATCAGGGTCAGCGAACCATAACTTGTATCATGGTCAGCGAACCATAACTTATATCAGGGTCAGCGAACCATAACTTATATCAGGGTCAGCGAACCATAACTTATATCAGGGTCAGCAAACCATAGCTTATATCAGGGTCAGCGACTCATAGCTTGTATCAGGATCAGCGACTCATAGCTTGTATCAGGGTCAGCGAACCAGAGCTGACCAATACCCTATTCCACATCGAAGTGGCGGCCCTTGTTACAGACTGCACTAGTGTAGTCTGGATAAGAAAATATGGATCACATTGGGAAGGCAAACCCGACCTAGTAACGCCAGATGAAATCGTATGTGCCATGTCAAAAGTCGCAGATATCGCAGCCTTGCTGAGAACTACGACACAATGTCATAACTACATGTTCAGGACAAACGCCAAATAAAAATTAGAAGAAATTTTTATTGTCTTCTTATACTTCATGAACTCAGTATGGCAGTGGAACTATTCGTGAGGATTTATTGAATACATTGTAGGTTATTCACGCTGGGCATGATGTATGACAGGTCAAGTGCTGGAAGAACCTTCTACCTTTTATTTGTAAGCAGCGACAAGGGACGCAGTGAACAAGCTGATAGCAGTCAGCGATTCTTAGTTGACTGGTTGCGTCAGCGACGGTGAATCAGTGTTGTCCAAGACCCAATTCCGCCTCCAAGTGTCAGCCCTGTAATCAGACTGCATTCGCGCTGCCTGGCTGAGAGGATATTGACTAAATCAGGAAAGAAAACCAGGTCTCCAAAAATGTACCATGCTGAAACCGGACTTGTCAGGCAGAAAGACACTGATATCGCAGCCTCGCTGTAAACTGCTACTTTACGAAACGAAACGCCCCTTTTCAAAACAAAAGAAGATGAATAAGTTATTTCATCATAATTGTGCCAATCGTGGACAATGTAAAACCAAACAAAAGATAACATGAGACCAACATAGATCTCTTTCAACTGAAGAATATTAAGAGTCCAATTGAAAACTTAAAATAGTAAGACGCCCAATATGCCAATATTGTACATCGCGCTAGGGAAAGAATATTGACTGTCTATAACCTAACATTAACTAGGGAAAGAATATCGGCTCTGTATAATCTAACACGAACTAGGGAAAGAATATCGGCTCTGTATAACCTAACATAAACAAATCACGAATATAGGCTCTGTATAACCTAACATAAACTAGGGAAAGATGATCGGCTCTGTATAATCTAACATAAACTAGGGAAAGATGATCGGCTCTGTATAATCTAACATAAACTAGGGAAAGATGATCGGCTCTGTATAATCTAACATAAACTAGGGAAAGATGATCGGCTCTGTATAATCTAACATAAACTAGGGAAAGATGATCGGCTCTGTATAACCTAACATAAACTAGGGAAAGATGATCGGCTCTGTATAATCTAACATAAACTAGGGAAAGATGATCGGCTCTGTATAATCTAACATAAACTAGGGAAAGATGATCGGCTCTGTATAATCTAACATAAACTAGGTCAAGAATATCGACTCTGTATAACCTAACATAAACAAATCACGAATATAGGCTCTGTATAACATAACATAAACAAGTCACGAATATCGGCTCTGTATAACCTAACATAAACAAGTCACGAATATAGGCTCTGTATAACCTAACATAAACTAGGGAAAGATGATCGGCTCTGTATAATCTAACATAAACTAGGTCAAGAATATCGACTCTGTATAACCTAACATAAACAAGTCACGAATATCGGCTCTGTATAACCTAACATAAACAAGTCACGAATATAGGCTCTGTATAACCTAACATAAACTAGGGAAAGATGATCGGCTCTGTATAATCTAACATAAACTAGGTCAAGAATATCGACTCTGTATAACCTAACATAAACAAGTCACGAATATCGGCTCTGTATAACCTAACATAAACAAATCACGAATATAGGCTCTGTATAACCTAACAAACAGGAAAGGTAGTAATCCCAAAGAATTATTGACGTCGTATGTTGACTAATACTGAGCGATGATCACTGTTCTTATATTTATCTTTCTGCTATTTCTGCAAGATCCGCCGTGCAGAATGTGAAGTCTGGGATATAGATAATATGCCATCTTCTGGAGTAGAAGGTGGGGGGGGGGGGGGGGGAGTATAATCGATTGAAATGGTTAGATTGTTGTCGGCTTGTCAGTTTTATTATTTTCTTCTCCACTTCTGTATAGTTGAATGTTTCCCGATCTTTGAAGTCTCCCGTCGCTAGGGCGTTGCCAATGGGGACATCTCCACTTGCTATGTTCAGTGGTATGTCGCTGGGGACATCTCTACTTCCCATGTTCAGTGGTATGTCGCTGGGGACATCTCTACTTCCCATGTTCAGTGGTATGTCGCTGGGGACATCTCTACTTTCCATGTTCAGTGGTATGTCACTGGGGACATCTCTACTTGCTATGTTCAGTGGTATGTCGATGGGGACATCTCTACTTCCCATGTTCAGTGGTATGTCGCTGGGGACATCTCTACTTCCCATGTTCAGTGGTATGTCGCTGGGGACATCTCTACTTTCCATGTTCAGTGGTATGTCACTGGGGACATCTCTACTTGCTATGTTCAGTGGTATGTCGCTGGGGACATCTCTACTTCCCATGTTCAGTGGTATGTCGCTGGGGACATCTCTACTTCCCATGTTCAGTGGTATGTCACTGGGGACATCTCTACTTGCTATGTTCAGTGGTATGTCGCTGGGGACATCTCTACTTCCCATGTTCAGTGGTATGTCGCTGGGGACATCTCTACTTCCCATGTTCAGTGGTATGTCGCTGGGGACATCTCTACTTCCCATGTTCAGTGGTATGTCGCTGGGGACATCTCTACTTCCCATGTTCAGTGGTATGTCGCTGGGGACATCTCTACTTGCTATTTTCAGTGGTATGTCCCTTGGGACAGTGGACGGGGAGGAGGTCCTGCTCCACTGTTCTGTTTTATATTAATTGTTTGGCATTCTGCACCTTGTGTTTGCGTTTTGATTTCTGCAGCTTGTATGTTTTTCCTTATTAATGTTAGTATGTCTCCCATCTTTCGCTCCTTTCTGGCAACTCTCATGCGTTGAGACACATTTCTTGAAAGCAACATCCTTTGATTTTTCTTTCCTGAATAGTTTGTTCTGTAATTTAGTCTTTTTGTTGTTGACTCTCTGTGCATTCCAATGCATGGCATTCCGATGGGTTGTTTTGTCTGATTGTGGTGTATTTTCTCACTTGTGCCTCCTAATTCCACAAGCAATGCTAGGGAGACCTCCAGTAGCTGAAGATGGGTTCTGTCTAGGCTCAGAACACGGAACTGCTCCTGCATGGAGGGACTTCACAGTGCGAGCACTATATTGATCATGTTTCGACTTTTGTTGCATAGCCGTCGGGGCTGAAGTGTTGGAGAATTTATTGTATTAGATCTCAGCTTTTTTAGGGGTCAGGTAATCGGTTTCTATTTTATCTGACTCGTAATGGCTAACTGTTAGTCGTGTACCCATTTACAGTTGGGTATACTGGAGAGGGGCAGTAGAGAGAAGTCTATTCGATACCTATAACATATTATGCAAGGACTATGACCACTCTGCCAATCTGAAATCAAACACATTACACACACACAAAAACATACACACACACATACTTACATAGACACACACACCTACACAGACCCACGCACAGAAATACACTCACATATACGCATGAACACACACATACACACACATGCACACAAATATACATACACACACACACACACACATACACACACACATCTGAAAGAAACCATCGATATTTCTACCACAAGCCACGAGAGATGGATATTCACAGCCAACTTTAAAGCGCAGAGTTAGGCAAAGTGACAAGTTTGTGAATAGTGAGTCTATCATCAAAACGTTGACAATTGTTAGCACCGGAAATGATAAAACAGAACGAGGATTATCATTTTGTTAACCAACGTATCCACGAAGCTAGGTTGAAATGATAAAATATAATCGAAATGACCGAGCACACTAAAAGTGTTTTGTAAACTTGCATTTTAAAAACAAAAAAGTCAATGAACTGATGACATACTGTGGACCGCTGTTGACTCTGAATTAACGAACCCGAAATAATCGAATTTATAGACAAACACCCAGTATCGATTACGGACTCCTGAATGAACGCTTACAAAACAGACCCAGTAACCAACTAGAATGCAGTAAACTGAAACAGCGCTTAGCAAAAATTGAAGCTGTAGGAAGAAAGCATTTCTCTCATTCATCGTTACTATTTTCAGCTGTTGGCACAGGTCCCCTTGATCGAGTTACCGGAGGAACCTGCGTCTGGACATCTGTTTTACGCAACGTGGAAGACACTAAATAGACTTCGAACTGGTGTGTCAAGATGCAGGAAAGACCTGAAAAGATGGCTATACAGAGATGATGAAACATGCGAATGTCGAGTAACACAAGACCAGGACCATCTGATGATCTGCTCAAACCTTCCGGAGACTTGTAGCATGGATGACCTGCTGAGTGCCAGTGACAGGGCAATCTACGTGACTGAATTCTGGGAGAATGAAGTGTGACGTAGTGCCTAGGACACGGAAATTAAGTAAGCTGTTGTAGATAAATTCATTACACGACCACATATCGCTAAAGTATTTCAGTACGTAAAGTGTCTTTTGTTCTATTCTGTTTTGTTTCGAATAATCGACGTCACTGCAATCTGGGCATACCCATAGGTGCTCAGTCTCTCTCATCAAATGCGTAAAGTAAAGATGCTGATGGTCCCTGTTGTTGGCTTGTTGTATACTCTCCTGCTCCGTCCTCTCATGCGCCCTACTCCGCTCAAACCTCGTTTAATGTCGAAACTTTGCAGTCTGTGGATTGCTGTTTCATCTATTGCGGTGTCCTCATCTAGCAGGCGGTCATTGATTGATTTTAAAATGGCACTTCTATCCATCACTAATGTGCTCATGATGTTAGCTCTTTCATTGCCCTGAACCCCAGCATGAGCCGGACAGTAGATCCATGTCAATCCCTGGAGGTTTGAGGCCTTAACAGCTGCTATCCACTCGTACCTAAACCATCCCTTCTGTACCTTCTCAACTATGGCTTGCGCGTCTGTCACGATGACTGCCCTTGTTATAGAAGTCTCAGATATCCAATTTCAGTGCTGAGGTCACTGCTTCCGTCTCCATTCTCATACTGGAGGTTGTTAACATGTATGCCCTACTGCGCTCAGCCACGACCTGTTCTCTCACTCTACCCGAGAAACCCCAGCCTGATGTCCCACTGCACATCACTGATCCGTCGGTGTATATGACGGCATTAAAGTCTCATTTGTTTTCACCTACGGTCTGTCATGCTATCCCAGTTGATTTTCTCGCCATGTCTCCACCCGTCTCTTCCTCTTTTCGGTTTCACAAAACGCCCAGTTTTGACGAACACTCTGACGAACCTTCTTAATTTTTATTTTTGATCTACATCCATTTTTGTTTCACCCGAGTAGGAGGGGAGCTGAGAAGCTGGTTCGATCAGGCACAACATACAACACAATAAGCTCAAGATTGGCACTACAGACCTTTGTACTTGGGGCACAGCTCCCATGACTACAGAACATAGTTTGCGGTGCTGCTCATCATGTACCGACAAATGAAGTAGCATTTCTTCTTCTTCTTCTTCTTCTTCTTCTTCTTCTTCTTCTTCTTCTTTGTTCATCCTCAGACCAAGGTCCCGGCTTCTCTTACAAATGACACTGTTGTTTGTAAGGCTATTTCATCTCTATACAGCTTTTGTCTCATGTCTGTCTCACGAGGCCAGCATTGTTCTCTCTTTTCCTGCGTGATCGTTCAGCTTTGCACTATGTGTTCCATGGTCATCATATGCTCCCCACATGGACACCTGTCATGGCATGCTCCCCACATGGACACCTGTCATCTGTCCCAATCCTCATTTTGTTGTAAAGATGACCCTTGTGTCTGTTATGCCCATTTCTCAGTCTGAAGATGATGACTTGCTCTTCTCTAGTTAAGTTAAAGTAGCTGTCTTCTTTTCGGAAGTTTGGGTGTTGATCAGCCCATTTTACCCTGAAGTTGGCTTTAATTGTGGTCTTGGCCTCAGTATAAGTGATACTCAGGTCTGTTTGTGGGGATGCTCCTCCACTCTTTGCTAGTTTGTCTGCAGTTTCATTGCCTTCTATTGCAGTGTGATAGAATCCACTGTATGACCAACCTTGCGTGTTCTGCTCAGAGCTGTATCAGGGAGAATATACATTGCTCGAGATCTTAATCTTTGTGTTGTTTTAGCGCTGCTGTTACTGACGCGGCATCACTCAGGAATACTATGTTTTCTTGGTGGATATCTTTATCTTGGATTACAATTGACAACAGCCAGTGTCCTTCCACGAGACGCTGTTCGGAAGTGCACGGAGCCTGGAGTCGAACCATGTCTTCGTTAGGTTCATTGAAGTCGATGTCTGGTAACAAACGACAAAGAAGAAGGCATAACATACTGACAAGGACGTCGCGTCAAGCTCAGGCATAATAAACTGACCAAGACAACTTCTTGTATCTCTCTTCCATGTAGCGTGTTCTGCAAACAAGCTGTTTTCAAAGCAGTCTGGCTGACCGGATGTGAATTGACGTGATCCTCCTAGTAGTGAGCGTCACACAGATGAAACCAAGCATAGTACAACCGCTTGGAGGACCGCAGTCCACGTTCATAATCTCGCTTGTAATGTGAGGAAATCTATTACAACCCAAACTTAACGCCCTTTTCAAGGAGTACAAAAGAGTAAACATACTAATTGTGGGCAATAAATAACAACAATAACAACAACATCACCCGAGTAAGAACATGTGTCCGCCTGGACAGTTGACGTCTCTACATGATCCTGCCACAAAAACTAAGAATGTCTTCTTGCCGTGGTGGTTATAGTGGCACTTTGCTTTACAAGATGAGATGGTCTATATCAGACGAATAACCTGAGTACATTGTGTTAAAACATAAATGATATCTTTAATTCCACTTCCGTCTACGATAGTACATGGTATTTTGAATTCTAATGTTATCTTCTTCTTCAGCGCTCGTTTTGAAAATGACGTCTGACGTCGTGTCGTAGTTTACAGAATAGCTGCGATATTTGAGCCTTTCGGACCGACATATCCGATTGCAGCTGACGTTTGTGGGTACCGGGTCTGCCTTCCCACTGCAATGCACTCTTTGCTAAACTACACTAGTGCGCCTGTTTCAATGGTTGCGACTTGGGCGACTGAACGCCACAGGACCCACATGAGTCTCCGACATGAATGTCACGTAACCCACATGGCTCTACGTGTGAATGTCACGGGACGCGCTCGTGTCAACGATTGAACGTCACCGAACCTACATTGGTCTACGATTGAACGTCATGGGACCTACATGGTTCTAAAATTGAACGTCATGGGACCTACATGGCTCTACGATTGAACGCCATAGAACCTACATGGATCTACGATTGAATGTCATGGGACCTACATGGTTCTACAATTGAACGTCACGGGATCTGCATGGCTCTACGATTGAACGCCATAGAACCTACATGGCTCTACGATTGAATGTCATGGGACCTACATGGCTCTACAATTGAACGTCACGGGATTCACACGACGTACAGCCGAACTTACGAACACACTAATGACGACAATAGGGCAAAAGGGCAACAACTCCTATTGCGCATGCAACCTTTTGATATAACAAGAAGACATAAATGGAAAGCCATAATAACTTTGGTTCACCTCATTGCTCCATGCGAGGCATAGGGTAACCACTACAGCTAGGACATTTATAGGAAGCCTAAATACACCCATTTAAGCGGTGGTTCCACATGAGTTGTTTTACATGAGGAGGTTGCAAACCACGAGCACAGCTTTACGTAGTCATATTACGGCATGCTTTGTAGGTTACAGCTGACATATTCTTTTCAGCTATGATACCACACGGTGAACCTTGACCATGATAATATATAATTGAACACAGTTAGACCAACAGAACACAATTAGACCAACTTATCAATGAACAACGATATTACATATGTTAGAATTACAGGAGGCGTAATGACATTGCGTTAGTCAGAACCTCCCAATTAGAACGATCATATATCAGGTGATACAACATAAAGAAATAATATTATTAAATGTGTTAGTGAGAAGAGACTCATTAGCAAGGGAATACAGACGACATTTTAATCGTGCAGTAGTTCACTGAGAATGGTAAAGACAATACAGCGCGTATTTAGCCAGAACATCCGCTTGACCAGTTCGCGTGTGTCTAGTGACACGTTGAGTTTGTCACGCTTTATTGTTGGTTGTTATGCCATCTTTTGACGTGCCACGCCGTCTGTCACGTGGCTTCTTCTTCTAACGTTCGTTCTCAATCTCCTACTACCAAGCCTTGAACAGGGCTTTGCAAGTAGCAGGATGTAGTCCGGAGAACGGAATGCGTTGTGTTGCTAGTTTACAACTGCGATATTTGCACTTTTCGGTCCGACACATCCGTCTTCGGCAGAGTCAGGTGGCTTATAACCTGACCTTCGTGTGTTATATGCGTGGAGTGATAGTTGATTATCAAGTTATCTCATGAGTTGACAAACTCGTTTTAATTTCTGGTTTGCTGTAAGTTGCCAATGGCTTGCACGGATTGTGACAGTATCAGACTTCTGCTGTGAGATGTGTTCTCATATGGTCTTAAAGATCAATCATAGCACGGCAGACTGTCGCAAGCGAAGCAGAAATGTGACGAGTCTGCTGTTAATGGCAGCACGCTGTCTTTGAGCCACCATGGTGTGGATTCGCTACGCGGTCTGAGCACCTGGGATGATGTTAGCGAGTCAGGTGAGGTGATTATATGCAAGCAACTCCCAGGACAAGACAACAATGTTGAGCGTCTGTCTGTTCTGAGCTCACCTTACAACAGGCGCTTGGTGATGCGCTCTCCGCGCATGCGCTCTTCGGGTATGCGTTTTTCGGGCATGCGAGCAGCATGTTCCGTCCATCTTATCTTTTTGCAGAAACGAATTGATGCTAAACAATCTTTGGCTTGCTAATAATTTCAGATTTAGGCACTTTTTCCTGCAACGCGATCTTGAACAACATACCCAGACATTTCACATGAAAACGATTTAGCAGGCTGGTGTACCAGTGATACATTGTCCATGTTTTCTAGCCATGCAGCAGATAGAATAACACTACATCACGAAACGCGTTTACCTCGGTGATGTGCTGTCAGTTCCAGACGTTTGCTTACAGCCTTCTCAAAAGCAGACAGAGCTCGCCTTTCCAGTCCTCTTATTGACCTCGGAGTCGAGCTAGTGCGGGACTGCCCAGGTAGATGAAGCTATTGACTGCCTGGAGACGTTGGTTGTGTACATCAATGTTTGGTTTAATGTACAGCTTCCCATGAGCAGACTGGAAGGGTGGCCACATTTTACTGGTGTTGATCGTGAGATTAAAGTTACTGAATGCAGCCGAAAACACCTCCAGGGTGAATTGCAAAGCTCTTTTGCTAAGAGCGCAATTGTATTCAGCTCAAGGAGTAGCCCTTGCAACATTACACATGGCCACGAAGCGATTGATCGATAACGATAAACCTTGAGATTGAAGCTCCAACAGCTAATCGAACGCCAGACTAGAGTTTACCCAAGGCAAAGGTCGCCGTCCATCGTAGACGATGATGGCATAATTGATTTCTTAGCGCTATTTTAGTTAGGATTAACTGCGATACTTTTTATCCTCAATCTCTCGTCTCGAGCCGCCCGATCCTAGTGACAAGTCAAGGACAGGACGACTAGGGGGCGACTGCAAGATTTAGGGGACTCCGCATCAAGCACCCGTAAAAAAGACGGCGGAGTCTGGAGTCGAACCCACTCCCCTGATCACAAGGCCGACGGCGTAACCACTTCACCATGGAATCCCACAGAGTTTACCCACATATAGATGTATCTCCGTTTCGGAGGAAAGAGAGATTGGAACAAAAGATTGTGCTACGTTGGTCACCGATGTGGGTGTATCGTAGTTTTAGAGAGTACATTATGTGCATGCGTTATGCACAAAATCTAAGAAAGAAATAATAATTCTGTATTCCAATAATAATCTTAGATATAAATAGTAATTCAGTATTCCCATAATAATCTTAGATATAAACAGTAATTCAGTATTCCCATAATAATCTCAGATATAAATAGTAATTATTATTCTTCTTCTTCTTCTTCTTCTTCTTCTTCTTCTTCTTCTTCTTCTTCTTCGTTCGTTCTCAATCTCCCGCTCCCAAACCCTGAAAGGGCTTAAGTAGCAGAATGAAGTCCAGAGAATGGAATGCGTTGTGTCGTAGTTTACAGCTTGACTGCGATATTTGCACATTTCGGTCCAATACATCCGACTAAACAAGCATTTTTTGAGTACCGGGTTAGCATTCCCTCTTCGATCACTTCTCCTTAGCCAGTCTGCCCTGCTGCAGCCTGTTATCCAGGATCACCGCGTGGGGGTAGAAGGGTCTAGGCAGCTCTGGTTCGCTGGTCCTGACGCTAGCAGTCAGCTATGGGTCGCTGACCACTGCAGCTCATGCGCTGCTCAGCATCTTGATCCCAAATAATAATTCAATATTCCCATAATAATCTCAGATAGAAATAGTAATCCAGTCTTCCCACAATAATTCTAGATCATCATCATGTAGCATGTCCTTTATAGAACGTCGCGCCCATCACAGTCTGTCTGAAAGAAACTCGTTCCCTTGCCAAAACTCTAGCCTCCGCCACAGTCATACCCAGACATTCCTGGATATCTTGGTGGTATCGTCTGCTTGATCTACCCCTGTCTCTTTTGCCTGGCACCATACCTTCCATCACCGTCCTCTAAAGACCGTTGTGTCTCTTGATGGGACCAATGTATTTGTATTTTCTAGCCAAAATGAAATTGATAAACCAGTTCTCCTCTATGCTCAACTCTTGCCGAATGTCTACATTTGTCTTTTTCTCTGTCCAGAGTATTCTGAGGATCTTTCTGTAACATTTAGACTCGAAGGATTCGATTCTTTGTCTGGAAGTTTTGGTAATCGTCAATGATTTGCAGTCATAAGCTGCCACAGGAAAAACACAGGCTCTCAAGACTTTTACTTTTATAATTTTGTTGGTGCCTCACTATAATTTCTTCGGGCTGTTCAGTCTCTACATTGTCATGGCTAGTCTTCTTCTGATTTCTTTCGAGCAGTCGCCATTTTTGTCAATTTGGAGTCCAGATATTCAAAATGTATGACCTGATCTATTTCCTCACCACCCACTGTAAATTTATGCTGACATTGTGTTTTGTCGGTGGTCATTATCTTTGTTTTATTTATGTTTATAAACAGGTTGTGATCTTTACTATATCCATTAACGGCTGAAAGTAGCTGCTCTAGCCCTTCTGCACTTCATGATAGTATCACTGTGTCATCTGCGTATCGTAACTCTGAAATCTCGTACCCGCCAATCGTAAATGGGTCTAAACTTTCAATGTTCTCATCTTCTCGAACATTTCTCATTATACATTCCGCATATATGTTGTACAGATAAGGTGAGAGGATATATCCCTGTCTTACTCCCCTTTGTACTGCGCTTCTAGATAGAAATAGTAATACAGTTTTCCCACAATACTGTTTAGATATTTGAACATATATGTTAGTTAGTTTTATTTTCACATATGGCGTTAAGCGGCGTGGGGAGCTTCAGTTGTATGTCCTGTGCTAAGTGCGTTGCGTCGGTTTACCCTGATTGTGATATTTTGCTAACTAAATATTTTTAGAGCAATCTACAACAGTGTGAGATGTATCCTTCCAAGCATGCCATAACAAATGACTAAAGAAGGTTGTGCGTGAGACTAGCAATTTCATCATGTGTGTGAAACTATTGATATTGAAATTGCCACTGTTTGTGGTTAGGATATAGCTTCCTTTCAGGAGATCAACTCTGGTTGGAGCTCTATGCGCCACTTGGATCTGATGTTGTTTTTCGAAGCTAATCGTACTGAGCTGATTTAACGCTTGACAACATTTCTTTAGTAGCAGGTTACAGGGACTTTTCTTACATCCCGAGGCAGAGGACCGGGATTATCCTGGCTGTAGTGCAATTTGAGGCTCATCAGTAAGCTTTCAAGTATGAAAATGATAGTGTCGACCCCCACCTCGCTGGTCAGTTCACTGTGACATGATTTTTCAAGGAGCACGACCGAGAACGTGAAGTAGGGTCTTGATCAGCATGTTTCAGTTGGATCTGGTTACTCTTCGTCCCCATCTTGATCAGCATGTTTCACCTCGACCTGGTTACTTGTCGTCCCCACCTTGATCAGCATGTTTCACCTGGATCTGGTTACTCTTCGTCCTCACCTTGATCAGCATGTTTCACCTAACCCTGGTTATTCTTCGTCCACACCTTGATCAGCATGTTTCACCTGGACCTGGTTACTCGTCGTCCTCCCCTTGATCAGCATGTTTCACATGGACCTGGTTACTCGTCGTCCTCCCCTTGATCAGCATGTTTCACATGGACCTGGTTACTCGTCGTCTTCATCTTGATCAATACGTTTCACCTGACCCTGGTTACTCTTTGTTCCCATTTTGAACAGCATGTTTCACCTGACCCTGGTTATTCTTCGTCCACACCTTGATCAGTATGTTTCACCTGGAACTGGTTACTCTTCGTCTCCAACTCCCCAGGTGACTCCGTTCCGTCCTTGATCAGTATGTTTCACCTGACCATGCCTACTCTTCGTCCACACCCTGATCAGCATGTTTCACCTGGACCTGGCTACTCTTCGTCCCTACCTTGATCAGTATGTTTCACCTGACCCATGTGACTTCGTTCCCACCTTGATCAGTAGGTTTCACCTGACCCAGGTGACTCCGTTTCTACCTTGATCAACATGTTTCACCTGACCCAGGTGACTCCGTTCCCACCTTGATCAGTATGTTTCACCTGACCCAGGTGACTCCGTTCCCACCTTGATCAGTATGTTTCACGTGACCCAGGCTACTCTTCATTCCCACCTTGATCGGTATGTTTCACCTGACCCAGGTGACTTCTTTCCCACCTTGGTCATTATATTTCACTGAAGTTCAAACATGAAAGAAGAATGAGGAACTGGTGTGAACTTTACTCCACATATTATGGATAGTCTTCTAACTCCATTCCAAAGTCCTGCTTATATCCTTTTATAAAATGTATTAACTGCTGCTGTGCGCCTATACTTTTCTACCTGTTTCATGAATTGCAATAAACAGAATATAAAGCAATCAAACTAACAATAATTTGCTAAATTACGAGTAGCGTATGGGAGAGCTAGTCATACGTTATGAAATAAAAGAAATGGATAAATAGATGCCAAAGAAATGATTGAGGAAGGTCTGATAGAACTACGAAACGAGAATATTCAAAATTATTTGGTTAAAAACGGTACAAAAACGATTGAATCAAAATGTAAAATGCAATTCTACTAAAATAAAAATGAAAGACTGCAGGAAAAAAAAAAACTTTACAAGCATACACAAGATTCAGAAAAAAGGCTTCAATAACAACAGATAAAAACACCTTTTAAAAAGACGATTAAACACGACAGAAATGAAGAGAAGAAAACAAAGAAAAAGACAATAAAATCAGAGGCAGACACAAAAGCGGAATAAATTAGAATATTTATAGCAATTTGCAACGTTAGCTTACCAGGGGGGGGATCCAAACTAGGTGTTCGAAAATTCACCTTGTAATGTCAACCGATAGAACAGGTCTCGCCACTGCTATTGTATGTGCTAGAAATGTCCAACAACAGTTCGATAGAGGTTGAAATATATGGACAAGATCAATAAATACAGTCTAACTCACCACATCAAACAATAAGTCCTTCGTGTGTGAGAGCGAGTTCTTCAACTTGGGCGTTTCAAGGCAACATTTATATTTCAAATGAGCCGTCGAGTCCTTTCTGACAAACTGACGATCACTACGCCAAATGTACGGTAACCCATTCGGGCCATATACAAGATATTTAACTTGAAAAAAGTGAAGGCGCAGTGGTTCATATCCTGATATGCCAACGTATGGATATAGCGCATGGGGTGTATTACCGTGGCATGAAAGTGGAGCAAAGAATAGTAATACTGTAACCTACCAGTCATGTACATGTAAGAGACGATTAAGGAGCGTTGGGTAGGCATAGGGCATGTAACTTCATCCTGTGGAAACTTTAAGCTACAGGAAACTTAAAAGTTTGTCTCGTCTAATGGTTGTTGTTTTTGAATTCCAACAATGAGTAGATTTACTCTTTTGTGCGCCCTGAAATGGATGTTTAGTGGCGGTTTGTTGTAGATTTCCTCACATCCAGTGCGAGCTGATAAAAGTGGACCGGGGTCCTCTAGGCGGCTGTGCTATGATTGGTTTCATCAGCATGTCGCTCACTACGATGAGGAAAAAGTCGATCCCTCACCTTCTGGCTAGGCTATCATGAAAACAGCCAGTTTCCATGAATCTTGTCTCACCCTGACTAGCATGTCTGATCAGTACGTTTTGCCTGACCCGAAGTTAGCCTTCCTTTTAATGGTAGAAGATGCGGGATTAAGACACGCTTATCTTAAAAATTGGAGGGGTTGAAAGTGAATAAATGTCCAGGTCAAGATGGTATTCACCCAAAATTGCTGTATGAAATTAGAAACCAACTAGCAAAACCATTAGCTATATTATGTTCTCAATCACTTACAAAAGGGATTGTTCCACGGGATTGGAAAGATGCAGGAGTGATCCCCTTTTTCAAAAAAGGCAAAAAATCAGATCCGGCAAATTATAGACCGGTGAGTTTAACGAGCATAGTCTGTAAATTGTTAGAGTCAATAATCAAAGAAAACATTGTAATGCATTTAGAAAAATTTAATCTAATTAGAAATAGTCAGCATGGGTTTACTAGAGGGAGATCATGCTTAACAAATCTATTAGAATTCATGGAGGAGGTTACTAAAATCATAGATAAAGGGGAGCCAGTGGATGTTATTTATCTAGACTTTGCAAAGGCCTTTGATAGAGTACCTCATCAAAGATTATTTCGAAAGTTAAAATCACATGGAATAGGTGGCGAAGTTGCCAAATGGATTGAAAATTGGTTAACAGGAAGAAGGCAGAGGGTGGGCATAAATAAGGAGTACTCTGAGTGGAGTGAAGTGAAAAGTGGTGTGCCACAGGGCTCGGTTTTGGGACCAATTTTGTTCTTGATATATATAAATGATTTGGACATTGATATGAGATCCATGATTGCAAAATTTGCTGATGACACAAAACTATGCAGTAGTGTCTCATCTAAAGCGGAAGTGGATATATTGATGTCGGATTTAGATAAAATTCGAGAATGGTCTGTAAGCTGGCAAATGGAGTTTAATGTAGATAAATGTACAGTCATCCACATGGGTAGATCCAATATGGAACATAAATACAGAAGGGGAGAAAACAATATTAGAAAGATAGATAAGGAAAGGGACCTAGGGGTTATAATAGATCATACAGGAAAGGTGAGTGAGCAAGTTAAGGTAGCAGTGAAAAAGGCAAATGCAATGTTAGGTATGATAAAAAGAAATATTAAACACAGGAGCAAGGAAGTGATCGTCAAACTGTATAAAGCTTTAGTTAGACCTAGATTGGAGTACTGTGTACAGGTGTGGAGTCCTTATCATAGAGGGGACATAAACATGCTAGAAAGAATACAAAAAAGAGCGACAAAGATGATAGTTGGATTCCAGAATTACAGTTATGAGGAACGACTCAGAAAAACGGGCCTACAGTGTCTCGAAGAGAGAAGAATTCGTGGTGACTTAATACAGGTTTATAAGATGATCAGAGGAATCGATAAATTAGACTATAACAAGTTTTTTAAAATACAGCCACCTACAATAACACGAGGGCATAGCTACAAGCTGATTAAAGAGAGGTCCAGGTTAGATATTAGGAAATATTTTTTTAGTCAGAGAGTGGTGTCTGCTTGGAATGCATTGCCATGGGAGGTAGTGGAGGCAGGGACAGTTAATGCGTTTAAGAATAAACTGGATGCGCATAGATTTTAGAGCAAGGTGATGTAAATGTAACTGGTTGTATACAGACTCTGCAGGGTCTTCTAAACCAGTATAAAGACGTTAAGTTAAGTTATCGTTTCTTCCAGCCGCTACACGCTCTTGTTCACCAAAATTAAAGTGATTACCTGACACTTTGAGCCAGAGTACCCAGAGTAGCGAGCAAGTTAATATATTGGTGGCTTTCGTAACACTTTGTTTACATAATGAGGATGTCAGGGACACGAACAATCATTAAGTGTTGTTTTTGTTTACATACATTGAAGGGGTTTGTTGTTCAATTGTGTCAATCATAACAAAAGGTCCTGGATTGACACGGGGAGGAGTCTACGATATGTCTAATGAAGTGGATGTTTGGTTGGGACAGATGACACATGACAGTGGAACACATACTTGAAATCTGCATGCTCACACAGGAAGAGAGAGAACAATACTGGCGAGACAGATATGAGAAAGAAGCTGCAGGGAGATGAAACAGTATTCCAAACAAACGATTTGCCCATCTCTATTAAATCATAGTACTTGTCTTCCTCGAGGAGCGTGTGGCCGAATTGTGTCGAAGCCTGCCTGCCGACAAGGAGGGCAGCGGTTCGAATCCCAGGTATGGCATTTTTTGTTTTTCTGTTGGGGATGAAATAAACAATCATAGCCAGCACACGACGTGGTGAAAGCAGTGGCGAAGCGGCCTGTAGTACTCGGCCTTCAAAACCCCTCGACTACCCCAGCAATGGGAAAAATGTCCTATGACAGTACAGTACAGTACAGTACAATACAGTACAGCACTTGTCTTCCTTTTGGAAATGCGGGCTTTGATAAGCCTAATTTTCCCTGAAGTTGACTTTAATAATGGTCTAGGCCTCATTATACGTGATTCTCTTGTCTCTTCGTATGGAGGATCATCCGCATTATGCCAGTTTGTTTGCAGCTTCATTGACTTGAATAATGCGGTGTGAAGGGATCCGCTATTACTTATTTTGTTGGCAAGAACGATGCTTGGGCGGATGGTCAGTTGGCTAGTTATGTGGTCCGTTGATAGGTTGCTTGTTTGTTTTGTTAGTTGGTTGGTGCGATGGTTGGGTATTTGGTTAATGTTTAGCTTTGTAGGATGGATGGTTGGAGGTTTGTTTAGTTTGTTAATTGGTTTGTGGTTGTTTATTGCTTGGTTGGTTTGTTCATTTGCTGGTTTCATTCTTTGTTGATATGTTGGTTGGTTTATTGGTTTGATTGTTGGTTGTATTGTTGGTTTGATGGGCGGTTGGTGTGCTGGTTTGGTGGTAGGTTGGTATCATGGTTTGATAGTTGGTTGGTATGCTGGTTTGAAGGTAGGTTAGTATGCTGGTTTGAGGGTAGGTTGGTATGCTGGTTTGATGGTAAATTGGTATGCGGGTTTAATAGTATGTTGGTATGCTGGTCTGATGGTTTGATGGTAGATATGATGGTTTGATGGTAGGTTGGTATGTTGGTTTGATGGTTGGATGGTATGCTGGTTTGATGGTTGATTGGTATGCTGGATTGATGGTAGGTTGGTATGCTGGTTTAATGATAGGTTGATATGCTGGTTTGATGGTTGGTTGGTATACTGGTCTGATGGTTTGGTGGCAGGTTGGTATGCTGGTCTGATGGTTTGATTATAGATATGATGGTTTGATGGTAGATTGGTATGCTGGTTTAATGATAGGTTGATATGCTGGTTTGATGGTTGGTTGGTATACTGGTCTGATGGTTTGGTGGCAGGTTGGTATGCTGGTCTGATGATTTGATGGTAGGTTGGCATGCTGGTTTGATGGTATGTTGATATGCTGGTTTGATCGTTTGTTGGCATGCTGGTTTGATGGTAGATTGGTATGCTAGTACGTTGGTATCCTGGTTTGATAGCAGGTTAGCATGCTGGTTTCACAGTTGACTTGTTAGTTGATTTGCATGTTTCTTTTTTGTTTTGTTTCGTTTGTGGTTGGTTCACATTGGTATCCTGGTTGGTGCCAAGACGGTTAGCCGGTTTGTTGGCTGGATAGATGGTGGGACTCTAGGGTGAGCTGGCGATAGCATGCCTGGCTCTGAGGTGGTGGTAGCATGCCTGACTCTGAGGTGGTGGTAGCATGCCTGGCTCTGAGGTGGTGGTAGCATGCCAGGCTCTGAGGTGGTGGTAGCAGACCGGGCTCTGAGATGGTGGTAGCATGCCGGGCTCTGAGGTGGTGGTAGCATGCTGGGATCTGAGGTGGTGGTATCATGCCGGGCTATGAGGTGGTGGTAGCAGAACAGGCTCTGAGGTGGTGGTAGCATGCCGGGCTCTGAGGTGGTGGTAGCATGCCGAGCTCTGAGGTGGTGGTAGCATGCCGGGCTCTGAGGTGGTGGTAGCATGCCGGGCTCTGAGGTGGTGGTAGCAGACCGGGCTCTGAGGTGGTGGTATCATGCCGGGCTCTGAGGGGGTGGTAGCATGCCGGGCTCTGAGGTGGTGTTAGCATGCTGGGTTCTGAGGTGGTGTTAGCATGCTGGGCTCTGAGGTGGTGGTAGCATGCCGGGCTCTGAGGTGGTGGTAGCATGCCGGGCTCTGAGATGGTGGTAGCATTCTGGGCTCTGAGGGGGTAGTAGCAGACCGGGCTCTGAGGTGGTGGTATCATGCCGGGATCTGAGGTGGTGGTAGCATGCCGGGCTCTGAGGTGGTGGTAGCATGCCGGGCTCTGAGGTGGTGTTAGCATGCTGGGTTCTGAGGTGGTGATAGCATGCTGGGCTCTGAGGTGGTAGTAGCATGCTAAGCTCTGACGAGGTGGTAGCATGCCGGGCTCTGAGGGGGTGTTAGCATGCTGGGCTCTGAGGTGGTGGTAGCAGACCGGGCTCTGAGGTGGTTATAGCATGCCGGGCTCTGAGGTGGTGGTAGCATGCTGGGCTCTGAGGTGGTGGTAGCATGCTGGTCTCTGAGGTGGTGGTAGCATGCCAGGCTCTGAGGTGGTGGTTGCATGCCAGGCTCTAAGGTGGTGGTAGCATGCCGGGCTCTGAGGTGGTGGTAGCAGACCAGGTTCTGATGTGAGTTAATGATACCAAGTCGAACTGTAATTTGGTGGCCGTGGGCCGGATTACAGGTTATAAGCGAATTAACGCCAGTCTGACGCTGAGGTAAACAATTGGTGGCTGACCAGAACGCGGATATTCCCAATAGGCAAAGGCCGCCGTCCATCGTAGACGATGATGGCATAAGTAATGTTGCTAGTGCTATTGTTAGTAATGATTAACTGTGCTACTTCTTATCCTCACTCTCTCGTCTCGTGTCGCCCGACCTCAGTGGCAAGTCAAGGACAAAACGACTAGGGGGCGACTACGAGATGCATTCCCTATAGACATGACACCTAAACTATAATCATCATCATTTATCCATATGGCTCCTCTTGGAGCATAGGACCGTAACAGATGCTCTCCGTTCGTTTCAATAAGTGCGTCTGACGAGTTCCAGCCACGAGACCGCGATTGAACTGACGTCCTTCTGGACTGTTCACCTCCAGGTGATCATTGACCTTTCCACTCGTCCCTTTTCTTGTAGTTTCCATTTCATCACACGTCTGGCTATGCATGCCTTCTCCATTGAAAAACATAATTATAGAAGTCGATGTGAATGTCAGAACATAATTGGGCATACTATTAACAACAGATTGCAACGAAGTGATTCCCAGCTGTCAGGAAAATATGTATGTTAAAAATAAACACCATGTATGCATATTTACCTCTCACTGCAGTGGTAGCGGAATTGAAAAGAGGAGGCACCTTTTAACCTACGTAGCAGAAGGGGTTTTAAAGATACGTTGAGCTAGAAACCTCATCATGCAAAACAATTGTTATGAAACTGTCCCTTCAAATGCTCTTATCCAGGCTTCTTGTATAGGGGTCAGCTGTAGTATTGATAGTATATTTTTTGGAATAGTTGATGACAATAAGAAGATGACATTTTAATTAGACTTTCAATATGCATGTGTGTTTGAGATATAGTCGAGGGTAGAGCACACACTTTTCATGGTAGAGGTACGGTGTACGAATCCCTCTTTCGGTACCCTCCAGTCGACCCAGCTTTAAAAGCGTACATGGCATACGACTAGGAAAGTAATAGACAGCGAGAAAAGGAATTGGTCACCCTACCTCAAACAAGGTGTGACTTAGTTTACTGATATATTTAACAACGTTACTCCCCAACAGTAGTTCAACTATTATGAGACAAACGATCACTTAGTATACTGAAGTCTCTGAAAACTGCATTTCCCCAACAAAAGCGAAACTATTATGGGATAAACTACCTTTACTTTACAGTCAATGAATATAGCATGTCCTGTGTAGAACGTTGTTTCTTTCAACTGGCAACCTATTTGGCTGTTACAAGCTTCTTGACGGGTGATGCTGTGCGGTAGGTTACCCTAATCTAATACACGGAGGAGCGATTTAAAAAAAAACCCTCATGGAAAACAGTTTCCAATAGATATAGCAAAAGACGCACAAAATCTTGTATCTGCACCTTCTTCTTTTTCTTCTTCTTCTTTTTATTCTTTGTTCATCTTCAGATCAAAGTCACGGTGTTTTTAATAACAGCGCACCGTTGTTTATAATGATGTTTTATGTCTGTACAGCTTTTGTTTCATATCTGTTTCGAGAGGCCAGTAATGTTCTCTCTCTTCCTGTGTCAGCTTGCAACGTTGTATGATGTGGTTTACGGTCAAGAAGTGTTCCCCACAAGGACACTTGGCACATGTTCCAATCCTCATTTTGTTCTATAGATATATTGAGCCTTGTATGCCCAGTTCTCAGACTGAAGATTATGACTTGCATTTCTGTAATTAATCAGAGTAGTTATCTTCTTTTCGAAAGTGGGAGAGTTGATCAGCCCCATTTTTCCTTTTGTTCTTGACCTCAATATAAGTGATGCTAAGGTCTGTTTGTAGGGAAGCACCTCCACACTTTGCTAGTTTGTCTGTAGCTTCATTGTCTTCGCTACTACAGTAGGATGTAATCCACTGAATGATCAACTCTGGATGACCTGTTGAGAGATGTGTCAGATAGTACATGCTTTGGTGTCTGCTTGGAATGCATTGCCAGGGGAGGTAGTGGAGACAGGGACAGTTAATGCATTTAAGAATAAACTGGATGCGCATAGCTTTTAGAGCAAGGTGATGTAAATGTAACTGGTTGTATACAGACTCTGCAGGGTCTTCTAAACCAGTATAAAGACGTTACGTCAAGGTTAAGTTAAGTTATAAATTGTCATATCTTTAGACAACAAACTCTACCTGCTGTTGTTGTTCTTCTTCTTCTTCTGCGTACGCAGTCAGACAGTAACCATTATTTTTTCGAAAAAAGCGGCGGTCATCCTGAGGCTGTCGCCACTGCCATAGAGCTTGTCTTGCAGTTCTACTGGTGATGGCCACATCTGCTCTCTCTGATCCTCGTATGTCGGGTAGTTCTGCAGCAGATGTTCCGCGGTCATTTTACCAGTACCGCACGGGCATTCGTCGGTACCACCTATCTTCAATTTGTTGAATAGGTGGTACCTCAGTCTATTGTGGCCAGTGCGAAGTCTGAAGACAACGACCTGCTCTCTTCGGTTCAGCTGGTAATAGGCATCGTTTTTGGTGTAACCAGTATGTTCGGTTTCCCATTTGGTCATGTATCTGGCTTTGATAAGCCGTTTGATAAGCTGTTGTTGTTCGAAGCTACTAGTCCTGAGTTAGCCCTTTTGGAGAAGATTTTTGTGGTAGCATCTTACAGTGGCTCTTCTTAATCTCGAGACATAGTTATGGATCCTGATTCTGCTGGTTCTAGTGCAATGCAAGGCTTGTAGGTAAGCTAACCAGAATGAAGATTACATTATTGATTCCCTACCTCCCTGGCCAGACTGCTGTGCCACAGCATGTTTCCTGAAGGACAAGAGATGAGGTGATCAGCATTTCATCTGACCCTGATTACTCTTCGCTCTCAAAATCGACCTCATTCTCATTTTTGTAAAAAGCCTGCTACCATAGGAAAGAAATTTGTTTTAAAAAAATATTTTATATTTAGGATTAAGAAAGTGTCAGTCAAACTGTATGAAACATTAGTTAGATCAAGATTGAAGTATTGTGTACAGGTGTGGAGTCCTTATCGTAGAGGGGATATAAACATGGATACATGAATTGGATATAAAGAAGAGCGAAAATAATTCAGTGGGATTCCAGAATTAGTTATTAAGAAAGACTAAGAAAAACCAGCCTGCAGTGTCTAGAAAAGAGAAGAAATCGAGAGGATTTAATACAGGTTTATAATATAAAGGATAAATTAGACTATAACAAGTTACTACAAGAACAAGAGGCCAAGCTACAAACTAATTAAAGAAAGTTCCAGATTTATCATCAGAAAAAAATTTTTTACTCAGAGTGTAGTGAATGCTTGAAATGCATTGCCACAGGAAATAGTAGAGGTAGGGTCAATTAATGCAATCAAGAATATATTGAATGCTCATAGGTATTTTTAGATCAAGTGGATGTAAAAGATACTCGTTGTATACAGACTCTGCAGAGTCTACTACACCAGTATAAAGAGATTAAGTTAAATTAAGTTTAATTAAGTTAAATTAAGTTGAGTTGAGTAGAGTTGTTGAGTTGAGTTGAGTAGAGTTGTTGAGTTGAGTTCAGTAGAGTTGTTGAGTTGAGTAGACTTGAGTTGAGTTGAGTTAAGTTGAGTTACGTAGCATGCTTTTTCCAGAACGTTGCTCTCATATCAGCCGATCTGTAAGACTCGATCTTTGACTAGCTCTCCAGCCTCTCTCACAGGCATCCTCAGAACCTTGTTAGTGTCCTGTGCCCCTGCTCTTTTCAGTCCACCTCTACCTTAATCTCCAGATCCACATATATGATGAACTCAAGTTGTTCCTAGTTTGAAATGAATAGAACCATTGCAAACCTCCCAAGCAGGCTGTATCTTCTTCTTCTTCTTCTTCTTCTTCTTCTTCTTCTTCTTCTTCTTCTTCTTCTTCTTCTTCTGCGTACGCAGTCAGACAGTAACCATTATTTTCTCGAAAAAAGCGGCGGTCATCCTGAGACTCTCGCCACTACCATAGAGCTTGTCTTGCAGTTCCACTGGTAATGGCCACATCTGCTCTCTCTGATCCCCGTATGTCGGGCAGTTCTGCAGCAGATGTTCAGTGGTCATTTTACCAGTACCGCACGGGCATTCGTCGGTACACCCTATCTTCAATTTGTTGAATAGGTGGTACCTCAGTCTGTTGTGGCCAGTGCGAAGTCTGAAGACAACGACCTGCTCTCTTCGGTTCAACTGGTAATAGGCATCGTTTTTGGTGTAACCAGTATGTTCAGTTTCCCATTTGGTCATGTATCTGGCTTTGATAAGCCGTTTTGACTCTTCGTACGTCATACTAGTATCTGTTTGTGGTAGTCTTGCACCTTCTTTTGCCAGTCTGTCTGCCTCCTCGTTGCCTTGGATGTTGCAGTGTGACGGAACCCACTGTACCACTACCCTTTTTGGTGCGGACTGCTGGCACAGTTTGCAGAGTGCTGCTCTTAAGTCATTAAGCTCAGTGTTTTTCTGGCTTTTTAGCGCTGTGACTACTTCGAGAGCATCTGTCAGCAGGACTATATGGCTCTCATTTTCACTGTGTGTTACCATTTCTTCCACTGCCGCCCTCAGTGCCTCTGCCTCTGCTCTGAAATAAGCAGGCTGTATAAATACAACAAAACGTTTCTGCATGAAGATTGTAACATTCTCATGTAGAGCTAGTGATATTAAAACCGCTACTATAAATTATTGTATACAGACTTCCTGTAAACATGTCCAGCCGTCGTAATATTTCGATGTTTTACATAATCTTAAAAAACGATTCAATCACATTTAATGACGTCACACAGTGTGACGTCACGTCAAAGTGACAACAACGTGCGTATTTAAGCACGTGACAAGGCTTAAACTCCATCTTCAGAATACTTCAACTTTAGAAACTGTCCTCTCAAATAACTGACATGATACAAAGAAAGAGCTAGCACACAGAAATTATAACGATTTTAAGATCTGCCTGTCAACTTGTCAAGAATTCCACACGTCAACTCGACCTGTATTGTTACAGCACAAACAATTATGAATTCTAAAAGCAAAGACAGAGCTAAAATAGTGGATCTAATCAGAAGAATATAAGCAAATCTGGTAAAACATTCACAAAAATGTGAAGGGAGAAACGTAGATGAGAAAGAAAATATAATATTGGTTTTACGCGGATCGTATCGTTGTGAATCAGGTACATAGATTTATTGATTACTTCTTGTTCTACTTCTTTAGTATCTGTATTTGCCTTTTTTTATCTTCTTCATTTTTGTTCTTTCGGATCTCTTCCTTCTAGTTTTGTGTGATATGTTTCATTATTTGTCTTCCTTTCTTTTGGGTAGCTTATTTCTTTCTTTCTCCTTTCTTTTATACGTTTTATTATTTCTTCTTCTTTTTTTATAACTGTTATTATTTTTTTCGTACTGTCTTTAATACTTTAAAATTATTTTTTTAAAATTATTTTCTTTTCTAAATGTGTCATTTTCCTCGTCCTTTTAAATCGTTGTCTTCTTATTTTTTTCGTATCTTCTCTTCCTTCTACATTTAGTCCTTTTTCCCTTTTATGCCTTGTGTTCACTTATCTCTTCTTTGTCTCTGTTATCCGAATTGTTCTAAAATTTTTCTCTTCTCTTCTCCTTCGCATTCACCAAAAAATGTATCTATTTCTTCTTCTTAAACTCCTACTTCTTAAACTTCTTTTGTATGGTGAATGTGTGGAATGCATGGACACAGGAAACAGTGAAGGTGGGGACAATTAATGCATTTAAGAATACATTGAATGCGCATTGCTTTTAGAGCAAGTTAATGTAAATGTAACTGGTTGTATATCAGACTCACTCTGCAGAGTCTTCTAAACCAGTATATAGACGTTAAGTTAAGTTAAGTTAAGTATCCTCTTGTCTTAATATATTTAAATCAATCTCAAATAAAACATTAACTTATGTTACAAAAAAAAGGTCTTCATCAAGAACTACGGACAATACAAGCTAGAACATATCATTTAAGACGATAAAAGATGAGAAAACTTGCGTCTACGTGACAGCAGGCGTTACCTTTCTGAATACCAAGATTTCAAGCATTCCAAGTATTCCAAGTATTTCAAGCACTCTAAGTGTTCCATACATTATAATTATTCAAAGCATTCCAAGTGTTCAAAGCATTTCAAGTATTCCAAGTACTCAAACCATTTCAAGTATTCAAATAAAGGATGTAGAAATTGTACTTGCATTTTTACAACTATCGGTTAGAGAAGTAAAATGCAGCGAGAAAGGGAAATAGCCAGTCCACCTCACAAGCTGAAGATTAGTATAATGAAGTCTCTAACACTTCGTTCTTGACCAGTGGTTAAGTCTGCTGAAGGGTCTGTTTTACCTTTACTTTCTTATGATTATGAGCTGACCGTTGATAAATCTAACGTTGCAACGAAATGAAGGAGATATATAAATGTGAGCTGGGAAATAAATATGAGAAAAATTGCAACAGGCCTTTTAGTATGACTACGATATTTGATATATACACACACGTACGTAAAGGCAAAAGTGTGTTTATTCTTTAACACATACATACACAAACACACAGCGGCTACATCCTATCATACACGGGATCAAGATGCTGAGCAGCGCATGAGCTGCAGTGGTCAGCGACCCATAGCTGACTGCTAGCGTCAGGGCCAGCGAACCAGAACTGCCAAGACCCTTCTACACCTCCACGCAGTGATCCTGGATAACAGGTTGCAGCAGGGCAGACTGGCTAAGGAGAAGGGATCGAAGAGGGAATGCTAGCCCGATTCTCAAAAATTGCTTGCTGAAGTCGGATTTGTTGGACCGAAAGATGCAAATATCGCAGTCAGGCTGTAAAGTACGACACATCGCATTCCGTTCTCTGGACTACATTCTGCTACTTAAGCCCTTTCAGGGTTTGGTAGCGGGAGATTGAGAACGAACGAAGCCAAGCCAAGCCATATCATATACATAGCACACACGCACACACGCGCGTACACGCACACACACACATACAACACGTGCAGATTTCTGTTAAATGTCACACACAACGTACACACAGAAACGTTTATATAACACTACACACAAGACATACACACGTACAAATAATAACCCCCCCCCCTCCTTATCCCCACAAATGTACACACACACATACGTACTCACACACATTTCCACAGTCACATAAATTAAAGGCACTTACATTTTAAAACATACGCAGACACACTCACATACACAATCACAGCCGATTCTAAAGTTTTAAAACCCACGTACATACACATTCATAGACGACACACACATCAAAGCTGCTGCAATTTTAAAACACACACGCACATTAACACACATAAACACATACAGTAAACACTGCTATAATTTAAAAATATAGTCTCATACACTCACACATACATACACGCTGCTAACATTTTTAACACACATATACACATTTAAAACGCAGATAAAATTTAAAACACACATGCACATACACACTCACAGACGCGCACAGAATAAACTCCAATATAATTTAAAAACTAACACATATTTACACTCACTCACAGACACATGAATCAACTCTGATGGAATTTAAACACAGCAGCACACACACACACACACACACACACACAAACATACACATAGCCACTCCCTCACAGGCATATACATAAACACTGATTGAATTTAAACACACATACATTCTCATTCACAAACACATACAAAAACGCTGATATAATTTTAAAACACTCATACACACTCGCTAACAGACACATTCGTAACAGCTTCTAGAATTAAAACACACACTAACACACACATACACTCCCGCTGATGGATCCATAAATAACAGCTTCTAGAATGTAAACACATACACACAGACACACTAACACACACACACGCATACGCTCTATCTAACAGATACATACATAACATCCTTTATAATTTAAACACACAGACACACATAATTACAAACACACACACACCTAACACACACACACACACACACACACACATACGTTCTCTCTGACAGACACATTTATAACAGATTATAAACAGATAGTAAACACTCCCACAGACACATTAACTCACACACACTGACAGACACATATATAACAGCTTATACAACGTAAACACACACTAACGCACAAACATGCATACACGCTCACTGACACACACACACACACACACACACACACATACATAAACGCTCGCGGGCAGACCCACACATAACAGCTTATAGAACGTAAACACACACACAGACACTAACACACACACACACCCACACACATACATACACACTCGCTTTACAGACCCATACAAAACAGCTTATAGAACGTAAACACACACGCACACTAACACACACACACACACACACACACATACATAAACGCTAGCGGACAGACCCATACATAACAGCTTATAGAACGTAAACACACACACGCACACTAACACACACACCCACACACACACACATAAACGCTCGCTGACAGACCCATACATTACAGCTTATAGAACGTAAACACACACACTAACACACACACATACATACACTCTCGCTGACAGATACATACATATCAGCTTTGAGAACGTAAACACACACACACACACACACTAACATACACACATGCATACACGCTCGCTGAAAGACACATACATACCAGCTTATAGAACGTAAACACACACACACATACACGCTCGCTAACAGATACATACATACCAGCTTATAGAACGTAAACACACACACACATACACGCTCGCTAACAGATACATACATACCAGCTTATAGAACGTAAACACACACACACATACACGCTCGCTAACAGATACATACATACCAGCTTATAGAACGTAAACACACACACACATACATACCAGCTTCAAGAATTAAAACACCACACATACCCACATAAAAGCCAGGTTATAAGCCTCATTTTCCAACAATCGATTGTCAAGGACGAGGTGATATTTTTGTTCTTATTTTCAGTTATTGTTATCGATTTTGCAACCTGTAGGCATAAGGTCACACATTTAATGTTCCTATCACAGCAAGCGAGTATTCCTCGCCTTCGTCGTTAGTCATCAAAACGACAACTCGTTGTTCTACAGTAGTGAGGCTGCGATATCAACGCGTTTGGGTCCGGCATGTCCGATTGGGTCAACGTTTTCCTTTCCCACTTCAATCTTTATTCTCTCAGCAAGGCTACACGGATGCAGCCTAACTCCAGGGCCGACACTTAGTGGCTGAAAATGGTCTTGGACAGCTCAGGTTGTTTAAGCCTGACGCAAGCAGTCAGTTATGCGTCTCTGACTGCTGTTATCTCGTTCTTAGCCTTCTCGACCCACAGCAAGCGATTCGCTTGACTTGGCTTGGCTTCGTTCTTGATTGCGATATTTGCACCTTTCGGTCCAACACATCCGACTTCAGCAAGTATTTTTTAGTACTAGGTAAGCATTCCCTCTTTGATCCCTTCTCCTTAGCCAGTCTGCTCTGTTGCAGCCTGTTATCCAGGATCATAGCGTGGAGGTGTAGAAGGGTCTTGGCAGTTCTGGTTCGCTGGCCCTGACGCTAGCAGTCAGCTATGGGTCGCTGACCACTGCAGCTCATGCGCTGCTCAGCATCTTGATACCCACGCGATTGAGATATATGTATAACTGATATCGTTGTGGAGGGCAGAAGATTCTCCAACTATTGATATCTCAGTCATCACAAAACAAGAAACCTGCATAATGACGAGCAGTCATCTGGCTTTCACCAAAAAGTCTTCTTCTTTTTCTTCTTCTTTTTCTTCTTGATTTTCTTCTTATTTCCTTCTTCTTTTCTTCTTCTTTTCTTCTGCTTCTTTTTTTCTAGGACTTCTTTCTTTTAATCTTTTTTTTCTTCTTTTGTTCTTCATCTTCTTCATTGTCTTCTTGTTCTTCTTTTCTTCTGCTTCTTCTTCTTCTTCACTGTATTCTTCTTACTCCCATCACTGAGACGATAATGTATTTACTATTCTATTCATGTTTTATATTTCAGGGTATTGTTTCTAAAGCTTTCGAAATATGTAAAAGAAACATATTTTTTACACACCAGTATATAAGAAAATAATATAAACACTCAAAATTAAAATATCCTTCCTTTTTCTTCTCTTCACTTATCCCGTATCGCCTTTCTGCGTCAGGTTATAAGAAGGTATTATTAAGAAAATATATTAATTATTAACTAAAAATCGTCTTGAAGAAATCTTTTTTGGTAGTTGTCACGTGCATGCAATTAATAATTAATAATTATTATTTAATGGAAATGACAGTCAAGATAATTGCTATTATACAAAACTTGACAATGGGGGACAAGTCATACATCTTAAATGGCAAGTGTCAGGAACGCCAATTTTTTTTTTAAAACACTCTTTTTTTTTTTCACTGTTTTACAAGGCCTAGCAGTCATTATTCATCTCATTTAAAGTCCCGGGAATCGATAGGAACATAAATGCGCATGAGTCGTTACTGAAAGGTCGCAAAAGCAAAAACAAGAGACACTTCGAACAAAAAGTTCTTCACCAAAAATTAACGGTATTTTTCAATAACTACTTTTTACAGGTAGGAAAGGCGAGACAGTCCAGTAAGAAAAAGTTCCTATTAGTGAAACATAACAATCAACTGCCACCTTACAGGTAGAATGTTGGTAAAGTAGCGTCTAACAAAATAGTGAAGAAGATGGATAGACTCTGTCACCATTAACGAGACACGGTGTAGCGTGACCTGACCCATAAAGGTGGATCCACTGGGACACCATTAACGAGATGCGGTGTAGCTTCACCAGATCCATAAAGACGGATCCGCTTGGTCCCCATTTACTAGACACGGTTTAGCGTGACCCTACCCAAAAAGGTGGATTCACTGAGTCACCATTTACAAGACACAGATAGCGGATCCACTGGGTCATCATTCACATAACATAGTGCAACGTAGCCCTCTCTATAAACACAACCACATATACGACTGTTGGTGCATTGTTGTGAATGTCTGCTTGATTTTCAGCTTCTTCTTCTTCTTCTTATTCTTATTCTTCATCGTCTTCTTCCTTGTCTTATTCCTATTATTATTAAGAGAATTATTATTACTTTTCTTCTTCATCGTCTTCTTCTATTTCTTGTTCTTCTTCATCTTCTTATTCCTCTGAGTTTGTTCTCAAAATGACGCAGTAACGTTGTGTCACAGTTTACAGCGAGACTGTGATATCTGCACTTTTCTGTCCGACAACATCCGATCTCCCCTGGCTTTTCAGGAAACCGGATGGTCGTCCTACTGTTTCTCTATTCTCTAAGCCAGACTACACTAATGCAGCCTGTTTCCAGATCCAGATCTTGGAGATGCAATATGGTCTTTTTCAGCTGCGGTTTGCTGAACAAAGTAACAGATCCCTTGACACCCCATGTTGCATTTCGAGAAAATGGTGTTGGGTTTGGGTTTTCTTGACCCAACTAGGGGGTGATGTGGTGAGCGTGGCGCTGACACAATTACTGATCCAGCTAGAGGGTGAGGTGGTCAGCGTGGCGCTGACACAATTTCTAACCCAGCTAGAGGGTGATGTAGTGATCGTGGCACCGACACAATTACTGACCCAACTAGAGGGTGATGTAGTGAGCGTGGCACCGACACAACATGATATTAGAATAACTTATTAAAATCTCTACAGTAAATTTAAAAAAGGAAATGTGCGAGAGGTAACGATGTAACTCTCTGCTCTGATGAAGAAAACCAACTATTTCAAGCCTTAGGGCGTAAAGGTTTAAACGTGTGTTATCTCTTTTCCCAAATTGTGATGTTTCTCAAGTTGCGGGTAACGTGTTAAGACATGCCTAGCGGCATGTAGTCCACAGGGTGCGTCACTGTGGATCTGGACTGAGTGGCAGTGTTTATGTAAAATTTGATTTAAACAAAATACATTCGTCGGTAGAAGCTTTTATTTACACCAAGAGTAAATACTGGAGTCGTCCCATTCCTACTGGAGTCGTCCCATTCCTACTAGAGTCGTCCCATTCCTACTAGAGTCGTCCCATTCCTACTGGAGTCGTTCCATTCCTACTGGAGTCGTCCCATTCCTACTGGAGTCGTCCCATTCCTACTGGAGTCGTCCCATTCCTACTAGAGTCGTCCCATTCCTACTGGAGTTGTCTCATTGCTACTGGACACGCCCCATTTTTCGGAGTCGCCCCATTTCCACTGGAGTCGCCCCATTCCCACTGGAGTCGCCCCATTCCCACTGGAGTCTCCCCATTCCCACTGGAGTCTCCCCATTCCCACTGGAGTCGTCCCAGCTCATTAAAAAAAATTTACATATTTTCGGCATTCTCGCTCCGCTGCATTTGCAAACTGTATCATACCGGTATCCGTTCCCTACTGGGTAATCTGTAGAGAAACGGAATGAGGGGAAAGTAAAGTCTAACTGAACGGTTTGGGTGTTGGTAAGACATGTTTTGTTTCTATCGAATGTAAAATAAACATCTAGCCTTCATTTGACGTGGTGACTGTGTGGGCGAACGGCCTTTATTCCTCGGCACTATACATTCCCTCTGTGAATAAACACTATCGTGACAGGTGGTATGTGTATGAACCTGCATTTAACATGTGTTGAATTAATCATTATCAATTATTTAAAGCGATTTGGATCAGCGCCAGCTACAGATGGAAAACATCAAATGACTTTTGGGTACTTTAAATAACTGATAGCTTCAGAATATCTGCCTGGTATCGTCACCAGCTCTGACAATGTAACATCTGGTCAAAGATTCTGCATAAAAATGTAATAATGTTTAATATGAAACAATGAATGGAGCCAGAGTATGAATCAGCAGTCCCAAACATTAAACACACAAGGACAGCTTGAGGACACGTTTTATGTCGAAGCTCTGCACGTAGATAAATCTTATGAACCTAGAACCACATTGCTGTCAAGCTTGCATTCGGCAGTGATAAAATCATGTTGATCAAACAAGTTTGTTCTTCGTGCATTTTACATCTCCAGCTACCAAGCCCTGAAAAGGGCTTTGCAAGTAGCAGGGTGTTGTGGGGAAAGCAGAATGCGCTGTATCGTAATATACAGCTTGATTGCGATATTTGCACCTTTCGGTCCGACACATCCGACTTCAGTAGGTATTTTTGGATACCAGATTAGTCTTCCCTGTGTTATATCTTTTCTTTAGCCAGAGTGCTCTGTTATGCCTTCCTTATGTTATACGTTTTCTTTATCCAGCCTGCTCTGTTGCTGCCTAGTATCCAGAATCATAGCGCGGAGGTGTAGAAGGACATTGGCAGCTGTGGTTTGCTGGCCCTGGCGCTGGCAGCTAGTTTTGGGTCACTGACCACTGCAGCTCATGGACTACTCAGCCTCTTGATCCCATTTGATCAAACGAGTTTGTTCTTGTTTTACTGGCTTCGTGATTCTTATATTTCTTTTCTAATTGTTCCTGAAGCTCTATAATCACTACTATCATGTGTCGTCCCTTGTAGCGGTTGTAATTTCAGAACTTCAGCTCTATAAACACTCATGTCAGATACGTGCATAGAGACGCACAAATGCACCCAAGCACTGGTTTGCGTGTCTTAATCTCGCCCAGTTGTATACGGTCCAGGGTGGAACAGGCGCGCCACCCCCAGTAGAAACTAATGAGGCAAACAGGTAACATACAAAATTTAAAAAAAAGCTCCAATCTGAGATAGACAACAGTAACGCCAAACTTGGAGATACTATGTGGAACTAGGGCACAGTAGCGCAATGTTGGCTGTATATATATAAATATATATATAGGGTCTCCCACTCGCTACTCTGGTTATACCCTTATAACTTTTAAATCAATGAAAGTAGTTCAATAAAATTTGAGATGGTCATACCTTGGTGTGTGAGAACACTAACGAGCTCTTAGTGCATGTTGCAGGTGGTCACCATTAGCATCAAGGCATGCCTGAACACACCACTCCATGTTACGGAAGGTTTTCACTAACGCTTCAGAAGTCACAGACTCAATTTCCCGCCGAATATTATCTTGCTGTTCCACGGGATTCCTGTCCTTGTATCGATAGTTTCCATTTCAGCATGACCAATAGGAAGAAATCAAGTCGGTCAGGCGACCTTGGTGGCCAAAGTAATTTTAAATACCACGATCTTCAAAGACGGAAGCAATTTCTGACCTGTTAACATTTGATGTGTTATATGTTGTTCCATCCTTCTTGAAATAGACATTACGGAGTTCCTCGACGTCTAACTAGTTCACAGTATGTAAAAAGGTCCAATTTTATTGAATTACGTTCATTGATTTACAAGTTATAGGGGAATGCCATTGACCAGTAGTGACTGGGACACCCTGTATATATATATATTGTTTTTTTGTTTTGTTTTTTGCGTTCGCCTTATTTCTCAATTCTCGAAGGCGGTGCGTTGCACTACGGTTTTTATTTTGCGCCTGTCGGCCCAGTGCATCCGACTTCGGCATGCATTTTATGTAAATTTCTGCTTTCTCCTGCATTTTCTAAGGGTTTGCTTCTCCGGGGTAACGGCCGGTGCTGGGATGGGTATCGAACCCAGCACCTTCTGTTTGTGAGCCGTGTCACTTACCCACTAGCCTACGCCGTCCCCATATATATAGTATGTATGTATGATGAGATTCCCTTGGATCCAATTAGTATTTGGCGGTTCCTGAAGAATCCACAGCTTGAGAAAGTTGTATTCATGAGTAGGTGAGTCAATAGGTTAATCGCATGCACGGTTCTCGTGGAGAAATGAATGTGTTTACTGCAGTATAGGTAACTACAGAGAGAATGCGTTCTACTATGTCGGTCAAGGTCCGGGGGAACATACTGATCAGACTTTTTTGGTTAGGGTCAGTTAAGACATACTGATGGCATACTGATCAGACTATGTTGGTCAGGGTCAGGTAAAATATACTGATCAGACTATGTTGGTCAGGGTTAGGTAAAACAAACTGATCAGACTATGTTGGTCAGGGTCAGGTAAAACATACTGATCAGACTATGTTGGTCAGGGTCAGGTAAAACATACTGATCAGACAAAGTTGGTCAGGGTCAGGTAAAACATACTGATCAGACAATGTTGGTCAGGGTGAGGTAAAACATATTGATCAGACTATGTTAGTCAGGGTCAGGTAAAACATACTGATCAGACTATGTTGGTCAGGGTCAGGTAAAACATACTGATCAGACTATGTTGTTCAGGGTCAGGTAAAACATACTGATCAGACTATGTTGGTCAGGGTCAGGTAAAACATACTGATCAGACTATGTTGGTCAGGGTCAGGTAAAACATACTGATCAGACTATGTTGGTCAGGGTCAGGTAAAACATACTGATCAGACTATGTTGGTCAGGGTCAGGTAAAACATACTGATCAGACTATGTTGGTCAGGGTGAGGTAAAACATACTGATCAGACTATGTTGGTCAGGGTCATGTAAAACATACTGATCAGACAATGTTGGTCAGGGTCAGATAAAACATACTGATCAGACTATGTTGGTCAGGGTCAGGTAAAACATACTGATCAGACTATGTTGGTCAGGGTCAGGTAAAACATACTGATCAGACTATGTTGGTCAGGGTCAGGTAAAACATACTGATCAGACTATGTTGGTCAGGGTCAGGTAAAACATACTGATCAGACTATGTTGGTCAGGGTCAGGTAAAACATACTGATCAGACTATGTTCGTCAGGGTCAGGTAAAACATACTGATCAGACTGTGTTGGTCAGGGTCAGGTAAAACATACTGATCAGACTATGTTGGCCAGGGTCAAGTAAAACATACTGATCAGACTATGTTGGTCAGGGTCAGGTAAAACATACTGATCAGATTATGTTGGTCAGGGTCAGGTAAAACATACTGATCATACTATGTTGGTCAGGGTCAGGTAAAACATACTGATCAGACTATGTTGGTCAGGGTCAGATAAAACATACTGATCAGACTATGTTCGTCAGGGTCAGGTAAAACATACTGATCAGACAATGTTAGTCGGGGCAGTTGAGACACATCGATCTAGATCTCCCCCCCCCCCCCCCCCCCCCCAGTATCAAGAAGATTTTCCTGGAAACACCCAGTCATGGAAGTCTAGCTAACGAGGAAAAGATTGACTCTGTGATCTCCAAAGTCGTGAGCTTACTTGTGAGACTCGCCTAGCTCAAGTACGAGTGACATTAACAACAACAACAACAACACAAATAGAGATGGAGGGTTGCAGAAAGATGACAAAGGCCCTATTCCGGCTCAGCTGATAACAGGTTGCACTAGTGTAGTCTGGCTCAGCTTATACATTCGCAGTCGGAAGGCAAACCCAGTACCCACAACAGCCAGATGAAACTCAATGTGTCAAGACAAACGCCGAAGAAGAAGTAGACGAAGAAGAAAAAGAAGAAGAAGAAGAAGAAGAAGAAGAATGCAACACATTTTTACAGAAATCTTAACTACAAAAATGCGTAAAACGCTTTGGTGCAGGTGCCCGTTATTGGACCAAGTTCAGTGTCAGCCATATGCTTAGCTATCTTGTTTACCTTTCCGCTCCTCTAGAAGTCTTCTTTTTTGGATTCAGGTTTCTGAACTATCTGGAACTCAGACCCCATGCCCAGCTCTATACAGTCCTCTGTTACGACATGTTTACAAGGTTTCAGTGTTTCTATTCTCTGTTTCTCTATCTGGCCCCGGTAATACGCAAGCACATATATTTTGTAAAGAATGAAAATGAAGCAATACACACCAATTAAGTAGAAACTGATACTACGAGTGCAAGTCAGTAAATAGGCCACACACACAGAACTGTACGAGAAACGAACTCGAAAACTATTTATTATATTTATTATTGCACTTTATTGTCTCTTATTTCTCATCGTATTTCCTTCAACATTGGGACACTTGTACCATCATATTTTCAAGTTATCACCTACTTTAGAAAACTCCTTGAAACGTCGCATTCCACCACGGACTAAATAACGGAACTTATATTGTGCTAAGGTTTATAAGCAACCCATGTTACACAATGAAAAAATAAAACTAATTCAAAGTACAAAACACAACAAATCACTGTTGAGAGTGATCTTTTCTCAGAATCCTGCCCTGAAACCAACTGCAAATCCATCTTTGTTTCACGAACACGCTTTTATAGTTGCACTATTAGTTGACATATCCAAGTTCCATCATTTAGTTAGCCATGGAACGTGATGTTTCAAAGAGATTTCTTCGTGAGTCAGAAATACTTTATCTACTGGAGGCTATGGACAAACCGATTGAGGTTTAATGTATTCTCGTAAGTCAGTTGGCTGGACACTCACAGTGAGCACACTTTCCAGAAGTTCAATCGATCTTGATGTATGCTGTAGGTTAAACCATGTGAACACCATATTTGCAGTTCATACACTGTCTATCATTGCTCGCCTGTCAGCTTGAATCATCTCTCCCATCAGCTGCTCAGATTCGTCTGTTGGAATCTGAACAGAATGACCAAGTCTGGCTTCATCACCAAATTGTTTGTGTCCTTGAGAAAATGAACCGAGTCAGTTAAGCTCTCTGCGCGACAAACTCACAGTAGACAGGAGAAATTTTCTTATGAATAATATTTTCAGAAAGTCTTTTTAATCCCCCCCCCCTCCCCACACACACACCAAAATGACAACTTAAAAGCACGCTGGTCTTTTACTGCGCACTCTGCGAGCACCAAGGTCATATTGTATCTCAGTTGTGCATGCGCATGCGACACCTACTGTCTACAACGTACAGTAATCACGAAAATGGATGTTGCTGTCTCATAACGATACCTCTAGAAACTATCAATTACATTCTCAATGATCCCAAATCCGTCTGTGACCTACTTATTGACTTATTCTAGTACTTCTCTTTCGCCATACCCCTCCCTCCCCCTACCCCTCCCACCCCGTCCTTTCGCGACACTACCATCTGCGAACTCTCAATTTTTTTACAAATAATGAGTGTAGCAAGATTCATAGAACACTCATACAGACGAAATCGATTTGGCCAACAAAGAAGTAGTTTTACTAATTAGTTGCAGTTTTTGTGAAATGCTATCTGATGATTTTAAGGCATTTTCGTGCATTAATTTGATTTATTTTCTCAAAGCAGTGCCTAGTTCAGACTAAAGCGTTCTTTTGTTGGATATCGGCAAGATTTCATAATTCAATTAACATTGGACCAGCAATCGTGTGCTGTGGTTAGAAAACTAACATGTGGCAGGAAGCACCTAACTAGAACCAAAAACTAACATGTGGCCGGAATGACCTAACTAGAACCAAAAATAACATGTGGCAGGAAGGACCTAACTAGAACCAAAAATAACATGTGGCAGAAATGACCTAACTAGAACTAAATACTAACATGTGGCAGGAATGACCAAACTAGAACGAAAAATAACATGTGGCAGGAATGACCTCACTAGAACCAAAAACTGACATGTGGCCGGAATGACCTCACTAGAACCAAAAACTAACATGTGGCAGGAATGACCTAACTAGAACCAAAAACTAACATGTGGCAGGAAGGACCTAACTAGAACCAAAAACTAACATGTGGCAGGAATGACCTAACTAGAACCAAAAATAACATGTGGCCGGAATGACCTAACTAGAACTAAAAACTAACATGTGGCAGGAATGACCAAACTAGAACGAAAAATAACATGTGGCAGGAATGACCTCACTAGAACCAAAAACTGACATGTGGCCGGATTGACCTAACTAGAACCAAAAACTAACATGTGGCAGGAATGACCTAACTAGAACCAAAAACTAACATGTGGCAGGAAGGACCTAACTAGAACCAAAAACTAACATGTGGCAGGAATGACCTAACTAGAACCAAAAACTGACATGTGGCAGGAATGACCTAACTAGAACCAAAAACTAATATGTGGCCTGAATGACTTAACTAGAACCAAAAACTAACATGTCGCCGGAATGACCTAACTAGAACGAAAAACTGACATGTGGCAGGAATGACCTAACGAGAACCAAAAACTAACATGTGGCAGGAATGACCTAACTAGAACCAAAAACTAACATATAACCGGAATGACCTAACTAGAACCAAAAACTAACATGTGGCCGGAATGACCTAGGTAGAACCAAAAACTAACATGTGGCCTAAATGACCTACCTAGAACCAAAAACTGACATGTGGCAGGAATGACCAAACTAGAACCAAAAATTGACATGTGGCAGGAATGACCTAACGAGAACCAAAAACTTACATGTGGCAGGAATGACCTAACTAGAACTAAAAACTAACATGTGGCCGGAATGACCTAAGTAGAACCAAAAACTAACATGTGGCATGTGGCCGGAATGACCTAACTAGAGTCAAAAGCGAGCAATGATATCTTAAAGGCTGGACACGAGATCTAGATCAGTCTTAATCTCTGTATTTCTTTTTTCTCTTGTTCTACTCAAGAGAGGGCTGTGACGAGAGGGTGCTGCAACTACATTTTCCTCCGAGGTACTGAAAAGGGACCCTGGAGCCAATGCATTAACTGTAACCTACATTACACGTTAGTGCAACAATGCATAGGTTATCTATATACCTACTGCGGCCTAACGATGTTAACTATAATCACCAGCTTGACTAGGATTAGTCAAAACATCCACCACATTTGGTATGTTCCCGATAAGCTAATGGCTTAATGCAACAACGAAAACTTAATTCAGTGTACAATTTGAGTGTGAATCATGATATGGTAAAGGGCATTTTATCATACACTATTAAAAATCCGGTTGAATTTTATCGTTGGCTAGTGGGTGTTGATATTGTTTTAGCTTAACTATAAAAGCAGATTCTCTAATAAAAATCACAAAGTACGTGACGTAAATTATAGCTGAAGTTGCGTTTTCGCTTAAGAAAATGGAATGTACAGGATGTTAATTATAGCTTAAATAGCGTTTCGTGTAGAAAATTGCAATGTACGTGTCGTTAATTATAGATGAAGTTAGTTTTCTCTTAAAAATTGCAATGTACACGATTGACGTTAACTATAACCGTTTTACTACTACTACTACCACCACCACTACAACTAGTACAACTTATACTACAACTAGCACTACAAATACCACTACTACCACTACTACTACTATTACCACAACCAAAACAACTACTACCACTACCACCACCACTACTACTACTACCACTACCACCCCACCACTACTACTACTACTACTGCTGCTACAGCCATTGCTATTACTACAAGTACCACCACCAATACCCCTACCACTACTAACACCCCCACCACCACTACTACTACTATAACCCCCACCACCACCACTACTACTACCACAACTAATACTACTACCACCACCAGCACTACTACTACCACCACCACCACCACTAGTACTACCACCCCCACCACAACTACTACTACCACCACCACCACCACCACTACTACTACTACCACCACCAATACTACTACCACCACAACTTCTACTACAACCACTACTACTACTACCACCACTACTACTACTACCACAACTACTACTACTACCACCACTACTACTACTACCACCACTACTACTACTACCACCACCAGCACTACTACTACCACCACCACCACCACTAGTACTACCACCCCCACCACAACTACTACTACCACCACCACCACCACCACTACTACTACTACCACCACCAATACTACTACCACCACAACTTCTACTACAACCACTACTACTACTACCACCACTACTACTACTACCACAACTACTACTACTACCACCACTACCACAACTACTACCACCACTACTATTACTACCACCACCACCACTACTACTACTACCACCACCACTACTACTACTACGACCTCCATAACAAATACTACTACTACCACCACTGCTACTACTACCACCACAACAAATACTACTACCACGACCACTACTACTACTATCACCACTACTACTACTACCACCACAACAAATACTACTACCACCACCACTACTACTACTACTACCACCACCACTACAACTACTACCACTACTAATACTACTACTACCACCATCACAACCATCGCTATTACTACTATTACCCTACAGACCTCCTCAGCCTCTCGTCCGGTTGCTTCTATAATTCTTTCTGCTTCCATCGCCTGGCGTGATTCCTTTTACCATATCTATGGCGGCCCGCTAATCATGGATCATATTTGGATACGTTTTGTACATCATATCTTTTATTTGCTGTGTTTTTCACTTACTCGTAGAACTAATCATTTTGCCTCCTGGTACCGAAATCGGCCACGAAGTCATTTAAGTCAATATCGTTCCTTCATCATGTTATCACCACTCGAGCAGGTTCGCACAATATTGCACGCCATAACATCAATCAATATCAATTTTGGAATTGGATTCGTTGATTGTGTACATTATTCCGTGTGATATTTATGTTGTACATTACTTTTCTTCCTGCCCCAAGCTCCACGACATCCATTCAAACCGGTTGTTGCTGTTTACAGCATTGCTTGATGTAGGCCAGTAAGGCATGGTCAACCATCAGCTTGTCGTCAATAAAGCATGTTCTCTACACAACCCGTTCTCGTGCAGATACCAGGATGGAAATCTATTAAATCACGTTCCATCATCCTCATTAACGCACTTCTCAAGGAGCCGTGGTTTGGTAGCCGCATAGCGCAGTGGTTAGCGCTCTGGCTTCGCATCTGAGTGGTCCTGGGTTCATTCCCCAGTTGAGGCGGTAGTGTTTTTTCAGACCACAACAGATCCCGGGTCGAGCCAGCCTTAAATGGGTACCGGTTCAGTCCGGGAAGTAAAAGCGTCGAGGGAGAGGAGATGGCTACCGCCTTCAAAAAGCCGAGCCTTTGAAATGAGAGATCGCTACGGCAGTAATGCTATGGGTTACTTTACTTTACTTTACTTTACTTTACAAAGAGCAGTCAATTTGGAGGTAAGCAACAGAAGGTGGAGTAAGAGGGAGTAGTAGTGTAGCCGGACGGGACTAGTGAAACCATCGTCCCTGAACAGTACTGACACCTCTGATCAAGAAAGAGATGGCCAACGACAACCCCACATCCATCAGCGCTGACCCCTCCAGCACAAACATGTAGGGAATGACTTCGAGGGCCATGAGTCGTCCACTGGTCACTTTGTGACTAAACTACACAACTGGAAAGTGAAATTGGTTGCCTACAGACTGGCGCAAATATATAGTGTTACTTGTATGTAAACCTGTTTACGACAGACAGTGTATTACTGTAAAAGTCGATTACGAGTATGCTTTTCCATGCACCAATCTAACATGTTCGCCAATATGACGAAATTAGATGCTCTAGTAATAATATCGGGATCCTTCTAAACGATTTTAGGCGACGTTGAAGAAGTAGATAACCGATGCTTTCTGTTTGGCCTCCAGATACTCATTTAAAACAATAATGATCGACGTTATAGTTCAGGACTTACAGCTGCCTTCTTCAAAGAACGCTTGTATCTTAACATTTGCAGTGACAGTTTCTAATGGTTTTATAAGACCATTGTTAATCCCATCCAATGTGAGACATTAGTTATAGGTTAATGCCTTTCCCAGGACACACAAACGTGTCTTCTTCTTCTTCTTCTTCTTCTTAGTTCGTTCGTTCTCAATCTCCCACTACCAAACCCTGAAAGGGTAATTAACAGAATGTAGTCCAGAGAACGGAATGCGTTGTGTCGTAGTTTACAGCTTGGCTGCAATATTTGCACCTTTTGGTCCAAAATATACCATAAACCACATTTACATCACCTTGCTCTAAAAGATATGCGCATCCAGTTTATTTTTAAATGCATTAACTGTCACCGCCTCCACTACCTCCCCTGGCAATGCATTCCAAGCAGACACCACTCTCTGACTAAAAAAATTATTTCCTAATATCTAATCTGGACCTCTCCTTAGTCAGCTTGTAGCTATGCCCTCGTGTTATTGTAGGTGGCTGAATTTTAAAAAACTTGTTATAGTCTAATTTATCGATTCCTCTGATCATCTTATAAACCTGTATTAAGTCACCACGAATTCTTCTCTCTTCTATTGTCACAGTTCTAATTTATCCAAGACTTCATTATTTATTTGTTGTTGTGTACAGGAGATAAATGAATATAAAACATGACAGATGGACCGATCATGTGGTGCGCATTCCGGATAATAAATAAACGCCTAGAGCGAAGTCGTGGTGAACATACAAATTAGACTATGACAAGTTTGCTTTTTTCAAAATACAATCACCAACAAGAACAAGAAGGCATAGTACACATTAACTAAAGAAAGGTCCAGATTAGATATTAGGAGATATTTATTTTAGTCAGAGAGTGGTGAATGCTTGGAATGCATTGCCACAGTAAATAGCAGAGGCAAGATTAATTAATGCATTTAAATCATTAAGTCTAGTATTTTTCTGGCTGATAGTTCTTAACTCCATAGATCCTAAGCTATCTGGGTGGCACATGTTAGCTACACACTGAGTTCTAATTTCCTAAGCCATTAATACCAGGTCTATCTATGTCTGCCTCATCGACATTATGTTCTCTACTCAATGTTTGCTTTGGTTCACGTTCTATCTCTCTAGTCACGGGAATTCTAGAACAGACTGGCTTGTAGTACGATCAGTTATTGTCTGAAAACGTGTCTTATCCTACCCCAACGCCTTCTCCTCACACGCAGCTCAGCTGTTCGTCTGATTCTTTCCAACATATCCCTAATAGTGAACATGTCATACCATTTCAATACATCTATTCTGCATTTATGAAAGCTAATATATTCCTATTTGTTGTTTTTGTTGTTCTCCATCTTTCAGAGCTACACAACAAGACTAACTCTACATCAGAGTTGGATTAGTATTATTTTTCTATTGCATGTTATTTTATTTTATTTTCACAAGTTACAAATGTTATATATACTTAAATATACATCTACATATACGTGTACACATGCGGTGTTGTTGTTGTTTTTGCTGCTGTTGTTATTCTATGCCCCCGATGAGTAGGTTACTCTTTTGCGAGCCCTAAAAAGGATGTTGAGAAGTGGAATGTCGTAGTTTTCCTCACATCCCTAATATGCTAATGAAGGTTGACGAGGGTCGTCCAGGCGGTTGTGTTGTGCTTGGCCTCCTCTGCGGGTACTTCACTACTACGTGGATCACGTCGATACCTCACTTCGCTAGCCAGGCTGCCATGAAAACAAGTCCGTTTCCAGGGAGGATTGACTGCGAGGAAGTCATGTTGAGGGTCTGGGCCAGTATATTTTATCTGACAGTGACTTTCATGTCTGATCAGTATATTTCATCTGACAGTGACTATCATGTCTGATCAGTATATTTTGTCTGATCCTGACTAACATGTCTGATCAGTATATTTTGTCTGATCCTGACTAACATGTCTGGTCTAGTACCGTCTGTATAGTCTAGTGCCGCCTGTATTGTCTAGTGTCTGTATGGTCTAGTGCCGTCTGCATGGCTAGTGCCGTCTGTATGGTCTAGTGCCGTCTGTATGGCCTAGTACCGTCTGTTTGGCTAGTGCGTCTGTATGGTCTAGTGCCGTCTGTATGGTCTAGTGCCGTCTGTATGGCTAGTGCCGTCTGTATGGTCTAGTGCCGTCTGTATGGTCTAGTACCGTCTGTATGGCTAGTGTCTGTATGGTCTAGAACCGTCTGTATGGCTAGTGCCGTCTGTATGGCAAGTGCCGTCTGTATGGTCTAGTACCGTCTGTATGGTCTAGTGCCGTCTGTATGGCTAGTGCCGTCTGTATGGTCTAGTGTCTGTATGGCCTAGTCCCGTCTGTATGGCTAGTGTCTGTATGGTCTAGTGTCTGTAGGGCTAGTGCCGTCTGTATAGTCTAGTGTGTGTATGGCTAGTGCCGTCTGTATAGTCTAGTGTCTGTATGGCTAGTCTCGTCTGTATGGTTTAGTGTCTGTATGGTCTAGTACCGTCTGTATGGTCTAGTGCCGTCTGTATGGTCTAGTGTCTGTATGGTCTAGTTTCTGTATGGCTAGTGCCGTCTGTATGGCTAGTGCCGTCTGTATGGCTAGTGTCTGTATGGCTAGTGCCGTCTGTATGGTCTAGTGCCGTCTGTATGGCTAGTGTCTGTATGGCTAGTGCCGTCTGTATGGTCTAGTGCTGCCTGTATGGCTAGTGTCCTCTGTACGGTCTATTGTCTGTATGGCTAGTGCCGTCTGTATGATCTAGTGTCTGTATGGCTGGTGCCGTCTGTATGGCTAGTGCCGTCTGTATGGCTAGTGTCTGTATGGCTAGTGTCTGTATGGCTAGTGTCTGTATGGCTAGTGTCTGTACGGCTAGTGCCGTCTGTATGGTCTAGTGCCGTCTGTATGGCTAATGTCTGTATGGCTAGTGTCTGTATGGCTAGTGTCTGTATGGCTAGTGCTGTCTGTATGGTCTAGTGCCGTCTGTATGGTCTAGTGTCTGTATGGCTAGTGTATGTATGGCTAGTGCCGTCTGTATGGCTAGTGCCGTCTGTATGGCTAGTGCCGTCTGTATGGCTAGTGTCTGTATGGCTAGTGCCGTCTGTATGGCTAGTGTCGTCTGTATGGTCTAGTGTCTGTATGGCTAGTGCCGTCTATATGATCTAGTGCCGTATGTATGGTCTAGTGCCGTGTGTAGTGTCTAGTGCCGTCTGTATGGTCTAGTGCCGTCTGTATGGTCTAGTGTCTGTATGGCTAGTACCGTCTGTATGGTCTAGTGTCTGTATGGTCTAGTGCCGTCTGTATGGTCTAGTGTATGTATGGCTAGTGCCGTCTGTATGGTCTAGTGTCTGTATGGCTACTGCCGTCTGTATGGTCTAGTGTCGTCTATATGGTCTAGTGCCGTCTGTATGGCTAGTGCCGTCTGTATGGTCTATTGTCTGTATGGTCTAGTGCCGTCTGTATGGTCTAGTGTCTGTATGGCTAATGCCGTCTGTATGGTCTAGTGTCTGTATGGCTAGTGCCGTCTGTATGGTCTAGTGTCTGTATGGCTAGTGCCGTCTGTATGGTCTAGTGCCGTCTGTATGGTCTAGTGCCGTCTGTATGGAAAAGAAAGTCGCCCAGTCGGCAGGAAGATGTCTTGTAAATTCTGGGTTTAGGTCGTTTTGCATGTTCAATAGAAGTCCCAGGTAGATATACTACACCACGTCCTCTTGATTCTGGCTATCGAGGATAACTGGGTCACTTGTAGCAAAACGGCTACGCATGGATGGCTTTTATGTGTACATATATATACATATACACATATACACACACGGGCGTGCGGCGAAGCGGAGAGCGTAAGTCCGCTGACAAGCTAAACTACAGTCAAAAAGCTGCGTCAGATGCGGGTCTCCTGGCTGAGCAATAAAGCGGATGAGATGCATGGATTTGCTAACAATCAGGATAACAATCTCGCAAAGCGAACTTTCCATGCTTTCACTGCCTGCGAGTATGCAAATCTCAAATCGGACTCGTCAGCCATCTCCGCACCCATCCACAACCAGGATTTACAGAATACTTGACTGGAAGGACTGGCTAGATGAAAAAAGTCAAGGTCCTCATGACTACTGATGGACGAACAGCATATATGTAGATAGAGCAGAAATATGGATCAGTGAACAAGTTGAAGACACTCGAGCACTTCAAATGTGGATATATATAACAAATTAGAATATATTTTGAGGAACCAAAAGCAAATAAATCGATACATTAAAGACATATTAAAAACGAAAAAAACAACATTCTAAAATGGATAAAACACTCGTTTTTTGTTCATTTTTGGGGTTTGTGTTTTAGGATTTTTTATTTATTCATGATGGTCAATATTAATTGCAGACAGATCTTTGAGAAGGATCATCTTTCATGTCGATATCTTCACCATTACAAGATGTGTGGGGTTAGACATTTCAAGATCTGTGTGGTTAGGCATTACAAGATATGTGTGGTTGGACATTAGAAGATGGGTGTGGTTAGACATTACAAGATCTGTGTGGTTACACATTACAAGATGTGTGTGGTTAGGCATTACAAGATCGGTTTGGTTAAACATTACCTGATATGTGTGTTTAAGTTTTACCTGGTGTGTGTGGTTAAACATTGCGTAGTGTGTGTAGCAAGTTGTTTGGAGTGTAGCTGGGTTTCATTGAGTGTTCCAAAACCTCAGATTTGCGTTGCTATGGCAACCATCTTGTCCTGTGGGCTAGTGAAGGAAGCCTATAATCCACGGGATCTTGTGTGTGGATCTAACGGAATAACCACCGTGCTGACGTCCACAAAAATACAATTTTACACGCAATCAAACGTGTTGGGAACATTACATTTGGATAAGGGGGACATAATGACATAAATGAATGACAGTCTGTTAGATTATCTCCCATGAAATGGATGAATAAAAAATCCTGTCGCTGCACGAGTTTTATATCTCAAACATAAATCGAGCAGGAAGAGCTACCACATATAAAGTTAAAAGTAAAGTTAGTCAAATAGTAAACAATGCTGTCAGGGATGGAGTGTTAGACACTTCCTTGAACTAGGCCCCCATTTTGTTAATGAGGTAGTGTGGCCAGTTCATTTCTTAACTGTATTTCCTACAATAACAGTACGCCAGTTACAATTGCACTGGGATATGTCGGTAACGTGAGATGGGCCATGTATATTTGCCGTGCAAAAGTGAGTGCTCTACAGCTCTTTTAATCGAACGCTGCAAAAGAAGACATATGTATAGTGTGTATAACGAGCGAGCTATACGCACTAACTGTTGAAATAGATTGATCATCAATGGACATGTCAGGAATGGCCAGTCTTGAAAACGGGTCGGGTGAAATGTATTGGTTGCACTTTGTTAGTCTGGGTCGGGTGAAATATATTGGTCGCACTTTGTTAGTCTGGGTCGGGTGAAATGTATTGGTCGCACTATGTTAGTCGGGGTCGGGTGAAATATATTGGTCGTACTTTGTTAGTCGGGGTCGGGTGAAATGTATTGGTCGTACTATGTTAGTCGGGGTCGGGTGAAATATATTGGTCGTACTTTGTTAGTCGGGGTCGGGTGAAATGTATTGGTCGCAATTTGTTAGTCTGGGTCGGGTGAAATATATTGGTCGCACTATGTCAGTCGGGGTTGGGTGAAACATACTGATCAGACTAAGTTAGTCAGGGTCAAGTGACACATACTGATCAGATTAAGTTATTCAGGGTCAAGTGACACATACTGATCAGACTAAGTTAGTCAGGGTCAAGTGAAACATACTGATCAGACTAAGTTAGTCAGGGTCAAGTGAAACATACTGATCAGACTAAGTTAGTCAGGGTCAAGTGAAACATATAGATCCGACTAAGTAAGTCAGGGTCAAGTGAAACATACTGATCAGACTAAGTTAGTCCGGGTAAGAGAAAACATTTTGATCAGATTATGCTAGTCAAGGTGAGGTTAAAAATACTGATCAACATCCCCAATCCACTTCCTAGTAGTTCTCCATGGGAACATATTGATTCATGGCAGTCTGGCCAACGAGATGGGGTGGACATTGTAATCCACATGAGTCTCGCCTTGTATTACAGACAGATGGACCAAGGTCAAGTACGCCTCGAGATGAAAGGCGGGCCACTGTGGCCCATCACCGAAGAAAGTCGTCCAGAGTTTCTAACTTAAGTATAAGGTGCATTAACAAAAACAACATCAACAACAAATATTTGGGGATGGCGTGGGCTAGTGGTTAACGGACACGGCTCACAACCCGAAGGTGCTGGGTTCGATCCCCATCACAGCACCGGCCGTTACCCTTAGGAAGCAGACCCTAGCATAAAACGCGTGCTGAAGTTGGATGCACTGGGCCGACAAGCGTAAAATAAAAACCACAGTGCAACGCACATCGTCTTGCAGATTACTGAAATAATGCGCACGCAAAAAAACAACAACAACAACAAAAAACAGATTTAGGGAATTATGTTGGACATCATGGAAGTGAAGAGGTCACTTCGAGTAAGTGAGTCAAAGATGACATCGACAAATCTCTAGTATTTCATCCCAAACTGCTGTACATGTCATGGAGATAATTATACCACATGACAATACAAGGCAGCAGGGAAGGGAACTTATGATCTCAATTCACAAAAGCTGACATTTTATATAAAGTACAAGATCACCTTAGTGGTACTCCTTTGTTGTGTATGGGGTGTCAGCGAGGGGTAGAACCTCTAGTGGCGGGCATATTGTTCCCTATCTTGGATAGTTTGTTCATTATTAGTCCTCACCTGACACTCAACTCTCAGTTGCGGCTGTACGTAGCTGCCTGCATGGGGCAGCGGCCATACCCCAGGCAACGGTCTCGACATGACCAGTTAAACCAAGTGAGGGTAGTCGATGGGTCTAATAAATCTACTGTGATATAGGGCTTGTCTACCTAAGTATGTGAAGACTGGATTCGGTAGGACTGTGCGGAAGAACCACTGGCATGTCAATGGGGAGCAAATCGACTACCAGCAACTCGCTGTTAAGCGTTTAGAGCAAGGCTAGACACACAAGATCCCCTTGGTCGTCCACTTCATCTGGCTTACTGCTCCAGTCGTCTTGATTATCTTGCCAATCGATCAGATTGAATCAGGACGAGATAATGGGGCTGATGGTGCGCTTCCTTCCTCACTTAAATCTAACTAACGCGCAAGCCATATTGTCATTACGTTTGAACAGCCACCTACCAACCCACTCCAGTATTGACAGATAACAATATGGTCTCCGTGGAAATGATTGACAAAACAACACGTTCTCTGCATCCAAAGAATATGTTCAGTATAACGTCTTAATCATGTCACACAATGGGCTTGTCATAAGTCTTTACCCTGACCACGAAGGAGTAGGAGGAGAAAGTTTAAATTTGGCACAGTGACAATGCCAATGCCAGTATTTACATCTTCGTCACTGTCACAATGATTTCCTTTCAGCTTTTTTTTTTAGGTTTTGGGAAAAGAAAAAAGTCTGATGGAGCTAAATCCGGAGAATATGGTGAGTGTAGAAGAATTTAAATATTTAAATCGTTGGCTGTTTTCATCAAAAGCCTTGCTTTATGGGAAGGCGCGTTATCTTGAAGCAAAGGCCGAATTTTAGTGTGTGCTATCCCTCGTTTTCTGATCACAGTCTTTCTTAGTTTGGAAAGGAGATCTGCATAATTTTGCCCATTAACCGTGTTGCCATGAGCCAGGTTGTCCCAAATAACAGTCAGCATCCCTTTTCTTGCAGATTTCTGTGCTCTTGGTTTCACATGTGTTGGTGAGCCCGGGGTTTTCCACTGCATGTTGCAAATTTCGGATTCTGGGTCATAATGATGAACCCAAGTCTCATCTACCGTCACTATGTTCAGCAACATGTTATTCGACCGACACATTTTGAGCAACTGGCCACAGCAAACAACCCTCGTTTGTTATTGTTCACATGTCAGCAGACGCGGGACCCAGTGGGCACACACTTTTCTTATGTTCAGTCTGTTGTGTAAAATTCTAAAAACTGTACTTTTATTCAGTTTTGCTGACCTAGATATCTCTGCAATTGTCATTTTCCTATCCTGGTCAATGATTGTCTTAACTCTTGCAGCATTTTCATCGCAGCACTTTGAGGATGGTCTTCCTGATCTTGGAAGATCAGCAACATGGGAACGGCCACACTTAAACTGCCTACATCAGTTTTTTTTTACATAAGCATACGAAGGACATAATTCCTCAAACACTGGTTCCATCTCCCTGTGTATTTATGTAAGTATTTTTTATTGCAAGATCAAGAATGTTTTCACAGTTCTGCCCTCTGATTTCTCCATTGTTCTGACAAACCATTAGAGGAGCAGATCCGGCAAATAAGGCGAGTTGTGCCATGCACCGTAAGGATAAACACGTCTCGGAGAGACATTCATACTGCTCAAGTCCAATACAAATTGAATTAGCTACATATGGGCCAAATTTCAACTTTATCTTCCTATTCCTTTATAGTCAGGGTAAAGTCTTACGACAAGCCCTTTGTAAAATGAAAATAAAGAAGGCTGGGATTGGGGCTAGCGCCCCCAATAGTGTAAATAACCTCACAATTATAAACAATGATTATACATTCTCAGATAAACGTTCCCTGTAGAGCAGGGATCTTAAAACTTTTTTCCCCATGCATTCTTTTCACCCCATGTCAGAATGCAATTCCTCACTTTTCATAATTGTCCGATTCAAAAGGTGCATTTCAAATAACACGTGAATGAGACTGAGAATTGTTTAATTTTTTCTATATTAGTGCATTTACATTGAAAAGGGATAATTGTAAAATTTAAAAGCAATTTTAAAGGGTTGTGGATTTCGAATTTTTATTTTTTTATAACTTACTAATTAACGGATTCAACCAAATGGTAATTAGTCTTACCAACCCCCCTCCCCCCTTTTTGCCACCCCCCCTCTCCAACCCCCCCCCCCCCACCACACCCTCCCCCCGCCCGCCCCTCCTCCTCCCTTCCCTAAGGTAAAACCTCAACCTAAAATTCACAACTGCAGCTGAGACTTGCGCTTCACTTCACAACGAACAGCGAAACGGAGTTTAACCGCAAATGCTTGAGATAAACTTCACGTTTGAGGCGATCAGATGTAGTCGTTGCCTCAATTCTTCACATTAGTTCAGATAAATCAATGATGAAAAGATGTCCACTACAGCAATAACTGCTAAAGAGCACCATACACTTCTTGACTAGATTCTAATAGCTTATCCTTGCACGTTGCAGAACATTGCCTTATAACCACTTGTAGACTGATTGGTGTTTAGCGAGGTCTACAATAACAGTAAGCAGAAAGGCGTGAATTTTAGAAGCTGTTTCGGTAAGTCGAGTACACATTGATAACAACTTCAAATGCGTGATAGATGTTACGTTTCAGTCGTTGAGGAATGATTTATTATCCGCTCGACTACGAACGAAACAGAATCTTCAAGTACATGTGGAGGCGTTAAAGAAAATATTAAAAATCAGGAATAACAGAACTATAGTCCGTCTTTTAATTCATAAACAAGATCCGAAGCAATTTTCTACTAAAGTGCATGTTAGACCCAAATGATTTTTTGCATGACGTTATGGAAATATTTTTTTTCTCTAAGACATTTGATGTATTTTGAAAAATGTATTCATTAGTCTTTATTGAAAGCAATATCAGTGAATTGGACATTATTTTAACATGTTTAAGGTACACATGCGTGTTGTTTTAAAAAATATTTCTTTTGACCTTTGAGTACGCACAGTAAATACAAATTCCTGATTTTCCGGTGAACCAATTAGACACTGTCGATTGGGGAAAACAACACGTCATTCGTGCAAAATTGTCTAAAAGTTATAGGCGTATACGCCAGTGTTAGGAGAAGGGGACCGTATCACAGGACTTGAGAGACGTCAACATAATCACCGGTACTTGTGCGTTAATTCACCCACGGATTATAATAGTTCAAATTGTGTAGAATACAGCCACACGAACCACCATACTTTTCAATTCGCACGTCTTCAATTCGCGCGGTAAACCTATGTCCATGTCATTCTCAGACCTAACACCGTACGCGGAAGATGGATTTCTTGCAGTTGTCACACTTGACAAGCAAGAAAATAATTTGTATGCAGTTTTTGCAGGAAAGACGAATTATACACACCGTCCGACTGTGTGCTAAAAATCATGTTATGACGTTGTCTCTCACAGTTCGCCAAGATTGTTAGAGATGTCGCACATGTCAGCAGGACATTCCTGTTCGTTCTGGCACATGGTTAGAGGGCACATCTGTCCTATAGGGAGATTATTCTCTTCATTTACTGTTGGAGTAAAGAGATGACTAGCATTGCTTTCTGTAAATCAGAGCTAGGAATTGCCAATAATGCTGCCATAAAATGGAACAGTAACCTCCGTGAGGTTTGTGCAAATTCAGTAATTTCTTATCCCGCTGTAATTGGCAGTCCAAATACGACGGTTGAGATTGATGAAAGTGTGTTCACACGCATGAAAAATAACAACGCTCGTATATTTTCACAGCAGTTGGTATTCGGTGGCATTTGTCGTGAAACAAGTGAGTGTTTGATGATTCCAGTGTCGGATCGACAAGTGAGTGTTTGATGGTTCCAGTGTCGGACCGACAAGTGAGTGTTTGATGATTCCAGTGTCGGACCGACAAGTGAGTGTTTGATGGTTCCAGTGTCGGACCGACAAGTGAGTGTTTGATGGTTCCAGTGCCGGACCGACAAGTGAGTGTTTGATGGTTCCAGTGTCGGACCGACAAGTGAGTGTTTGATGGTTCCAGTGTCGGACCGCTCAGCGGCAACACTAATGCCCATTATCGTAGCCAACATTCGTCCTGGTACGACAGTTGTGTCTGATCAATGGCGTGCATACAGTACCATTCAGAATGTGCCTGGTTTAAGTCACGTAACAGTGAATCATTCTGCACATTTTGTCGACCCTATCACAGGAGCAAACACACAACGGAGAGAGAGGTTGTGAAAAGCTGCCAAAAGAGCGCAACAAACATCAAAATGGAACACACAGACACATGATAGATTCCTACATGTGTGAGTTTATGTGGCGACATCGGAATAAAGTCCGTCAGTTAGACTCGTTCGACAATATTCGGCAGGACATCACAGAATTTTGGCCTCCTCTTTAAATTGTGCAGCTAGGAACGAACAACATGTGTATGTCCTGATTTGTGCATAGCTTCAGCGATCCTTGGTGATCTGTTCCCCTCACTGCCCTTTTTAGGGCCCATAAAACCCACAAACCATCAACAAGGTCCTTTTTAGGGCCCACAAAAAACAACAAAACTGCACCCTGATAGCTAGACACTTATCATTATTTTTGTACGGAAACCCGCGGGGTCAATGAATGGCATAACATTTCAGAATGGGTGAATTAACGCACAAGAACCTCGCTCCTAAACACCGTAACAAAGTGTATGCTTGTATCTTCTTGAGCAGGCTGCGGAAGCTGGCTGACAGGGTGTACCTGAAGTCTCAATGTGGTTTTCGCGAAGAAAAGTGCCCTTGATATGGTCTATTTACTGAGATAATTGCAAGAGAAATGCACAGAACAACACAGACCACTATTTCTCACCTCCATCGACCTCACCAAGGCATTCAACCTGGTAGACAGATACGGTTTTTTTAAAGTATTGTCTAAAGTTGGCTGCCCACCTAAGCTACTGAGCATGATTAGGTCTTTTCAAGTGGGCATGAAAGGTACAGTGCTTCATGATGGTCAGGAATTTGAGGCTTTCGACATTAACAGCGGAGTTAAACAAGGTTGTTTCCTCGCTCCGACTCAATTCGGCATTTCCTTTGCCATCGTGTTTAAACACGCATTGGAACTGCCTCAAAGGGAATAGTTCTGTATACTAGGTCAGATGGAAGACTTTTCAATCTATCCAGACTGCTAGCAAAAAGTAAGAGAAGGGAGACTTTCATTCGGGATATACTCTTAGCAGACGGTGCTGCCCTGTTCACTCATACGGAAGCCGAATTACAGATTCTCATTAATAGGATGGCAAAATTCATATGATCTGTTTGGACTCACTATCAGCGTACACAAAAAAAGTGACGGCTCCGGGTACAGGTCCTCTAGACATTGTCTAAAACGATAACAATCTGCATGTAGTAAATCACTTGAACTACCTCGGATCTATCATCACCGACAACCTTCCACTGGACGTGGAGCTGCAGAAGCGATTAGAAATGGCCTCATCAGCACTTGCCAGACTCTCACAGAGAGTGTGGAATAACATCATGCTGACCATCTCCATACAGGTTGCTGATTCCTGAGAAGATCTGTATACGTGTCACTGATGACAGTGTTCCCCCTGGGCATCTAGTGCTCTATAATAACGACTCGTTTATCCCAAAAGATAGTTAGCCTAACCTTCATTGCAGATTTTCCTTTAAGGTGCGGTCAACGACTGCAATCGACGCTGGAGTCACTAACCGGCCGTGAACAGTCTGTCAAAGAACTCACACAGTTTTTTAAATTTCCTACTCGACTCGTTCATTTGCTGAAGTGAACGGCATTCATCACTATAATGGCCCTTCATTTGCCAATGCATTTCTATAGGTTTCATCCTTCGTTGTTAAAAATAAACGGTTTACATATCGCTGCTCCTCTCTGCTACATGTCAAAAGTGAGAGGGTATAATTTAATCGCAATTGTGACGTCATGTTATTCATCTGCACTGTGACGGCACGTGCAGGGCACTCTTGATATCGTTAGCAACAACATTAACAAGTCACAATACAAAGGCATGTTTTTTTCTCCTGTCTATCCCACTTTTGAGGCTTTCATTTGAAGCCCCCTTGTTTATGACAAATAATTTACATAGAATACGGCATACACTATTCTGGTTATCGACAAGAAGCTTCCATTATTAAATTGGTTTTATTATACGTCTTGGTGGATGTCCCGCCAGATCTTGTGGGATCACCGACATGACGCTACAAACATTGATCTCTGCAACAATCTATCAACTTTGTTTAAGTAAATATTGTTATTAAATTTTCAAGAGCATCAACTGGTTTAAACAGCAGGTTTGTATAGTGCTCGCTTCTCGTAGCAAAGATATAGCGTTCAGACCCTGTTTTTATGCAATCCAGTAGTTATTATTCGTAGCTACTCATGCTGTGTTGAGTTAACTCTTGATGTTTCGTTGGTGGAGGGTTACAGTGGCTCTTCTTATATTCCGAGACGTTCTTGCGAAGGTGGACCTGGGCTTCTCTGCATTGCAACGCGTCTGAGTAACCTCCCCATGATGGAGATTACAATGTCCACCCCCACCTTGTTGGTTTAACAGCTGTAATACAGAGGCACGAACACGGACGTGAGGTGCGGGTGTTGATCAGTATGTTTCACATTACCTTGATTACTCTTCCTCCCGTTAAAAATACTACTACATTTTCAAGAGTTGTAGTGCCTTCGCTTTTCACAACAAAGCTGCAGAGTTCAATTCCCGTCATAGACACGACACTGGGAACCCAACTGTAAATGAACATACAGTTTACTGTTAAGGAAGGAAAAACAGTCTGAACCGGAACCTGCCACTCCACATTCAAGAAAACTTACGACGCACAATAAACTCACCAACTCTTCATCCCCAACAACCTAGCCTACTATGGAACTGCCATTACCTTACTATTACACTTGTAAAAAATAATTCACTTATTAAACGTCTCAGAATATTTGATCAATACTAATTTACGTCAATGTCTCGTGTAATAGCTAAGGATGCAGACCATTCGACGTCATTGCTTCCTGTGGTCATTTGGGGACGACAAAAATTTTTAAGAACCGTTGGCTGCACGTTCTGTGATACACATAATCGTAAGGTCTTCGTCAGAGGCAACAAACAACGAAAAATCAGAGCTACAAAATTATATGGGGAGGAATCCGTACATAAAGTAGAGATATGAACGGGTAAATAACAATGAGGAGCTAATTAGTTGAGTAACACAAGAGAACGTGTTTTATGTCCTGACATGCAGTGGCGGCTCGTGGATTTTATTCTGCATATGCTCAACCATAGAAATGAAAACCAATTAAGAGCACTGAGAAATTCGTTAATAGCAGAATATGTTGTCCATGTCCTTTGTACGCACTGTTCAACTTTTCGGAGATGTTACATTTTCGAAGAAGTTAAAAATGACGAAATCGTTTTTATGTTTTGTTGATTTTTCATGTTTTTTTTGTGTTTTTTTTAGGATGATTTAGGCCACACACCACTTCCTTTGTTCAACTATTTCACCTCCAAACAGTAAAAATTTAAAAACAGAACAGAGCGTCTTTGTCGTTGCAACCAGACAACCATGAAATCATATTTTACATAGAAGCATTACAGTTGCCTGTTCACGTACCTCGACTTTTATATGCAGATTGTTTTTGTTTACTATCCAATTTAGGCACTGGGCGGCCACCGTTTTGCAATTTTTTCTTTCTGGTAAGCTCGGAGAACTGAGTGCACTTTGTTTTATTTCGCTAACGCGATTTCAAACCGATTAATACTTGTCTGAACGACATATCAACAGGTATGGGCTCTTGCACGTGAGTTCATTTTGACTATGACGCAAGGATGTCTGTAGGGTTTAGTAGCTTTCTTTGTCATGACACCGGATTCAATGTGAGAGCGAGACACTATGGTTGTCTATAATGTCGGTACAGATACTGCAGAAGTCTTTCTCAGAACGCCAATAATTGGATATATATTTAAAGTATTTATTAAATTGTTGTTGTTCTTATCCTATTGGAAAACAATGGCAAGGCACACCACATTGAGGAATAGAGAAATAAAGCTGCCTGTCTACAACGAGAACAGCGGATCGAAAGATTGGGAGATAGACACAAATCTCTTTCTTATCAATAGGCCGGAGGACAGCCCTAGCTTCTATTCTAGAACATGGCATACCACCTCTACTCCAGACTTGGCCTTCTCCACGGTGGATATTCACCACAGGTAGCGACCACAGGCCAATTAGGCTAGAAGTTGATATGGAAGTAGGCCCACAGGAAATAAAACCGCTCCCACGTTGATATTATAAACGAGCCGACTGGGACAGATTTACAAACCTGACAGATGGGCTGTGTGAAACCATCAACACACGGAATAACAATATGAAACCCATGGTGGAAAGCCTCAGCAAAGCAATAATGCAAGCAGCCCCCGAAACCATCCCAAGAGGGGCAAGGAAAAACTACAAGCCATATTGGAACGATGAATTGCAGAAAGTGGAAGACGAAGTCTCAAATGCTAGGACCTTGGCAGAGAGAGAACAATCTATGGAGGCAAATTTCGCCCTCAAAGCCATCACGGCGAAATACAAAAGAACACTAAACCAAATAACAAGAGACAGCTGGAAAAACGAAACAGAAAGCCTTAATTTAGATAAAGAAGGGAACAAACTATGAAAGTTAGTCAGAGCCATGAATGACGAAACTCCATCAAACAAACAAATTACCATCAAGCAGGGCGACAACATGCTCACTGGAAAATAAGCAGCAAACGCCTTTGTTGAACATTATGCCAGAGCAAACCACACTGATGTCCCTACAGATAGGCATACAGACATTAGTGAAGAACAAAAGAGCCACGACAACAGCAATTTGGCATCAGAGGAGCACATGATGGCAAAACTAACAATGAATGAAATGGAAGAGGCCATGAGAACTTTAAAGAAAAAGAAATCGCCCGGAAAAGATAGGGTAACAAACGAAATGCTGATGGGGCTGGGCCAAACAGCAAAGAGGACGTTACTATCAGTCCTCAACCAAAGCTGGAAAAGGGGAATTGTACCGCATGCATAGAAAGATGCTGTAATTATACCAGTACCAAAGAAAGAAAAAGATAGAGCAGATTCAAATGGATACAGGCCTATCAGTCTACTGAGCTGTGTAGGCAAACTGATGGAGCGTATGATAAACACCAGACTGATGTGGCATCTGGAAGAAAAACACATACTAATTCCACAGCAAGCAGGCTTTAGACAGCATAGATCCACTGAGGACCAGATCACTCTCATAGCCCAGGAAATAGAGGATGCTTACCGGGAGAAAAAGCATACAGTAGCGGTTTGGGTGGATTTAGAGAAGGCATTTGACAAGGTGTGGAAAGAATCACTTAAAGTCAAGCTACGAAGAAGTGAAGTTTGTGGGAAAATGTACAGATGGATCAGCCACTACCTCAAAAACAGAACAGCCAGAGTTCAAATACAAGGGCAGATGAGCAAAAAGTTGACACTTGAGCAGGGAGTACCCCAAGGAGGAGTTCTGTCACCCACACTTTTCCTGGTGTATATAAACAACATCACAAAGAATATACCAAGAAGAGTCCACAGCTCCATGTTTGCAGACGATCTGGCTATGTGGACCTCTGAAAAGAATCTCGCCATAGCAAGAAATCGGATGCAGCAGGCCCTAATATCGCTGGAAGAGTGGGTGAACTCATGGCTGGTCAAAATAAATGAGGAAAAAACAACGGGTACGATATTCTCACTTTCAAACAAGCCCTAGAACACCAAAATAAGTCTTAACGGCAAATATCTGCTGCCAAACGATAACCCAAACTACCTGGGAGTCACATTTGATCGGCGCATGACATAGAAAAATCAGATCGAGAGAGACCAAATGAGAGCCAGAGAAAGAATGGCAATCATGAGGAAACTTGCTGGCACAAGCTGGGGAGCAGTCGAAAGTATACTAAAGAAACTGTACACTAAAAAGAGTGAGACCAGTTCTCGAGTATGACATTGGCATGGACAACAGCAGCAAAGGCGAACTTTGACAAAATTAGCAAACTTCAAAACCAAGCCATGAGAGTTATAACAGGAGGCATGACTCAACGCCAATTGTAGAACTTGAAAAGATTACAATTCTGCAATATATGACCGACAAAAGGGACTGCAGAGCCCAGCAGCAGGCAGAGAAACTCAGAAGAACTACAGACCATCCAATGCACCAGAGACTAAATAGATTTGGAAATGGGAAACTAAAACGGAGAAACTTTGCAGAAATAGCCAAAGCAAAGATGAACGAAGACCCTATAAACACATTAACAACACCAAAGCCCATCCCTACTGTACGCAAACCTACCTGGAAGCAGCATATATTTCCGGTGATGGCAGGTATACCAGGTATTGGAAACAAGAACAGCCAGACTGAAAAAGAAAGAAGAGACACAACCCTGAGGTACATGACGAAAACTACCCAAGTATGGACTGGACCCATACATACACCGACGGTTCTGTAACAAACACAACACAGAATGGAGAGACAGGGGTATTCCTGAGCCTACCAAAATAACACTGTGAGTGGCAACAGGAAAATACTCAAGCAATTTCAGAGCGGAGTCAGAGGCACTGAGGGCTGCAGCAGAAGCAATGCTGACAGGCAAAAGAAATTAAAGCCATATAGTCCTGTTTACAGATGCCCTGGCCGTAGTCACAGCACTAAAAAGCCAGAAAAATGCTGTACTTAATGATTTAAGAGCAGTACTCAACTATGCCAGCAGTCCGCTCCAAAAATAGTAGTGGTACAGTGGGTTCCATCCCATTGTAACATCCAAGGCAACGAGGCGGCAGACAGACTGGCAAAAGAAGGTGCAATACTACCACAACCAGATTCTAGTGTGACCTACGAAGCGTCCAAAAGGCTTATTAGAGCCAGATACATGGCCAAATGGGAAAGAGAACATACTGGCTACACAAAAAATGATGCCTATTACCAATTGAACAGAAGAGAGCAGGTCGTGGTCTTCAGACTCCGCACAAGCCACAACAGACTGAGGTACCACCTATTCAATAAACTGAAGATAGGTGGCACTGACAAATGCAATTGTGGTACCGGCAAAATGTGCTGCAAAACTGCCCGAAATACGAGGACCAGAGAAAGCATATGTGGCCATCACCAGTGCCAACACTAGACAAGCTCTATGGCAGTGTCGACAGCCTCAGGATGACCGCTGCTTTTTTTCTAAAAAATACAGGTTTTACGTCTGACAGCGTACGAAGAAAAAGAAGAAGAATTCCCGATTGTTGTTGTTATTATCCCCTAGCTGCTGAGCAGGCCTACTCTTGGCAGCCCAATGCCATTCTAATATATGCAGGTCTTCCGCAGTTGTGTCACTGCTCTGTACAGTGTGTTGGTAATTGTCGGCAGTTCTTGTAAGAATCTTTACCTTATGTCCGCAAGCGCCTTGCACTCAATGAGTAGATGTCGAACTGGTTCATCAGGATGAGATCAATGTCTGCACAATGACAGGTGCTGGGGATTGATGCGGTTCAAGTGGCTATTGCCTCTGGTATGTCCTGTTCGGAACTAAAAGATGAGACGTTGATCTCTTCGATGTAGTTTATTTCTGTCATCATTACTTTTTGGCTGTGACATTTCGCGTAATGCACTGCGACCCGTTGTTCCCGTCGCCCACCTGTTCATCCAGATTTCCAGGGTATTATTTTTAATAATTCGTGTTACTGTGTGGTTACTGCAGGGTATATCCAATTGTTGTTTAGAGGTTCCTGTTTTAGCCAATCTATCGGCCATTTCGTTCCCTAGTAGCCCACCATGTCAAGAGGTCCAATGCAAGGTGACATTTATCCTGTGGGCAGTGATGATGCTGTTGATCGTCCTCCCCACCAAGAATATCTCCTTTTCTTTGTATGGGATGTTCTTCGGCGCCTCCAGAACCGATTTTGAGTCACTAAAACTCACAAAGTCCAGGGGCAACAATTCGCCCAATTCAAGCTGTTTCCGAACGCAATGGTTCCCTGGTCGACCTAAAATTGGAACCGGTTCAGTACTGGAAGTAAATGCGGCTGGCGTGATGTTGACCACATCATCCACTAAGTGCCGTTGGTTACAAAACAATATGGGCCTTACACAATATTTCCTATGCGCCGCATCACGTGACGGGATTTTGTTGTTCTTCTAAGCTGTTTGTGCAAAATCTCAACTGATGTGTTTATAACCTTGGCCTCCGCTTCATCATTTAAACAGTTTTGGCTCCTGAATCATAAAACTCATAGAGACAACTAGAGACTGTCTCCAAAGCACATGTTTTCAGGATATTAGGTATAGTCTCGTTTGTAGCCGCCTTTTCCGTCAGGTGTGTTTTTAAGACTGGCAAAGCAAAGATTTTCCTACGGGTGTGGTCCAAAAAACTTATTTTTTCGTTTCTCTCTTCTCTGACAGATGCTGAATATGGCTTTTCTCTTCTGCCACATCGACTGTGGGCAATTGCTTCAGTCTTCTAGTTTGCTTCCACGTGTCTATTTGCACCCTATTTGGATGGTCATTTTCTTGTCTCTTGTATATCGCTACCGCTTCAGTCAGTGCCTCTTTTCTCCTGATATCTAGCTATTCTATATCTCTAACGCCGCTGTAGGTGTTGATCTCATCCCCCACAAATTAGTCTAAGAGCTTGATGCTGCACCCGGTCAATAGATAATATGTTATTTGTACTTACAGTGATCAGAATGGGAAGGCTGCAGTCCATCACCGATCGTGCAAATTTAAGGTATAGTTGCCGAAGAGTTTGTTAATCACCTCCCCAATTTGTACTAGCAAGTCTTTTGATTAAGTTGAAACGCTTGTTTGCTTTACCTCTGACATTGCAGATATGGCTGCCAAAATTTCAACTGTCTATCCAGCGTTACTCTCATATCAATTGGTGTATCCTCTTGTACTAGTAATTCCCCAATCATTTTGATGTTAATTGATCCATTTGTTACATACATAGCTAATTAATTATCATTACTTATTTACGTTTCAAAACATATCGTTTAGTAAAAATAACAATGGGGGAGGGGGGATGCGCGTGTGAGTCCATTGGCACCGGACGATAGAGGTAACGTTGGTTTCGCTTCTACTGTCGTTAAAAGGCGGTTTCTGAACATACCTATAAATAATTTTTCTAAACTGAATTTTAATCTACATACCGCCCCAGCCTCGCCATATTTTTAATTCGTAGACTTCATTGCACTAGACCTCAGTTGTGTGTGATGGTTTGTTGAACAGTTCCATTTCTCGCTGTCTAACCTTTCCAAACAGTATGTCAGGTACCTATTTCCATCAGGGTAGATTGCAGCATGTTGATAACGAAGACCACTACCTATGTAGAGAAAACACAGAACTCTACGACTCCGCTATACAGAAGCAACTTTGTGTACATTCTTCATCTGATGTCGGAAAAAGATGTCAGTACATTACTTCACCAGCAAATCCACAGACATGTACAATCTTTCCTCTTGTAAACACAACAAAGCTAGTCAAACTCCCATACACCCTCCTCTTGTAAACACAACAAAGCTAGTCAAACTCCCATACACCCTCCTCTTGTAAACACAACAAAGTTAGTCAAACTCCCATACACCCTCCTCTTGTAAACACAACAAAGTTAGTCAAACTCCCATACACCCTCCTCTTGTAAACACAACAAAGCTAGTCAAACTCCCATACACCCTCCTCTTATACACCAACAAAGTTAGCCAAACTCTCATACACCCTCCTCTTGTAAACACAACAAAGTTAGTCAAACTCTCATACACCCTCCTCTTGTAAACACAACAAAGTTAGTCAAACTCTCATACACCCTCCTCTTGTAAACACAACAAAGTTAGTCAAACTCGCATACACCCTCCTCTTGTAAACACAACAAAGTTAGTCAAAGTACCTTGGATCACATCTTGAGCTGTATGTTTCACCTGTCCCTTATTTCTCTTCTCTCTCACCTCAATCATCATTGTTTCACCTGTCCCTTATTTCTCTTCTCTCTCACCTCAATCATCATGTTTCACCTGTCCCTTATTACTCTTCTCTCCCACCTTGATGAGCATGTTTCACCTGACCTTATTTCTCTTCTCTCCCACCTCAATCATCATGTTTCACCTGACCTTATTTCTCTTCTCTCTCACCTTGATCAGCATGTTTCACCTGACCTTATTTCTCTTCTCTCTCACCTCAATCATCATGTTTCACCTGACCGTATTACTCTTCTCTCCCACCTTGATCAGCATGTTTCACCTGACCTTATTTCTCTTCTCTCTCACCTCAATCAGCATGTTTCACCTGTCCCTTATTACTCTTCTCTCCCACCTTGATCAGCATGTTTCACCTGACCTTATTTCTCTTCTCTCTCACCTCAATCATCATGTTTCACCTGACCGTATTACTCTTCTCTCCCACCTTGATCAGCATGTTTCACCTGACCTTATTTCTCTTCTCTCTCACCTTGATCAGCATGTTTCACCTGACCTTATTTCTCTTCTCTCTCACCTCAATCATCATGTTTCACCTGACCTTATTTCTCTTCTCTCTCACCTTGATCAGCATGTTTCACCAGACCTTATTACTCTTCTCTCCCACCTTGATCAGCATGTTTCACCTGACCTTATTTCTCTTCTCTCTCACCTCAATCAGCATGTTTCACCTGACCTTATTTCTCTTCTCTCCCACCTTGATCAGCATGTTTCACCTGACCTTATTTCTCTTCTCTCTCACCTCAATCATCATGTTTCACCTGACCGTATTACTCTTCTCTCCCACCTTGATCAGCATGTTTCACCTGACCTTATTTCTCTTCTCTCTCACCTTGATCAGCATGTTTCACCTGACCTTATTTCTCTTCTCTCTCACCTCAATCAGCATGTTTCACCTGTCCTTATTACTCTTCTCTCCCACCTTGATCAGCATGTTTCACCTTATCGTTATGCTCCTGGATAAGAATGGGAAGAAGTGGTTAAACACTTTTTCGAAGCTTAGAAAGTAATCGGATGTATCCAACAACCAGATTACCTAGATGTACATTGATTTCCGTAGCGTTTCCTTTCATTAAGTGAGGAGCGTTACCTCGCTCGAATCATGATCAAGTGTGACGTACATCAAGAACTCTCAGCATTCATACTGTTCTCTATCTGCCTAAAGAGACTGTTTATCAAAATGTCTGCCTAAAGTGCAGTAATACTGGTTCCCTCAAAATCACATAACATAAATCAAAACAGGGTAGCACAAAATATAGCCTCAAAATGGTTCGCGCACTAAAAGGCTAAAGTTCAATCCCAGTATCAGAAAAGTGTTGTAAAGGGCATGCAATACCCCATCGTACCATATAACAGCAGGGATTCATGCACAAAGGCCTGTTCGTGTTACTTGATACTGTAAAACGCAAACGTTAGTCATCAATTCAGTTACTGTAATGTTTGTGAATGGAAAACATTGCATTCGTTTTAAACAAGAACTTTAACAGAAGTCTATCGATATCTTGAGATTCTAAACTCTTAAAGGTTTCCTTCCAAAATTGGGAGATTGAGCCAGGACAATACTGTTTGTTGTTATTGTGGTATTATTGTCTCATGTTTGTTCCCAGTCGTTCCTCAGTCCCAAACCGAGTTGTTTTTTTCCCTATATACTTGAGTGTTGACCTTCTTGCCTACGTAACAGTCGGCCTAGGGTTAGTTCTGATAAATACTAAATTATTTTGAATAATAGTGTACAACAACATCAACCAACAAAAATAGGATTCGATGAAATTCGAAGAAAAGAAAACTTGATTATCTAGTCTTTGCCGTTGACATAAACTGTAAACCCCATAACACCAATCAGATCTTTGCTATAAGACATACAATACATGCATCTGTTTGTCCGTTTTGCTAAGAACATTATAATTATAAGTTCTAGGGAGGTGAAATTAAGAAAACTTATTCTATCTAGAATTTGCAAGTCATTGCAACTCTTTTCAGCTCCCTGCGTCGTTCCCTTCCTGGGTCAATTAACATGAAAACCCTCAAACTCTGAGCTATAACGGTGAGAAATTGTGCACGTCACATTCTATCTGGAATTACTATATCATTGAACTATTTTCTGCTCGCCGCATCAGAGTATACTAGACGCGATAATGCTATCTCAGGGAGAAAGTGAAGTAAAAGTGCTTCTATGTTGTCTTTCCTCATCGTGCAATCAAGGGTTAGTCCATGTTTGTCCTGAATGCCTCATTTATTGGTTACGCTGGTGAAGAATATATAAATCCCGTGCAAAGCCGGGTAGTAAGAGCTAGTGCTAAATCAAATAAGTATGCTTAATGAGAGGTCATGAGAGTGAATGAGTGAGTGTGTAAGTGAGTTAGTGAGTGAGGGAGTGAGTGAATGGGTGAGTGAGTGAGTGTGTGAGAAAGTTAGTAAGTGAATGAAGGAGTGAGCGAGTGAGTTAGTGAGCGAGTGAGTGAGGGAGTGAGTGAGTGAGTGAGTAAGTCAGTCAGTCAGTGAGTCAGTGAGTGAGTGAGTGTGTAAGTGAGTGAGTGGGGGAGTTAGTGAGTGAGGGGCAGACGATGAGTGAAAGATAACGAATGTTAGATTTGACAGAGATTTAGATAAAAATAACAAAAGTGAGAGCGACAGACAGTGAAAGAAACAGTAACAGAGGGAGTTACATAAAGAGTGAGCAATGGAAAATAAATGAGAGAGTGGCAGATGTCTCCTTCATGCCTCCCATTAGACACTTTCTTTCTATCCATGCCTCTAATCTTACATAATTCTCCAACCCAGATTTGTATCGATATTGCATCCGGAGAGTGAAACTGCCATCTCTCTTTTCCCCCTCGTGTTTGAAACCCTCTCCCTTTGCACTTTCTACTGGTTTGGCGATATATATGCCCCCTTTCCTCTATCGGTCTATCGGGCCAACCTCACCCTTGGCGTCCATTACTTCTGAAAATCAGGTTTAATCTCGTTTTCCCAGGAAAAACATAGGACATAAATCAATAGTCCACATGTAAGGATTCTTCAGGATTTCGTGTCGCGAACTTGTTTTTAATGTGTTCTTAATGTATGGAAGATTTACCAATATTTGGTCAGATGGGTTTCCATAGTTTCATTCTCATTACTTGTGTGTTGCTTCCATAGAAATACAGGGATACAACGTTGACTCTTCATCGATTTTTATTGTTGGCCATCTTCATGAAGTCCGCCCATCAGTGTCAAGTAGATATGATTTCTCTTCTGTTGTTCTTCGCAAGCTGTTCACTTGATTTCCTCACTCTTCTCTTCCCATTTCGTTTCCAATCCATCGCATATTTGTTATCTTGCCACGTTTCTTTCCGAGAATGTGTTCTAGCAATCTCAGTGGTCTCTCCTTAACCTGCAGCTCCAAGTTGTGTTGTCCAACTTTCTTGCCCTACATCTATGTTTGTTATTACTTCCTTGCCATACATCAATGTTTGTTATTACTTACTTGCCCTACATCTATGTTTGTTATTACTTCTTTGCCCTAGATCTATATTTGTTATTACTTCCTTGCCCTACATCTATGTTTGTTATTACTTCCTTACCATTCATCTATGTTTGTTATTTCTTCCTTTCCCTACATCAATGTTTGTTATTATTTCCTTGCCATACATCTATGTTTGTAATTACTTCCTTACTATACATCTATGTTTGTTATTACTTCCTGGCCATACAGCTATGTTTGTTATTACTTCCTTGCCATACATCAATGTTTGTTATTACTTCCTTGCCCTACATCTATGTTTGTAATTACTTCCTTACGATACATCTATGTTTGTGATTACTTCCTTACGATACATCTATGTTTGTTATTACTTCCTTGCCATACATCAATGTTTGTTATTACTTCCTTGCCCTACATCTATGTTTGTAATTACTTCCTTACGATACATCTATGTTTGTAATTACTTCCTTACGATACATCTATGTTTGTTATTACTTCCTGGCCATACATCTATGTTTGTTATTACTTCCTGGCCATAAATCTATGTTTGTTATTACTTCCTGGCCATACATCTATGTTTGTTATTACTTCCTGGCCATACATCTATGTTTGTTATTACATCTGGTCCCCTGACATAAATTACTTGGTCTGTTAAACATATTCCATAACTTATTTGTTTTCCTTTTCGATGTTACCAGAAACCTGGTCTAGCGCCTTGGAAATTGCCTCTATTCTTTTAGTACATGGCCCCCAGGGCCGCATCCACCTCTGCAAACATGTATGATTTAGCATGTTTGAGGATCGCGCGTTGTTTTTGTTGAATGCCCACAAGTAGTCAGATTACCTTTTTGTGCGCCATGAAAAGGGCGTTAAGTGGCGGGTTTCAGCAGCTTTCCCGTGCGTGCTGATGAAGGTGAACTAGTCCTCCAGCTGGTTGTGCTATGAATGTCGCTCATTACTAAAGAAATAGAACCACTTGGATGCACCCAAGGTCCCGCCATTGGCACCTCATTGAATACATTATCATCAGACGTAGGGATCGAGCGGATGCTATGGTAACGAAGAGCATGTGTAGTGCAGAATGTTGGACCGACCATCGACTTGTCATTGCCAAACTAAACTTCAAGATCCAGCCCAAAATGCGCACCCAGGGAAAGAAACCACCGAGGAGGCTAAATGTCTCTCAGCTGAAATACGAACAGACGAGAGAAGGCTTCCAGGAAGAGATGAGGGCAGACGATCTGAGCTTCGTTTTGAGAAGAACGACATCGGAGAGAACTGGGCATCATTGAGTAACATACTCTACGATACAGCTGTTAAACACATTGGCCAACTCACGCGCACGCATAAGGACTGGTTTGATGAGAACGATCTGGAAATACAGGGCCTTCTCGATGCAAAACATGAAGCGCACAGGGAATACCAGAGGGTCACATCATCTCCGGCAGCAAAAGCTGCCTTCAATACTGCTAGCAAAGCTGTCCAGACCAGGCTTAGAGAGATGCACGACTCCTGGCTCAGCAAAAGAGCTGACGAAATTCAGATGTTCGCCGAGCGTCATGACACCAAATGGTTTTACGAGGCACTGAAAGCTCTCTATGGCCCGCAGCCCTCTAGTAATACTCCAGTTCGCAGTGCGGATGGAGCGCTGCTAACAGATAAGGTTCAGATTCTAGACAGATGGGCAGACCACTTGTGCAAAATACTAAACTACCCATCTTCCATAAATGAAGAGGCCATCCGGCGAATGCCACAGGTGGAACTGAACCTGGCGTTGGATGAAGTCATCACTATCTATAGGAAAAGCTCCAGGAGCTGATGCAATACCAGCAGAGGTATATAAGACAGCTGGCCCATCCCTCACCAGAAGGATCACTGAACTCTTCTGTCACATGTGGGCTGAAGGAAACATTCCGCAGGAGCTAAAGGACGCCTCAATCGTTCACCTGTACAAAAGAAAAGGCAACAGTCAGGAATGCGACAATCATCGTGGAATATCGCTACTCTCCGTAGCATTCAAGATCCTAGCGCGCCTACTGCTAAAAAGGCTCAACAAACACCTTGAACAAAGCCACCACCTCCCAGAAAGGCAATGTGGATTCAGAGCCGGAAGAGGAACAGTGGACATGATTTTTGCCGCTCGCCAAGTACAAGAGAAGTGTCGAGAACAAAATCAGGCCTTGTACACCACATTTATTGATTTGACAAAGGCATTTGATACAGTAAACAGAGGAGGGCTGTGGATGATAATGTTTAAGTTTGGCTGCCCCAACAAGTTTATAACAATGGTGAAACAGCTACACAAAGGCATGTGTGCTCGTGTACTGGACAGCGGTGCAATCTCTAAAACGTTTCTAGTATCAAACGGAGTAAAACAAGGATTTGTACTCACCTCGACTTTGTTCAGCATGATGTTCGCGGCCACGATGACAGACGCCTTCAGATCACTGGAGCTTGGAATACCCATAAAGTACTGCACAGATGGCAAATTACTCAATCTCAGAAGAATGAAAGCCAAAACCAAAGTGGCTGGCGACATAATCAGGGAACTTGTATTTGCAGACGACTGCGCTCTAATGAGCAACTCAGAACTGAACATGCAGGTTGGAGTGAACTGGTTCTCTGCCGCGTGCAAAAATTTTGGTCTGACCATAAATGCCAAAAAAAACAGAAGTCATGTACCAACCAGCACCAGGCATACCGTACACAAAACCAGAGATTACAGTCAGCGGGCAGACGCTGAATGCCGTAGACAAATTCACATATCTGGGCAGCACGTTGTCGAGATCTGTCAGCCTAGAAGATGAGGTGTCAAGCAGAATAGCAAAGGCCAGCACAGCCTTTGGTAGAATACGCTCGATGGTCTGGGAACGTCGTGGCATCAGCGTCAATACCAAACTCAAAGTCTACCGTGCAACCATCATTCCAACCCTACTATACGCTTGCGAAAGCTGGACTGTATACTCTGGACATGCAAGAAGGTTACACCACTTCCACACAGGTTGCCTGAGGCGAATATTCCACATCCGATGGCAAGATCGTGTCACTGACATCGAGGTTCTCTTGAGAGCTAACATGCCCAGCATACATGCACCTCTAGAGAAAGCACGACTAGGATGGGCCGGACACCCCGTCCGTATGACAGACGAGCGGCCCCCAAAGAAGCTTCTCTACGGCGAGCTGAGAGAGGGATGGCGCGAGAGAGGGCGCCCAAAGAAACGTTTTGAAGACGGTCTGAAGGACTCACTGAAAAGTTGCCAGCAAGACATCGACACCTGGGAATGTCTTGTGCAAAACAGATCTGACTGGAGAAGCGCAATCAAATCGGGTGTAGCTGCCGGTGAAGACGAGTTGTGAAAGCCCAGAACAGACGAGAGACGCGGAAATCCCGAGCAGCGGGAACACCATCCCCTTCTACAAACCTCGTGTGCCCGATATGTAGCAGATGTTTTAGTGCCCACATTGGCCTGTTCAGCCATATGCGCACCCACACCCAACAGGGAAATTTGTGACAAGGATGATGTCGGCGGTCCTCATCGACAACGCTGGACAGCTATTATTATTATTGCCAAAGGGATCACGTCGATCGCTCCTGTTGTTAACTATGCTGTCATAAAAACAGTAAATCTCCTTGGAGACTTGCGTGAAAAGTGAGGTGGGAATATTGACCAGTATATTTTACCTTACCTTGACTGACAAATGACCTGACCTGTGTGTTTTGACTGATCGACGTTAGATTTCTCTCCCCAGGGGATCGTTTCGAAAATTCGAGTTGTGCCCTAAATTTATCTATATTGTCTCAAATCGTCCTTATTTAAAGCTGGATTTCAGTTTTGGAAAAAGGCCTAGTGCGATGGTCTCTAACACATCATCCCTGACAGCAGTGCCATTTATAAGATTACCTTGTTATAATTTGGACATTATTTCAAGAGCTTTGTTGAAATCCAGTCGGCTTTTTCCAACTTCGCTGATTGGTTTGGTTGGTTTGGTTGGTTTCTAATGCCCACAATGGGTTGGTAACCCTTTTGTGAGCCCTGAAAGGAACGGAACTTGTGGCAGAATGTAGTAGCTTTCCTGACATCCCGAGGGTGCTGATGAAGTAGACCGGGATTCTCCATGTGGTTGTGCAATGCTTGGCTTCATCTGCGTGTCACTCAAAACTACGGGGATCACGTCAAACCTCACCTTGTTAGCCATACTGTTGTCCTCGAAAACAGCCCGTTTCCAGGACGACCAACGAGGAGGTCAGGTGAGGGTCATGGCCAGTATATTTCTCCTGACCCTAACTAACATTCTCTGATCATTATGTTTTGCCTGACCAGATGTTAGGCTCATCGTCCATCCCCACTTGGCTAGAAGTATATTACTAAAAGCTAGAGCTCTGTTTCCTGAAAGGAATGTATTTACGTCAAACATGTTGACCATCTATATGCTTCTTGCGAAAGTCCATATTTGATGAACAGAACCTGTTGTTCGCATAGTTGATGAGTTCTTTCCCAAGCATTTGCTGAACAGTGAGCGCAGAACATGCAAACCCTCGTCAGCGGGACAGAAGCAACGATATAGAGAATCCTTAAAAATGTTTCAACATTGATGTATTGATGCCACCTTCGGGGAGATGCTTGTACAGAGCCGTTTTACCTATCGTGGTAGTATCACACAAGGTGCTCAGATCGTGGAGCAAAACGTCATGGCCGACGTTAAAAAAAAGCGAGTCACCCGAAATAACAGAACACACTACAGCCCCACAACAATATGGGTGTCCCAAGTGGTGCGGCAGAGTCTGCCGTGCCAGGATTAGATTTTATGAGATTACGTCTCACAGTACAAATCTCATGCTGTCGCCACCTTTCTTTGCGATGGCCAACTATGCATGTGAATATGTTCATCTCATGAGAGGTGAAAACTGATCAACTACCACTGCGCATGACTAGTGAAGCCAACGAACCTGTTCAAGCCTGGCCTGATGATCAGGAAAGAGATGGTCTATGCCAACCCCAGAACCAACAGCCCAGACCCTTCTACCACGAGCATGACAGCACTGTGGTTATTACGGTCAGATACCGCACCGAGACGAGAACACAAATAAAACCCACTTTACGACCAATAGACCTTCATCAGCGACAACAAATAGAAACAATGCTGAACTAGAAAATCAACATATAAGGAATAAATGTTCTACTTATCTGATATAGTGGCTGTCATCGCTACTGGTTGGGTCGGAAACTTGACTGACAATTTAGGTAAGCGGTCAAATAAGGTGGCCAGAAGAGCGTAAGAAGTGAGGGGCAAAGAACCGGATAAGCCAGTGGCGACAAAATATGGAAATGGCAAAATAGTGATCCAAGTGAGGGGAACAAAAAAGAAAGTGATATAAGCCGGGAGGGGAAAGAAAGATTGATATAATGAGTGGGGGAAGTGGGGAGTCTGATATACGAAAAGCGCGAGGGGATAAAGCAAAGCAAATAGATGCGGGCTGTATGAGATTTTAAGAAAAGGTATGAAAGATATTAATGCCATGTGGTTGGAGGCAACCCATGTTGCAGATAAATCTGTTCTCAAGGGCAAATCGATGACGATCATCAGAGAAACAAGAAACTAGACCAGTGACACTAACACCAGCCTTACCCCGGTGCTCAGGACCATTGAAGTGGCTGGCAATTGGGGAACAAGTGCGTTTCCGGATATCATTGAAGTGTTGGCGGAAACGCTCACGCAGTTCCATACAAGTTTCCCCAATGTTCATCATACCACATTGGCGGCACATGATACAATAGACGAGGTTACGGGAATTGCATGTGAATCCCTCTTTGATGAAGAATTCTGCTTTAGGAAAGGTAATGGAGCGAGAGAAAACGACATAAGGGACGGTAACACATCCACGTGCATTTTTGCACGACCTGGTGCCTGGAAGGCTATGAGGGCTGGTGTGTAGGTGACTACTGACCAGCAAGTCCCTCAGGCATCTGCGCCGTTATATTGTTTTTAGCACATTGCCAACAAATAAAGTGAGAAAAAGTTAGCAACAAGAAAGCCTACATAATTGGCAGATACTCAAAAGTGGATAGTTTTGTTTGTCTGGGGAGTAATCTAGACTTAAATTAAGGGGCAGAACAGGAAATTAATGTCAGGATCAATAAAACCAGTCCTTTTTAGCTTTCTCGGTCCGAAATTGAATTCGCATCATTCTCTCTGAGAAATCAGATTAGACAGTTCTACATTAATGTCAAATCTACATAGCTGCCTAGTCCGAAGACTAGGTTTGTAACCCGGAGTATCAAATCCAGACATTCAACAACAGATGTCTCCTTTATGTTGACCTCTTCATCTATCATCGTCAGTGTTATCGATGTGTCCCTCCAGTTGGCGAAGTAAAGGTACTTCTTCTTCTTCTTCATCTTCTTCTTCTTCGTACGCTGTCAGACGTCAATTTTGTTCAAAGAAAGCAGCAGTCATCCTGAGGCTGTTGACACTGCCATAGAGCTTGTCTAGTGTTGGCAATAGTGATGGCCACATGCGCTTTCTCTGGTTCTCGTATATCGGGCAATTTTTCAGCAGATGTTCAGCGGTCATTTTCCCTGTACCACATATACGTACAGTACTGCGTTTTGATTTATCTAAACCAGCTTTTAGGGAATTCCGTATTCATTAGTTTTAAGGGTGATTTAATCGTTGTGACATAGTGAGGCTGCTCACACCACGTTATTATCAGACCTTTATTATACCGTCTGGCTAACGTGTTACTAGAGCTTTCGGCTTTTACCACAACAGTACCCGGTTCGATTCCCGTTATTGGCTCGGCTAAGTCAACCCGTCTGTAAATTGGAATCTGGCTTACTGTTAGAGAAGGAAAACAGTCAACAGCCGACACCATCTCATACACAAGTTGGGGTCTCGTATAATCTGCACCAACCTTTGCTATATTCTGTGTGTGTATGTATGTTAATATAAATATACACACACAAAGAAATGGATAATTCATACAAAAGTATAAAAAAAATATATAAATATTCAATAATAAAAAATAAATATAAATATATACGCACACAATCAAACAAACACACGCACACATATACACAAATGCATACACATGTATATATGTACACTCGTATGTGTGACGTATTTCAAGTTCACAATGAGCAACAGAAGCGTGTAGGTGGCAAAGAATGCGCCGATCCCACAGCCCATGTGGGAGTGCAGCTATAGGTTACCTCCCGTCTGACGGAATGTGCGTCATTTTGATGTGAGAACCATGGCACGCGCTTCTGATGATTAAGGTATTTATAACACTTTCGATATACTTGCATTGTCAAGACGATATTCTGGTCGACGTGGGGTCCCTTCCTGGGGAAGAAAGAAGATAATCGCTTTTATTCGAAGAATTTATCTTCTCGTACGTCACACTTTAAAAAAATGTCTACACGTGCAGTCCAGTTCTCAGGATAAAGGATGCTGGGGTGGAGAGTTCTTTAAGTCCTCCAAACAGCTTTCAGTGGAAATTCGTGTGCCTTTTCACAAGGCATGCTAAAGAGACCTCCAGTAGCCGATGGTGTGTTTTGTAGAGGGTCACAGCTCGGCACTGCTCCTATCTGGAGGGACTTCAGAGCCTGAAGGTGGGTTTTTGTCGAGGCTCACAACTCGGCACTGCTCTTATCTGGAGAGACTTCAGAGGCTGAAGGTGGGTTCTGACGAGGCTCATTTGCGGGCACTGCTGATACCTGGAGGGACTTCTCAGTGCGATCCCTACATCGATTAATTTTAGACTTGTGTGTAGATATACACAAAAGGCTTGGAGAGTTGCGTAGTACCATGGTTGCTTGTGCGCCTCCAGATCTAGTACCTATGTCTTCAGGACCTGTTCTATGACGGAGTGTGCTCTACGCCCTCTTTTGGCTGAGGACTTTGACTTCGTCTTAAACTCATTTATAGAAACCGCAATAGCAAGAGCAGACTATCTGCTATGGCACTCTAATGTGATACGTTTAGCTGCAGGTTTATGCTAAGTTTGGAGCGAAATGCGAAAGTAGATCCCACGGAATGAACAGTCCCAACAATTTAGTCTGAGATCCTCTAAAGATCTCTTGGAATGTACAACCCCAACCATGTAGTCTGAGATCCTCTAAAGATCTCTTGGAATGTACAACCCCAACCATGTAGTCTGAGAGCCTCTAAAGATCTCATGAAATGTACAACCCCAACCATGTAGTCTGAGAGCCTCTAAAGATATCATGGAATGTATAACCCCAACCATGTAGTCTGAGATCCTCTAAAGATCTCACGGAATGAACAGCCCCAACCATGTAGTCTGAGATCCTCTAAAGATCTCACGGAATGAACAGCCCCAACCATGTAGTCTGAGATCCTCTAAAGATCTCTTGGAATGTACAACCCCAACCATGTAGTCTGAGAGCCTCTAAAGAGCTCATGGAATGTACAACCCCAACCATGTAGTCTGAGAGCCTCTAAAGATCTCATGGAATGTATAACCCCAACCATGTAGTCTGAGAGCCTCTAAAGATCTCATGGAATGTACAGTCACAACCATGCAGTCTGAGATCCTCTAAAGATCTCATGGAATGTACAACCACAGCCATGTAGTCCCGGAAAATTTGATAAGATCATCTCTCGGTGTAGAGAAGTCATAACCTTTAAAGTCTTAAAACATTTGATCTCACCCCTTGGCGGATGTCACCTACAACAGTTTAGGATGAGTTTTTATTTAAATATCTCAGCTCTGGATCGATGTTCAGCCACATCCATGAAGTCTGAGAACCTTTGAAGATCTCACCTCTGTGTGGAGAAAAGACAAACATATCCTCTACTTGTTTATGTTATGTTGACCTTTATGGAATTCAGAATCGTGTGGATACACTTTCACCGTGAATCGGATGCAAATAAAACAATAATGTAAGATTCCACGATAGTTGGGAGTACACAAAAAAGTAACGATTGAAAACTAGATTTTCTAGAGATCAGAGAAACCAACAAATAGAATGAAGATTAATGTCTGCACGAGATAGATCAAAGGTAATGACTAACTGGCATACGATACATTAAACTGGTTTTGTGAGTTTATTATGACATTAAAACAAAGTAACATCTGAAATGCAAATTTAGTGATGAAATATCAATAATGTATACGACCAAACCAATAATAATGTGCAGATAGTACAGCACAAATAAATTGTTATGCTGTAACAAAATTCGAGTATAAAGTGGTTGTTCTATGAGTCAGCATCTAATGGAAGCATGTCTGAAATAAAAACCCTGAGCATTACATAAAATGAAGCCAAGACCATAATTAAAGCCAACTTCAGAGGGAAATTGACTGGTCAACACCCCGACTTCCGAAAAGAATACAGCTACTTTAATTTAACTAGAGAAGAGCAAGCCATCATCTTCAGACTGAGAACTGGTCATAACAGACTGAAGGGTCATCTTTACAACAAAATGAGGATTAGAACAGATGAAAGGTGCTCATGTAGGGAGCATACTATTACCATGGAAGACATCCTACAAAGCTGCATGTTCACGCAGGAAAAGATAGAACAATACTGATCTCTCGAGGCAGACATGAGACAAAAACTGTATGAAAATAAAACAGTTTACAAGCAACGGTGGTCTTTGTAAGAGAAACTGGAACCTTGATCTGAGATTGAACGAAGAAGAAGATAAAAAAAACCTCTGTAATAATGCAGTAACGATAAAAGTGATTAAGGTCTTTTTATAGCTGGAAGTTGCCATCGGCGATGAAGTGTTGGAAACGTAACTTCTTTACACTGGTTCTGAAGTCTCTACGGACTCTGTAGTCTGTATGCAACCGTTTTATCTACTCAACTTGATCTAAAAATAACTTTGTAGATCCAATCTATTTTAAATGAATTTACTTACTCTTCCCACTATTTCATGTGACAATTCCTTCCAAGCATTCATCGCTCTCTGACGAAGAAAATATTTAATAATGTCTGATCTGGACCTTTCTAAAATTAATATGTAGCTCTGCCCCCTTGTTCTTGTAGCCGGTCGCAGTTTTTTTTTAGACTTGCTCAAGTTTAATTTATCCTTTCCCTTACAGAGGAAGACTAACGTATGGTCGGGCAACATATACTGATCAGACATGTTAGTCAGGGTCAGGCAACATATACTGATCAGACATGTTAGTCAGGGCCAGGCAAAATATACTGATCAGACACGTTAGTCAGGGTCGGGCAACATATACTGATCAGACATGTTAGTCAGGGTCGGGCAACATGTACTAATTAGACATGTTAGTCAGGGTCGGGCAACATATACTGATCAGACATGTTAGTCAGGGTCGGGCAACATATACTGATCAGACATGTTAGTCAGGGTCGGGCAACATATACTGATCAGACATTATTAGTCAGGGTCAGGCAACATATACTGATCGGACATGTTAGTCAGGGTCAGGCAACATATACTGATCAGACATTATTAGTCAGGGTCGGGCAACATATACTGATCAGACATGTTAGTCAGGGTCAGGCAAATTATACTGATCAGACATGTTAGTCAGGGTCAGGAAAAATATACTAACCAAGACCCTCACCTTGGTTTCCTTTTAGCCTGGAATCGAACTGTTTCCTGGCATCCTGGCTAACGAGGTGAGGGATCAACGTGATCCCCGTAGTAGTGAGCGACACGCAAATGAAGCCAAGCATAGCACAACCGCCTGGAGGACCACGGCCCACTTTCATCAGCACGCTCGGGATGTGAGGAAAGCTACTGCATTCCGCCACTTAACGTCCTTTTCAGTGCGCACAAAAAAGTAAACCTACTCATTGTGGGTATTTGAAACAACAACAACCCTTCCCCACTATTTCCAACGGCAATTCATTCCAAACGTGTATCGCTCTCTGACAAAGAACATATTTCAAAAATATCTCATCTGGATTTGTCTTTAATTAATATGTAATTGTGTCCCCTTGTTCTTGTAGCCGGCTGTAGTTTTTACAAACTTGTTAAAGTCTCATTTATCGTTTTCCTTATAAAAATGTTTGGGCCTCTTCGAGTACGATGTCATTAGCAGTTCTTGCAGTACATGGGATCCGCGGCATTCTTCTGAAACACCACATCTCCGTTGCTTCTAAAGATGTATGCGTTTCCTCGCTGATTGTCCATAATTCACTACCATATGTCACCACTGGTTCCACGTTTAACAAACTACCGTACACCAAATAAACTTACTCTGATAACATAATAACTCGTGTAAGTTTTACAACATGGAATGACAATAAAAACACACATTTCCACCATGCACGTTTACCGCTTGCCTTTCAATCTGCGAAACGCAACCTTGCTCCTAAATTTCTTAATTTCCTTGCATTTTCCCTGTGCATTTGGTATCGGTGAAGAACATCCGGTGCACAATGCCAGTACGTGTACAAGTAACGGGCTTGATGTGGTGTCGGTAACCAACATGAAGTTTAACCTATGACGTGCGCATAATGTCAGAGATGTGTACCACATGTCTAAAACATTATGATCTGTGTTCTGACTGGTTCTTATAACATGTGGCATGTGTTAGTGAACATGACGTTACTCGTCGAAGTAGTGTCCTAATTCTTTTTTACTGAAAGGAATTCTTGAAAATTCATCATCGGCAAGTCATTCAGTCCTGTGAATAGTTTAGGCCCCCGCCGCATCATCAAGTCATTCAGTCCTGGGACTGGTTTGGTACCAAGACCCGACCATCTAGTCATTCAGTTATGGGACTAGTTTGGGACCAGGACCCCACCATCTAGTCATTCAGTTATGGGACTAGTTTCGGACTAAGACCCTACCATCTAGTCATTCAGTTATGGGACCAGTTTGGGACCAAGACCCCATAATCTAGTCATTCAGTTATGGGACTAGTTTGGGACCAAGACCCTACCATCTAGTCATTCAGTAATGGGACTAGTTTGGGACCAAGACTCCACCATCTAGTCATTCAGTTATGGGACTAGTTTGGGACCAAGACCCCACCATCTAGTCATTCAGTTATGGGACTAGTTTGGGACCAAGACTCCACCATCTAGTCATTCAGTTATGGGACTAGTTTGGGACCAAGACCCCACCATCTAGTCATTCAGTTATGGGACTAGTTTGGGACCAAGACCCCACCATCTAGTCATTCAGTTATGGGACTAGTTTGGGACCAAGACCCCACCATCTAGTCATTCAGTTATGGGACTAGTTTGGGACCAAGACCCTACCATCTAGTCATTCAGTTATGGGGGACTAGTTTGGGACCAAGACCCCACCATCTAGTCATTCAGTTATGGGACTAGTTTGGGACCAAGACCCCACCATCTAGTCATTCAGTTATGGGACCAGTTTGGGACCAAGACCCCACCACCTAGTCATTCAGTTATGGGACTAGTCTGGGACCAAGACCCCACCATCTAGTCATTCAGTTATGGGACTAGTTTGGGAACAAGACCCCACCATCTAGTTATTCAGTTATGGGACTAGTTTGGGACCAAGACCCTACCATCTAGTCATTCTTCTTCTTCTTCGCAGTCAGACAGTAACCATTATTTTTTCGAAAAAAGCGGCGGTCATCCTGAGGCTGTCGCCACTGCCATAGAGCTTGTCTTGCAGTTCCACTGGTGATGGCCACATCTGCTCTCTCTGATCCTCGTATGTCGGGCAGTTCTGCAGCAGATGTTCCGCGGTCATTTTACCAGTACCGCACGGGCATTCGTCGGTACCACCTATCTTCAATTTGTTGAATAGGTGGTACCTCAGTCTATTGTGGCCAGTGCGAAGTCTGAAGACAACGACCTGCTCTCTTCGGTTCAACTGGTAATAGGCATCGTTTTTGGTGTAACCAGTATGTTCGGTTTCCCATTTGGTCATGTATCTGGCTTTTATAAGCCGTTTTGACTCTTCGTACGTCATACTAGTATCTGTTTGTGGTAGTCTTGCACCTTCTTTTGCCAGTCTGTCTGTCTCCTCGTTGCCTTGAATGTTGCAGTGTGATGGGACCCACTGTACCACTACCCTTTTTGGTGCGGACTGCTGGCACAGTTTGCAGAGTGCTGCTCTTAAGTCATTAAGCTCAGTGTTTTTCTGGCTTTTTATCGCTGTGACTATGGCGAGAGCATCTGTAATCAGGACTATATGGCTTTCATTTTCTTTATGCGTCACCAGTTCTTCCACTGCCGCCGTCAGTGCCTCTGCCTCCGCTCTGAAATTGCTTGTATACTTACCAGTAGCGAATGACAGTGTTATTTTTCTGCCATTTGGTAGGTTCAGGAATGCTCCTGCCCCTCCGTTCTGTGTAGTGTTTGTTACAGAACCGTCGTTGTATGCATGGGTCCAGTCCATGCTTGGGTAGTTTTTCGATGTAAAGCTTAGGGTAGTATCTCTCCTTTCTTTTTCAGTCTGGCAGTTTTGGTTTCCAATACCTGGTATATTTTCTACCACCTCTGGAAATATATCCTGCCTCCAGGTAGGTTTTCGTACAGTAGTGATGGGTTTTGGTGTTGTTAGTGCGTTTATGGGATCTTCGTGCATCTTTGCTTTGGCTATTTCTGCAAAGTTTCTCTGCTTTAGTTTCCCATTTCCCAAATTGTTTAGTCTCTGGTGCATTGGATGGTCGGTCAGTCTCCGGAGTTTCTCTGACTGCAGCTGGGCTCTGCAGTCTCTTCTATCGGTCATGGATTGCAGTTTTGTAATCTTTTCAAGTTCTACAATTGGAGTTGACTTTATGCCACCTTTTATAACTCTCATGGCTTGGTTTTGAAGTTTTCTAACTTTATCGAAGTTCGCCTTTGCTGCTTTTGTCCATGCCGCAATGCCATACTCGAGAACTGGTCTCACTCTTCCAGTGTACAGTTTCTTTAGTATGCTTTCGTCTGCTCCCCAGCTTGTGCCAGCAAGTTTCCTCATGATTGCCATTCTTTCTCTGGCTCTCATTTGGTTTCTCTCGATCTGACATTTCCATGCCATGCGCCGATCAAATGTGACTCCCAGATAGTTTGGGTTGTCGTTTGGCTGCAGGAATTTGCCATTTAAACTTAACTTGGTATTTTGGGGTTTGATGGAAAGCGAGAATATTGTGCATGTGGTTTTCTCCTCGTTTATTTTGACCAGCCATGAGTTCGCCCACTCTTCCAGCGATGTTAGGGCCTGCTGCATCCGATTTCTTGCTATGGTGAGATTCTTTTCAGAGATCCACATAGCCAGATCGTCTGCAAACATTGAGCTATGGACTCTTCTTGGTATATTCTCTGTAATGTCGTTTATATACACCAGGAAGAGTGTGGGTGACAGTACTCCCCCTTGGGGTACTCCCTGCTCGAGTGTCACCTTTCTGCTCATCTGCCCTTGTACTTGGACTCTAGCCGTTCTGTTTTTGAGGTAGTGGTTGATCCACTTGTACATTTTCCCACAGACATCACTTCTTCTTAGCTTGACTCTAAGTCCATCTTTCCAGACTTTGTCAAATGCCTTTTCCAGGTCCACCCAAACCGCTACTGTGTGTTTCTGTGCCTGGTAGGCATCTTCTTTTTCCTGGGCTATGAGGATGCCCTGGTCCTCAGTGGATTTGTTCTGTCTAAAGCCGGCTTGCTGTGGAATTAGTATTCGTTTTTCTTCCAGATGCCACATCAGTCTGGTGTTTATCATACGTTCCATCAGTTTGCCAACACCGCTCAGTAGGCTGATAGGCCTGTATCCATTTGGATCTGCTCTATCTTTTTCTTTCTTTGGTACTGGTATAATCACAGCATCTTTCCATGCATGCGGTACAATTCCCCTTTCCCAGCTTTGGTTCAGGACTGATAGTAACTTTCTCTTTGCTGTTTGGCCCAACCCCATCAGCATTTCGTTTGCTACGCCATTTTTCCGGGTGATTTCTTTTTCTTTAGAGTTATGTATGCCTATTTGTAGAGACGTCAATGTGGTTTGCTCTGGCATAATGTTCTATAAAGGCGGTTGGTGCTTTTTTTTCCAGTGAGCATGTTGTCGCTCTGCTTGATGGTAATTTGTTTGTTTGATGGAGTTTCGTCATTCATGGCTCTGACTAACTTCCATAATTTGTTTCCTTCTTTATCTAAATTGAGGCTTTCTCTTGTTATTTGGTTTAGAGTGTATTTGTATTTCAGTTCTTAATTCGACCCGTTCTTCGTCAAGGGGTGGTCACCCATGAGGGGGTCCCAACTAAGGTTCCAGTCGTTTCTGTCGTGGGTGCGTGTCGTCCAGTGGGATAGCAGTCTGTCTATTGTGGAGTCGTGTAGGTTGTGCTTGTCTAGTGAATCTCCCCAATGAGCTGTGGGCCGTCCTCGAGGTCTCTTTTTGTCGCGCTGGTACCATATAGGGGTTATGGTTCTCGATCGTTCGTCAGCAATAGCTGATAAACAGTATATGTATGCCGACTCTGTGCTACCAGTGCCAAACATGGCCTCTATCCAGGGCGCGCGAGAGCAGAATTTCGACGTGTGAAATGAAGTGTTTGAGGAAGGTCATTGGTGTTAACAGAAGAGACAGAATGCGGAACGACTACATTCGAAGTATGGTCGGCACTACGTCTTGTGCCGAATACATTTCCAGGCAGAAAAAAAGTTGGTTTGGTCATCTCATGAGAATGCATCCTCATCGACTTCCACTGATGGCTTACAATGCTGGTAAATCTGGCTACAGGGCAAGGGGGTGGCCGTGAGGTAGGTGTATAGATGACATTAGAGTGATTGGTCAGCGGCAAGGGCTCACATTGACTGACGGAACGCACTTGGCGCAGAATAGACGAACTAAGCTCCCCATGACGCTTAACGGCACAAGGGAAAAGAAAACTAACTAGCTATATTTTTTTCTTCTTTTTCTTCTTCTTTTTCCTTTTCCTCTTTTTTATCTTCTTCCATTTTCTTTTAGTTTTTTTATTCCTATTTTCGTCTTCAAATTATTTTTCTTCCTTATTTTCTTTTTTTTCTTTTTTTCTTCTCTTATTTTTCTTCATCGTCTTCTCTTTTTTTCTTGTTCACTTTTCATCTGCTACTTCTTCGTCTTCTTTTCCATGTTGCTATTTTTTTTTTCTTCTTTTTTCCTGCTTTTTTCTCATCTTCTTCTTATTCTGCCTCTTCTTTTTCAGCTTCTGTTTATTCCTCTTCTTCTTTTTCCTTTTGCTTCTTCGTTTTTTATCTTCTTCTTTTCGTGCATGTTTTTTCTTCATCTTTTTGTTCTTCATCGCCTTATTCTCCTTCTTTTTCCTGCTTTTTTTAATTCTTTTTCTTGTTCTTCTTCTGCTTCCTCTTTTTCTTCAGATTATTTTTATTTTTCGTTTTCTTTTAGCTTCCTTTTTCCTCTTCTTTTGTTTATCTTGCTCTTATTCTCTACTACTTTTTCTTCTACTGTTCTTATTTGTCTGCTTCTTCTTCATTTTCACCTTGTGGTGCAAGGGAAAACAGGATATTAAACTCGTTAGTTATGTTGGTGGGGTGGCGGGGAGTTTCCTGCCTTTAGAGCCTTTATTCAAACCTGCAAGGCTTATCTATGCTCAGCAGATACTTGACCTCGGTGCAAGAATTTGTATGAATGCCACAACTTGGAATGCGTTCTACAGTAGAGGGGCTGTATATATATGTATATTTTATATGTATTTATGTATGTATATATATATGTATATATAAATATATATAAATGTCAGTGTTTTTCGTCTTTTAAGATACACTTTCCATGTGACAGTTGACACGTTCTCATTTCTGTCACTGTCACATAGAACTAACGGAATCCACATAGAAAGCAGTGGTTGTATAAAATTCTTATATTCACGTATTTTTCCAGCACACGTGGCCAAGCAGTGCAGGTCGATCTATATGTTAGACATTGTTGCTGTAAGCGATTGGGCGGGGCAGACTAAGTTAGGTTGCCTTGGAAACCACCTATTGCATTCAACTTCTGCTATTCCTCTACGTCTATATCTTTATTTCTTATTTTTCCTTCCGGTCATCCGAAATTCCTTTTTCCTTCATTTTGTCTACTAATTTTTGTTTTTAATTTGTTTATTCAACGAACCTGGGAGACTTTGGAAAATTGCCATAGATACAAGTTTTACGCACTCTCTTTTCTCTTCTCCATTTATTTTCTTCATTATACTTTTTTTACTTTTATTCGAGTTGTTTTTATTTTCTTATTATACTGTTTTATGTCTACTTTTTAGAAAAACATATCCTTCATTACTCATCTTGTCTTTTCTCATAACTGTGTTCTTTATTTTAGTTATATTTATATGCAGCCCTGAAGCAAATGAGGGGTTAGACCGCCTGCTTCTCATGCCGAATGTACCAGGTTCAATTCCCAGTCATGCATCTTACAGGGAACAAGACAGAGAAGTATGAAACTGGTCACCATCCTTAAACATAACACATACACATCTCACCAACCTTAAACATAATACAAACACCTCTCACCAGCCTTACACATAACACAAACACCTCTCACCAACCTTAAACATAACACAAACACCTCTCACCAGCCTTATACAAAACACAAACACATCTCACCAACCTTAAACATAACACAAACACCTCTCACCAGCCTTACACAAAACACAAACACATCTCACCAACCTTAAACATAACACAAACACCTCTCACCAGCCTTATACAAAACACAAACACATCTCACCAACCTTAAACATAACACAAACACCTCTCACCAGCCTTACACATAACACAAACACCTCTCACCAACCTTAAACATAACACAAACACCTCTCACCAGCCTTACACAAAACACAAATACCTCTCACCAGTCTTTCACAAAAACACAAACACATCTCACCAACCTTAAATATACCACAAATACTTCTCACCAACCTTAAACATAACACAAACACTTCTCACCAACCTTAAACATAACACAAACACCTCTCACCAACCTTAAACATAACACAAACACCTCTCACCAGCCTTACACAAAACACAAACACCTCTCACCAGTCTTTCACAAAAACACAAACACATCTCACCAACCTTAAATATACCACAAATACCTCTCACCAACCTTAAACATAACACAAACACTTCTCACCAACCTTAAACATAACACAAACACCTCTCACCAACTTTAAACAAAACACAAACACCTCTCACCAGCCTTACACAAAACACAAACACATCTCACCAACCTTAAATATAACACAAACACCTCTCACCAACCTTAAACATAACTCAAACACCTCTCACCAACCTTAAACAAAACACAAACACCTCTCACCAACCTTAAACATAACACAAACACCTCTAACCAACCTTAAACATAACACAAACACCTCTCACCAACCTTAAACATAACACAAACACCTCTCAGCAACCTTAAACATAACACAAACACCTCACAAACCTTAAACAGCACTCGAACATTGTTCAAAGTCCGTTGCATCGATCGACCACTACCATGATCAACTGCTGAGCCTATGTTTATGAGTAGCGTGTCGACAGAAATCCCTACAGTCTCCCCAGGTGGAGCCGAGTACTCCACTGCATTGGGACGGGGGCAGGGAGGAGTGTGTTAAACCAATGTTTGTGTCAGTCTTTCCGAGGTTGTTCATGTCAAACTCCCTGTGTTTCCGTGTTCCACCGCCGAGGCTTCTGGTTGTGTCCACCTGTTGGTCAGCATGACCCTTTCTGTGCTGAGAATACGAGGTTGGGAGAGGTATCGTATAACCTCCGATGGAGGGCGGAGCGGGCTGGAGGAAGTCGGCTTCAATCCGAGCAAAAAGGTCCTTGAGTAGTGGTAACCTGGACAGAATTCTAGTGTAAAGTTAAGCGGAATGTTGAGCTCCATTATGTACTGGGTCCCAGGGTTTAAGCCAGGCATAAAATGCAGCAAAATAAACAGGATAACCGATCAAAAGCAAGTGGAATCGATGCACTTTCGATCGGTTATCCACATAATAGATGCATCAAACACGATTCCCTCATGCCCATATAGAGGGATCCTCAAATGCGGTTTCTCATAAGTCTACATAATGGATGCATCAAATTCGGTTCGCTTTTAAGTCCATATAGAGGCAGCATCAAATACGGTTCCCTCATAAGTCTTCATAATGGATGCATCAAATTCGGTTGCCTAATAAGCCCACATAGTGAAGATATTAAAAATCGTTATGGTTCAGATAATGACCTTAATTAATGGCTGCTGTGGATAGCCAGAACGGACACGATCAATCAACAATCCATAGTTTGCAGGATTTTGGGATAAAACGATATCCAGTAACGTGGATAAAGCAGAAAAGGATTATTGCATTATAAAACTGAGCAAAAATGTGAAGAACTGGCGAGCTAAAGAAATCGTTTTAGTCATTTGTTTAAAAGAAACACACGAAAACGTATCGGTTGCCCAGAGTGCAGTAATGCCGATTCTGTTAAATTTGACATTGACATTTTTGCGAGGGTTTTGTGCGTGTTAAAGCGATAATAGGCCCACTGCCATACTGACATGATATGATAAGAGCAAACTAACATTTAGAACAGACACCTCTTAGAAAAAAAACTTCATATCGTAGAAGTTCAGCTCGTGCCGACCTCACAAATAACATAAACAACTTGCTAAATGTATCGTATGTATCTTGGTATGAACGAACGCTCTGGACACAATGACCTGTGAATGACACATTAATCTAAAAATGAAATAGCTAGGATTTGCCATGTAAATATTAAATAGAATTACTCGTTTCTGTTTCTCTGCTTTGTGTTTTATTTGTTGATGTCTTTCTAAGATTCTAGAATTGTTGTTCAAAGTTATTTGTAATGAATTAAACTCTTAACGACGTGACTGTGATAGCTGAGTACCGTGGCTTTACTTAGATCACGGGGCATACTTGGGAATGTGTACTGGGACTTTCCTGTCAGTATTGGAATGTGAGGTTTCTCAGTAAGCTTGCCATTTTGGGGATTACATTGCCGAACCCCATCTCGTTGGCCAGGCTGCTGTAACGTAGCCTATTTCAAGGATAATGAGATAAGACACGAAATGTTGTCCTGATCAGTTTGTACACCAATCCTGATCCGTCTTTGCTCACTATTTTTTTTTCAGAAAGAGCATCGATTTGTACTGTTAGTCGAGTGACCTTTCTTGTCCCTGACGCCTCTTCTATCAAATCATTTCTTCATCTCTTGTTTGCTCGGCTGGTCCATTTCCTTGGTACCGAGTTGATAAATTGTATCATTCCTTCCAAATACCAGACTCATTTCTTCAATATTATTCTCTCTCGTCTCGTCTTTTCCTTAACCCCATGAGGTCGTATGGGCACGACATTTCGCTACAGATTCATGAACCATTTGTCGCCACTTTCATCTGTCCAACACCACAACCTCAGTATCTTTCAAAGTTATGCACGTCCGCTTTCAAAAACCATCCGTCCAGCGCCTCTTGTGGCGACCTCTATTCCGCTTGCTGAGGGCTGTACCTTGGAGTCAACTTTATTACTTTTCAAAAAATGACATTTTGTCCAGAGAGTAAGTAAGAAAGGAAGATCCAAGAAGCTCTGGACAGAAATTGTTACGAAATTATCGGGGAAATCCTTAAATGAGACAACGCAGCTGGCGATAGATATACGAGGTCAGTTTTAAAAGTTCCAGAACTTTTTAAATAATTATTTCATGCTTACCCCGAACGTAGCCTTGTTTTCTTCAAAATACTCCCACACTTGGAATTCCAAGAATCAAGCTATTGAAACGAGGCAGGCTATACCTGCTGCCAGGTAGCCGAATGTTATCTCAAGTAAATTCTTTATTTTACAATGTTTACTTTGCGTGGTTTACCATCATGCCTGGAGGAAGGTAGATTGCGTACTGGGTAAGAATTGTTTTATTTCTTACTTCTTAAAAAGTGTCATTTCAACTTGTAGTATCGTTCATTGGTTGGAGAGCAAGCTACCCTTGCGTACAATCGAAATTAACTTCGACTGCGCTGACAAATACAGGCAATTGAGCGGTATTGGTTTTCACTGCTCTCTCGTCTAGAGCATTTGGAAACGCTTCAAATTGTGACCCAAGTCCTGTCGAAATGCCCCAGTCCATCGAAAAAAACATATTTGCTAATGTTCTAGATTTTTTTCTGGATAGAGTAATTTAATGACAGCATTGTGACATTTTGTGACAGTCTGTTTCGGAATATGGTACAAAGTGTTGACTATTTTTTTTCACCAACTATAAAGCTTGCCCGAACAAAATTGTCCGCTTCCTTGTTCCGTTTGTCTAAAAGTATTTGTAGAACAGATATACTTCTTTTCAATGTTGTGTTTTATCTTTTCCCAGCTGAACTTTGAAATCGATCTAAATGGCGTGCTAAGTATTGTTATGCCTTTGTACGTCTGTATTCTTTCGCATATAAATAATTTTAAAACAAGTCAAACAAACCGGATTTCCTTCTGCCTGACGAACATGTTCTCATGTTTCTTGAAATCTGTGACACTTATTGTACATTTTTCTTTCATTTAATAATGTCATCTAAATAATTTGGAACGCCGAATAAATATTATATGATAAACAGTAAGGTGCCACCGACAAGTGTTTTAGAAAAGACAGAGGGACCTGGGACCTCATATTCAGTTTAAGGAATATCTATGAAAAATGTAGAGAGTTTAATGTAGACATGTACACATGTTTCATTGATTACACTAAGACCACGACACGGTAAAACATCAAAATCTGTGGAGAATCATGAAGGAAATGGGGTTTCCTTTGCATATAGTCCATCTCATTGAAGCATTTTACCAAGATCAACAAGCCGCTGTCCGAGTATCTGGGCAAACATCAGATTGGTTTGCAGTACAAAAGGGAGTCCGAAAGGGATGTATCCTCTCACCTTATCTGTACAACATATATGTGGAATGTATTATGATCAATGTTCGAGAAGACAAAAGAGGAAGGGGTAGACCAAGAAGAAGATGGCACCAAGATATCCAGGAATGCCTGAGTATGACTGTGGCGGAGGCTAGTGTTTTGGCAAGGGAACGAGTTTCTTTCAGACAGACTGTGATGGGAGCGACGTTCTACAAAGGACATGATACATGATTATGAAGGTGCCACAAGATTCCAATATAGTGAAATATAATAAACTCGCATATTACAACTTTTGAAATGTTCAAATCAATACTAACAGTTTTTGGCGATTGTGTTGCTCGGGTGCACTCATTATACTTTGTTAGGTATTTTGATTGGCCATTTCTTGCTGCTTTAATTTCACCCTAATTAACCTTAACTTTCCTTACCTTGTCAAGTTCACAGTTCTACGTTCAACAGACTTCAGAATTAAGGTAAACATCGAGCGCGCATGCGCGACTATATTTTTTTCATTTGTTATAAATGATTGCCTCGTTGTCATGAGTTTACAATCCTATTTTTATTTTTGTACTTTCATTACAAAAAAAACGTTGCAGTGTGCAAGTTAGTGATTGACGGGCTAAAATCAGTGATAATGGAAAAAATTCCTCGCGAACAGTATAAGACAGAGCGAGTTCGGGGTGCAATACACGAGCCGTTCGTTGCACAGAATTGTTTCTTAGTTTTAGTCTTACTCGGCCTGTGCTTCTACAGGTACAGATGCCCCTGTGTAGTTCCCAGCTCAGGTGTAAGCTGGATGCAGCTGTGGAAAGATGTGTTTTCTGCTTAGCGGGCGAGGCTCAAGCAGCTTAATACTCCTTTTCGTTGGGACAAGCGCTTACTGAGGGTGGATAACCGATATGCGAGTCCATCTTAATAGACTCAAACACTAGAGTAAAGTAGACCTGCCGCCTGTTAGGCTCCATATATGCTGCTCTAAACAAACCACCTACTCATGGCCGTTGATATGCCGTGTCACACAGTTAGTCACCTCTTACGACATGCTTCTCTGTGGGGCAGTGAGTATGTAGTAAGAGGCGACTAACTGTTTAAAGGAGTGAAATATTTCTTTTGTCAAAAAAACATAGAAAATCTACAGCATACTATGAAGGTAGGGCCTTTATAATTGTAATTATCAATATCTAAATTCATGACAATTATAACAACACATGCAAAAAACATCGCATTCTGTAACATTGAAGTCTGACAAAATTATACACATTTAGAAGGCATATGTTTCTGAACGAACTATTACAAAATATTCTTTGGAAATTGTGAAAGTTCTGGAATATTTATTAAAGACTTTATACTTTGGTATCGTTTGTAACAGACCTAGTAGTTTGGTAAGGTAAAAGTAAAGTAAAGTAACCCATAGCATTACTGCCGTAGGGGTGTGAGGTGTTAGCGATCTCACATTTCAAAGGCTCGGCTATATGAGGGCGGTAGCCATCTCCTCTCCCTCGCCGCTTTTACTTCCTGGACTGAACCGGTACCCATAAGGCTGGGTCAACCCGGAAGCCATTGCGGTCTGAAAAAAAACATTACCGCCTCAACTGGGGAATGAACCCAGGACCACTCAGATGCGACCACTGCGCTACGTAGAAACAAACAATTTATAATGCAGCAAGAAATAGTGTCCCTTTGCCCCTTCCCGTCCACTTCTTCCATATTCTTTATTTCTTAGGTGCTTTAAATCGTATGCTTTTCATCCTCTTTATTTTATGTGTGATGAAGACCATTCTCTTTGTTCAGCCTTGTGGACAGTCTTTTCTCTTGCTGTGTCCGCTGAATGGGAGTCTTGCGCTGTGATTTTGATTAAAGTGAAGAAGAGACTGCGCCTTTTGTCAGTCTCACTCTCTGGTGATGGACGAACATCAATTTATGTGTATTAAAAGGTTTTAGGATCTGTGTTTTAATACACTTTTAGTTTCTACGTGTGTTACTAGGTTTTAATGTGAATGTTTAAATACACTTTTAGTTTCTGTTTTTTACAAGGTTTTAAGACCTATGTTTTAATACACTAATAATGTCTATGTGTTTTACAATCTTTTAAGATCTATGTTACAATACACTTTTAGCTTCTGAGTTTTCTACAAGCTTTTAATATCTGTTTTAAAACCTGTTTAGATTCTATGTGTTTTACAAGCTTTTAAGATCTATGATTTAATACACTTTAAATGTATATCCTTTTAATTCCCATGCACATCTTATACAACTTTAAATTAAGTCGTTTACCTTCATATCAGTTTCGTTTCCATCCTTCTTCTTAATAACCTTCTTCTTTCCTAACTCTTCCGTCCTTGACTTTCACAATTCTATGAGTTCTCTCCGTACAACATCCCATCTAAGAACGAGCACGTATATTTCAAAAACAAGGCACATAATAAATTAACAGAATTCATATATGCAAGTTAAAAAGTTTGACTTCAAAGCTGTTGAAAGCATAATTTCCGAACCAACCCTATAATTCTCTTTGGTATACATCAGATTTGGAAATGTCAGAACACCAGGTATTGACGTGTATGTCTGGACTGAAATACGCTACATCAGACGAGACGCCATGAGAATCGATTGATATGATGAAGTGTACTAAGCTTGAAGGTTTAGCTTGTGTTTGCAGACTATCGCTATCGACTCCCTTAGTCTGGATAGAGAGTTTTAAGATGACATTTAGTTGTAGCCAGTAAGAGATACGCGCACTTTTGTATGATTAACGAGATGTGTTCAATTGAAACCGGACCAAACTGCAGCAAGTGAGCATACGTACAATTGGCTTGATAACGTCTCTTCTGACGTAAACAGCACATACCAGCCGTCAAGTTTGCAAAATGTCATTATCATCCAACTTATAGTTTCCTCAGCAGACCGGTAATAACATGGCGAATGTGACAAGGAATCTGTCCAGAGTTGATCAGCTAGCGGTGATTCGATCTCTAACAGCTGTGTATGGTGACAAAAGTGTGTCGAAGACAACAAACGGTTAAGAACTGGACAACGATGTTTAAAGAAGAACGTGAGTTAACGAAAGATCTCTGAGACCACATCAGTCACATATTGTTGCGTCAGAAGATGCCATGACCAAAATTGATACAGCAATTCGGGTAGACAGTCACCGGAGCTTATGTTTGCTAGCAGAGGAATTCGCTGTGTCACTAAGGACAGTTCAAATGGTGGTTAGCAAGAAACTGAAGTATCGGCACCCATTGTGAACAGTTCAGTTCCTTGCTAACCAGCATTTGAACTGTTTGTCAATGCTGAGATTGTCTCGGAGTCTGGTTAGTTCATCGCTTAGTGGTTCACAACGAGGCTGCAATCATTGAATCAAGGATCCCCATCTTCTTCGGCGATCGTCCTGAAAAGAACGTTAAAACGTTGTGTCGTAGTTAAGAGCGAGGATGCGATATCTGCGCCTTTCGGTCCGAGATATTCTGTTTGAGCTGGCTTTTTTTGTGTCCCTGGTTGGCCTTCCCGCTGCGATACTTATTTATTTTCTTAGCCAGACTGCACTATTGCAGTCTGTTTTCAGGGCCGCCGCATGGAGACAGAATAGATTCTTGGTCAGCTTTGATTCGCAGACCTGATCCAAGCGGCCAGCTTTGAGTGAATGCTTGCTGCTGTCAGGTCATTCACTGGGCTGCATCCTAGACCTGATATCAGGATTTAAGACCAGGCGTGCTTCGTGCAGGTATGTCTGCTTTAATGGACAGAGCTGGGATATGTGCAACCAGAGAACTAGACGAGCCATTGCCCTCTACACCCTTTTGCATGTCCTAAAACATACCGTGAGACATCCAATGCCTCTCCGCTTGCCTTTCCTTATCCCATGCCTCTCCTTATCCCATGCCTCTCCACACACCTCTTTTCGTGCCATACATATCTACAAAGCCTCTCCTCATCCCATTCCTCTCCTCATCCCATGCATCTCCACAATGCCTCTCCTCAACCCATGCCTCTCCTCATACCATGCCTCTCCTCATTCCATGCCTCTCCACAATTCCTCTTCTCACCACATGCCTCTCCTCATCCCATGCCTCTCCTCATCCCATGCCTCTCCTCATCCCATGCCTCTCCTCATCCCATGCCTCTCCTCATCCCATTCCTCTCCTCACCCCATGCCTCTCCTCATCCCATGCCTCTCCTCATCCCATTCCTCTCCTCACCCTATGCCTCTCCTCATCCCATGCCTCTCCTCATCCCATGCCTCTCCTCATCCCATGCTTCTCCTCATCCCATGCCTCTCCTCATCCCATGCCTCTCCTCATCCCATGCCTCTCCTCATCCCATTCCTCTCCTCAACCCATGCCTCTCCTCATCCTATGCCTCTCCTCATCCCATGCCTCTCCTCATCCCATGCCTCTCCTCATCCCATTCCTCTCCTCATCCCATTCCTCTCCTCATCCCATTCCTCTCTTCATCCCATGCCTCTCCTCATCCCATTCCTCTCTTTATCCCATGCCTCTCCTCATCCCATGCCTCTCTTCATCCCATGCCTCTCCTCACCCCATTCGTCCTCATCCCATTCCTCTCCTCATCCCATGCCTCTCCACAATGCAATGATATCGACTGTGTTTAAGCGCTGCTAAGCCCTTCTCATAAGTTCACTGATTGTCCTACTTTAACCCACCTTCTACACAGATCTAATCGAAAGATAGTCCTTCAAGTGTCTCTCTCCGCCGACTCTTATTTTGGGCCGTCTTCTTAGTCAGAATTCGCATTCTACCGTTCATCACCATGTTTTCTTTGTCTCATCTACTCACACAATCAACTCTCATCTGCTCTTTGCAATCAAGCGCAGGTCTTATAACAAAAAGATAACGAGCTCGGGTGAGGTAAGTTTCGAGGTAGAAGCAATAATCACTTAGATAACATTTGACGAAACATGAGAGCCTACAATTCTGACTCCCCTTAAAAGAACATGTTGTATCACAACATTATTGTTTTTGTTTCATGATTGTTTTTCATTTATTTTCATTTGCTCTATGTTTTCTTCTTTTATTGTCCCCTTTTATTTTTCTTCCTGTTCCTTCTTTCGTAAATTGATTTTTTTGTTTTTGTAATCAGTTTCCGTCTTTGGACATTTCTATCTTTTCATGCTATTTCGTTTCTTACTCACTTCCTTAATTTTGTTCTATTATCGTATCATTCTTTCATCCGTTTTTCTTAATTTCTTTCTTCTTAAATTTCTTCTTTTTTTCTGTCGTTTTTCTTTCATGCTTACTTTTTTTCATTATTGTATCTTTCTTTTCGTCCTTCCATCTTTCTTCTGTTATTCTATTTTTCTATTTTATGTGTTAATTTGCCATCTATATTAAAAATGGGGGACTCAGTGGTCTCGAGTTAAGGTGTCCGTTTCATGTGTCGGAGGTAGCGTATTCGAATCGTGGTGGAGACAGATTTCTTCACATGGATCTTCTGTTTGAAATGTTCCTGAAATCAGACGCTCGTGCTCCTGTCAGTGGCAACTGGAAAATATTCAAGCAATTTCAGAGCGGAGGCAGAGGCACTGAAGGCTGCAGTAAAAGCAATTCAGGATTGACAGGCGAAAGCAAGATAGTCCTGTTTACAGATGCCCTGGCCATGGTTACAGCACTAAAAAGCCAGAAAAATACTGAACTTAATGATTTAAGAGCAGTACTCTGTCAACTATGCCAGCAGTCTTCACCAAAAAGAGTAGTGGTACAGTGGGTTCCATCCCACTGCAACATCCAAGGCAACGAGGAGGCAGACAGACTGGCAAAAGAAGGTGCAAGACTACCACAACCAGATTCTAGTGTGACCTACGAAGAGTCCAAAAGGTTTATTAGGGCCAGATACATGGCCAAATGGGAAACAGAACATACTACACCAAAAATTATGCTTTTACCAGTTGAACAGAAGAGAGCCGGTCGTGGTCTTCAGACTCCGCACAGGCCACAACAGAGTGATGTACCATCTATTCAATAAACTGAAGATAGGTGGCACTGACGAATGCACCTGTGGCACAGGGAAAATGACCACTGAACATCTGCTGCAAATTGCCCGACATACGAGGACCAGAGAAAGCACATGTGGCCATCACCAGTGCCAACACTAGACAAGCTCTATGGCAGTGTCGACAGCCTCAGGATGACAGCTGCTTTCTTCGAACAAATTCAAGTTGACGTCTGACAGCGTACGAAGAAGGATAATAATGATGATGATAATAATGATGATGATAATAATGATGATGATAATAATGATGATAATAATAATGATGATGATAATGATGATGATAATAATGATGATAATAATAATGATGATGATAATGATGATGATTATCCTTTTATCTGTGAGCTGGTAGCTCTTAAAAACCCAATGTACGAGGCGTATTCAAATGAAACAAAACCGAACTGCAACAAGTGAACATATGTACGATGCGCATAATGACGGCACTTCGGCACATACCAACCGTCAAGTTTGCAGAATTTCCTTCTCATCCGAATCATAGTTTTCTGAGCAGACTGTTGAAAACATTGCTGGTGTGATACGGAGTTTGTCCAGAGTTGATCAGCGAGCGATGATTCGGTTTCTAACAGCTGAAGGATGTCAACCAGTTGATATTCATCGCAGATTGAAGTCAGTGTATGGTGACAACAGTTTTTCGAAGACAACAGTGAAGAACTGTACATCGATGTTTAAAGAAAAACATGAATTAACGAAAAATCTGCTGAGACCAGGCCAATCGCAAATTGTTGCGTCAGAAGATGACATCGCCAAAATTAATGCAGCATTTCAGGTGGAACGCTGACAGCGTTTTTTTTTTTACTGTGAGGGACTTTTGTTGGTAGACTTTAAAGAGCCTGGCGTGAACATCAATGCCATCCGCTACAATGGCACACTAGACAAGCTGCGTACAGCACTCAAGAATAAACGACCCGGTATGCTTTTGCGTGGTGGGGACAATTGCTTCAATCTTCTCTTTTGCTTCCACGTGTTTATTTGTACCCTATTTGGATGGCCATTTTCTTGTCTCTTGTATCTATCTACCGTTTCCGTCAGCGCCCTCTTTCTTCTGATATCTAGCGGTTCTTTGTTGGCCCCTATCTCGCACGCCGTTGTAGGTGTTGATCTCATCCCCTCACATTGTTCAGAAAGCGTTTAGCACAGGAAAAGTGGAACACCCATCATATAGCCCCGAAATGTCCCCTTGTGACTTCCATTTGTTCGATCCCTTAAAACAATTTCTGAAGGGACAAAGATTCGACTCCGGTGACCATGTGGTTCAAAGAGCAACCAAAGTCATTTTTCCAGGAGTAATGCTCTCGGGGATATAGCTCCCAGGATCCTTGTGGCGGTCAAGGTCCTTAACTTTGACAAAGTAGGCTTACTTATGGAGAGGTGTGATATAGAGAGATGTACAGTTCGTCACAGTAAATAATAGTCGTATCAATAATAGATAGTCAAGATTATACTTTGTTTTCTTATCTTGACCTAGTTCGTGTGTGACCGCACGAAACCGCTTGTGTACGGCAGTGGTCACACTCCTAGAAGCAATCTTTGCTAGCCTTCTAAATTACACTAGTGATATAGGATCAATCCTTCTTAAGGGAAAGTTAAAAAGAAAAATGTTGTACGACATTTTTCCAATTGCTGGGGTAGTCGAATGGTTGTAAAGGCTGGAGACTACAGGCCGCTTCGCCACTGCTGTTATCATCGCATCGTGTGCTGGCTATGTTTATTTATTTCACCCCCAACAGAAAAACAACATGTGCCTTACCCGGGATTCAGGAAAACTAAAGATAAATATACAGAAAACCATTTACACCATCTTCTCCTGCACTCATAAAGAAGCAAAGAGATCCAGTAACATCAAAATAAATGGAGACTTTCTAGTAAAAGAGGATACCCCAGTTTATCTGGGAGTTATACTGGACAGACATTTGAAATTTGGCAGCTACATCTGCAACGTCAGAAGTAAAGCAATAAAACGTTTGAACTTAATAAAAAAAACTTGCTTGTGGAAATTGGGGAGCTGATCAACAAACCCTTCGGCAACTATGCCTTGGTTATGTTCGACTGGTGATGGACTACAGCCTACCCATACAGACTACTGTGAGTACAAAAAACATCTCATCTATTGACCGGATGCAGAATCAAGCTCTCAGACTAATTTGTGGCGGCATGAGCTCAACACCTACAGCGGCGTGCGAGATAGGGGCCAACATAGAACCGCTAGATATCAGGAGAAAGAGGGCACTGACTGAAACGGTAGAAAGATACAAGAGACAAGAAAATAGCCATCCAAATAGGGTACAAATAAACACGTGGAAGCAAAAGAGAAGATTGAAGCAATTGTTCTTACTGGATGTATCAGAAGAGGAAAGCCATATTCACCATCTGCGAGAGGAAAGAGAATTGGAAAATAGGTTTTTTTGGACCAACCTCTTTTAAAAATCCTTGCCTGCCAGTCATAAAAACACACCTGACAGAAAAGGCGGCCACAAAGAAGACTATCTAATATCCTGAAGACATATGCCTTAGAGACATTCTCTAGCTACCCGAAATCGGCAGTTCTGGTTTATACGGATGGGTCAGCATCAAAATCTACAGGGTATGGTATTCATATGAAATACCCGGTTGGGTTCATATACGTTTTGTGATAACCGTTCAAATGTTCAAGCGGAGGTCGAGGCTATAAAAACAGCAGTTCAGATTTTACACCAACAGTTTGACTTGGGCAAACTTTTGCCGATGGATTTGGTCATTTATAGTGACTCCAAGTCGGTTCTGGAGGCGCTGAAGAACACCCCGTACAAAGAAAAGGAGATATTCATGGTGGGGAGGGCTATCAACATCATCACGGCCAACCAGATAAATGTCACCTTGCAATGGATCCCTGGACACAGAGGGCTACTAGGGAACGAAATGGCCGACAGATGGGCAAAAACAGGAGCCTCGAAATAACAATTGGACAGACCCTGCAGTAACCACACAGTAAAACGAATTATTAAGAATAATACTCGGGAAATCTGGATGAACAGGTGGGCGACGGGAACAACATGTCGCAGTGTATTTAGCGAAATGGCACAGCCGAAAAGTAATGATGACAGAAATAAACTACATAGAAGAGATCAAAGTCTCATTTTTAAGTTCCGAACAGGACATACCTGAGTCACTAGACACTTGAATCGCATCAATCCCCATCACCTGTCCCGTTGCAGACATTGCTCTCATCCTGATGAAACAGTTCGACATCTACTCATTGAGTGCAAGGCGCTTGCGGACATGAGGAATGGATTCTTACAAGAACTGCCGACAAGTACCAACACACTGTACGGAGCAGTGACACAACTGAGGAAGACCTGCATATATTAGAATAGCATTGGGCTGCCAAGAGCAGGCCTGCTCAGCCGCTATGGAATAATAACAACAACAACCGGGGATTCGATCCGCTGCCATCTTTGTCGGCAGGCAGCTTTATTTCTCTATATCCCTCGATGGTGTGCCTTGCCAATGTTTTCACTGTCGGCCCAGGGGCATCAGACTTCGGAACACATTTTATGTAAGGGTCTGCTTGCTCCTGCATTTTCTAAGGGTCTAGCTTTCCTGGGGTAACGGCCTGTGCTGTAATTGGGGAGCAAACCCAGCATTCTCTGGTTGTGATCCGTGTCACTTAACCACTAGCCCACGCCGTCCTCGTGCCAATGGTTTATGGGCAAGGTTTACAAACCTAGTGTGCTATGTTCAAATCCCTTTGTACAAGGTTTGATATATTTGGCATTTCATATGTTTTCTACCGCTTCTCCAAGTCAACCCAGTTGAAAAACGGGTATCTGACAAAGTCAGCAGAAAATACCAAGCTGTTGCAAGAACTATGTTGCTGGCACTCTGTCGTTGGAACTTTCATGGAATGAAAGGTGCTGAGTACATATGGAAGCTCTCATGGGTAATGAAAGCAGCTGAGTACATATAGGAGCTTTCAGGGGCAATGAAAGCAGCTGAGTACATATGTGAGCTTTCAGGGGCAATGAAAGCAGCTGAGTACATATGGGAGCTTTCAGGGGCAATGAAAGCAGCTGAGTACATATGTGAGCTTTCAGGGGCAATGAAAGCAGCTGAGTACATATGGGAGCTTTCATGGAATGAAAGGGGATGAGTACATATGGGAGTTCTCAGGGGCAATGAAAGCAGCTGAGTATATATGTGAGCTTTCAGGGGCAATGAAAGCAGCTGAGTACATTTAGAAGCTTTCAGGGGCAATGAAAACAGCTGAGTACATATGTGAGCTTTCAGGGGCAATGAAAGCAGCTGAGTACATATGGGAGCTCTCATGGGCAATGAAAGCAGCTGAGTACATATGGGAGCTTTCATGGGCAATGAAAGCAGCTGAGTACATATGTGAGCTCTCAGGGGCAATGAAAGCAGCTGAGTACATATGGAAGCTCTCAGGGGCAATGAAAGCAGCTGAGTACATATGGGAGCTCTCATGGGCAATGAAAGCAGCTGAGTACATATGGGAGCTCTCAGGGGCAATAAAAGCATCTGAGTACATATAGAAGCTCTCAGGGGCAATGAAAACAGCTGAGAACATATGTGAGCTTTCAGGTAATGAAAGGGGCTGAGTACATATGTAAAAGCTTTCAAGGAATGAAAGGGGCTGAGTACATTTGTGAGCTTTCAGGGAATGAAAGAGGCTGAGTACATATGTGAGCTTTCAGGGAATGAAAGGGGCTGAGTACATATGTGAGCTTTCAGGGAATGAAAAGGGCTGAGTACATATGTAAGCTTTCAGGGAATGAAAGGGGCTGAGTACATATGTGAGCTTTCAGGGAATGAAAGGGGCTGAGTACATATGTGAGCTTTCAGGGAATGAAAGGGGCTGAGTACATATGTGAGCTTTCAGGGAATGAAAGGGGCTGAGTACATATGTGAGCTTTCAGGGAATGAAAGGGCCTGAGTACATATGGAAGCTCTCAGGGGCAATGAAAGCAGCTGAGTACATATGTGAGCTCTCAGGGGCAATGAAGTCTGATCTAAGAGGCATTGTCCGTTGTATGCAATTAATAAGAATCTCCAAGATGTATGGCTCACGAAGAGTGCCAGTCATGTTTGTGACAGGCACACTGGAGACGTATTTCGACCTCGAAAAAAATAAAGACCCACCACCCTGGAGGACATGGGAACCTGAACATGTGTATACATCTTTTGTAAGCAATGGAAGATTTATTTCAGTCAATCTTGTTTGTGGAAACGGCGTGTGATCTGATCTGCTATTGTTTGTCGAGGCCAATGCGTGAGCAAGCGTGATCAAACGTGTTTGTCTTTTTACATCCGTCATGCGCAGCGGTAATATCGATTGATAACATCACCCGTGTAAGTTCATTAAAAATAATAGATGTGTTTATCATGTGTTTGAAATCTCAGCCGTACCTCCCAATCAATGATATGCTTAGAATAGGAGAAACGATGTCATATGTCGTCTCTATTTACAGAATTAGTTCAATAAAGAATGATCGTTAGCAGAAACAATTGTTAAGCGAAGCACCTGTTAATCTGGAATGAATGTTTGATAAAACATCTTTTTATATAAATAACTAAAGTACTAGAGCTTATAAAATAGGGTCGCTGATTGGGACTGGTTGACTAAGTTTATGCATGAGTTTATGTATAATTAATCAAAATTAGTGTGTAGTGTGTTGTTTTTTTTCCTTGAATACATTTTAAAAACAAATAGTTGTGTTTTAAACATAACTGACATCACTACACTGCGGACAGATCTTGAATGTACAGGTAAGAATAGATCACCACCGTCATCCACCGATTCACTCAACCCATCACCATCGCGACAGAGAAGGGAGTACGGCAAGAAGCACCCATCTCACCAAACCTATTCTGTGCTTTCCTGCAGTCGGCAATGAGGCACTGCGACTGAGACAAAAACGACATCAAAATCGATGGAAGGGGACTTCTTCTTCTTCTTCTGCGTACGCAGTCAGACAGTAACCATTATTTTTTCGAGAAAAGCGGCGGTCATCCTGAGGCTCTCGCCACTGCCATAGAGCTTGTCTTGCAGTTCCACTGGTAATGGCCACATCTGCTCTCTCTGATCCTCGTATGTCGGGCAGTTCTGCAGCAGATGTTCAGTGGTCATTTTACCAGTACCGCACGGGCATTCGTCGGTACACCCTATCTTCAATTTGTTGAATAGGTGGTACCTCAGTCTGTTGTGGCCAGTGCGAAGTCTGAAGACAACTACCTGCTCTCTTCGGTTCAACTGGTAATAGGCATCGTTTTTGGTGTAACCAGTATGTTCGGTTTCCCATTTGGTCATGTATCTGGCTTTGATAAGCCGTTTTGACTCTTCGTACGGCATACTGGTATCTGTTTGTGGTAGTCTTGCACCTTCTTTTGCCAGTCTGTCTGCCTCCTCGTTGCCTTGGATGTTGCAGTGTGACGGTACCCACTGTACCACTACCCTTTTTGGTGCGGACTGCTGGCACAGTTTGCAGAGTGCTGCTCTTAAGTCATTAAGCTCAGTGTTTTTCTGGCTTTTTAGCGCTGTGACTACGGCGAGAGCATCTGTCAGCAGGACTATATGGATCTCATTTTCACTGTGTGTCACCATTTCTTCCACTGCCGCCCTCAGTGCCTCTGCCTCCGCTCGGAAATTGCTTGTGTACTTACCAGTAGCGAATGACAGTGTTATTTTTCTGCCATTTGGTAGGTTCAGGAATGCTCCTGCCCCTCCGTTCTGTGTAGTGTTTGTTACAGAACCGTCGGTGTATGCATGGGTCCAGTCCATGCTTGGGTAGCTTTTCGTTATGAAGCTTAGGGTAGTATCTCTCCTTTCTTTTTCAGTCTGGCAGTTTTTTGTTTGCAATACCTGGTATATTTTCTACCACCTCTGGAAATATATCCTGCCTCCAGGTAGGTTTTCGTACAGTAGTGATGGGTTTTGGTGTTGTTAGTGCGTTTATGGGATCTTCGTGCATCTTTGCTTTGGCTATTTCTGCAAAGTTTCTCCGCTTTAGTTTCCCATTTCCCAAATTGTTTAGTCTCTGGTACATTGGGTGGTCCGTCAGTCTTCGGAGTTTCTCTGACTGCAGCTGGGCTCTGCAGTCTCTTCTATCGGTCATGGATTGCAGTTTTGTAATCTTTTCAAGTTCTACAATTGGCGTTGACTTCATGCCACCTGTTATAATTCTCATGGCTTGGTTTTGAAGTTTGTTAACTTTATCGAAGTTCGCCTTCGCTGCTGTTGTCCATGCCGCAATGCCATACTCGAGAACTGGTCTCACTCTTCCAGTGTACAGTTTCTTTAGTATGCCTTCGTCTGCTCCCCAGCTTGTGCCAGCAAGTTTCCTCATGATTGCCATTCTTTCTCTGGCTTTCATTCGGTTTCTCTCAAACTGACTTTTCCATGTCATGCGCCGATCAAATGTGACTCCCAGATAGGTTGGGTTGTCGTTTGGCTGCAGGATTTTGCCATTTAGACCTAATTTGGTACTTTGGGGTTTTAATGAAAGCGAGAATATTGTGCACGTGGTTTTCTCCTCGTTTATTTTGACCAGCCATGAGTTCGCCCACTCTTCCAGCGATGTTAGGGCCCTCTGCATCCGATTTCTTGCTATGGTGAGATTCTTTTCAGAGGTCCACATAGCCAGATCGTCTGCAAACATTGAGCTATGGACTCTTCTTGGTATATTCTCTGTAATATCGTTTATATATACCAGGAAGAGTGTGGGTGACAATACTCCCCCTTGGGGTACTCCCTGCTCGAGTGTCACCTTTTTGCTCATATGCCCTTGTACTTGGACTCTGGCCGTTCTTTGTTTGAGGTAGTGGTTGATCCACTTGTACATCTTCCCACAGACATCACTTCTTCTTAGCTTGACTCTAAGTCCGTCCTTCCAGACTTTGTCAAATGCCTTTTCCAGATCCACCCAAACAGCTACTGTGTGTTTCTGTGCCTGGTAGGCATCTTCTATCTCCTGGGCTATGAGGATGACCTGGTCCTCAGTGGATCTGTGCTGTCTAAAGCCGGCTTGCTGTGGAATTAGTATTCGTTTTTCTTCCAGATGCCACATCAGTCTGGTGTTTATCATCCGTTCCATCAGCTTGCCGACACAGCTCAGTAGGCTGATGGGCCTGTATCCATTTGGATCTGTTTTATCCTTTCCTGTTTTTGGTACTGGTACCAGTATTGCGTCTTTCCACGCCTGGGGTACAATACCCCTTTTCCAGCTTTGGTTCAGGACTGATAGTAGTTTCCTCTTCGCTGTTTGGCCCAGCCCTATCAGCATTTCGTTTGTTATCCCGTCTTTTCCGGGAGATTTTCTTTTCTTTAGCGTTCTCATAGCCTCTTCCATTTCGCGCATTGTTAGTTTGGCCATCATGTGCTCTTCGGGAGCCGTATTTATGTTTTCGTGTCCCCTTAGCTCTTCGCTAATGTCTGTATGCTTATCTGCAGGGACCTCGATGTGGTTTGCTCTGGCATAGGGAAGGGGACTAAACCACCTCAGATTAGCAGACGACGTCGTCCTCATTGCAGAGACGCCCCTATAAGCGACAAAGATGCTATGGTCACTAAACACGGAAGCCAGGAAAGCAGGGCTAACAATAAACCTAGAGAAAATAAGGGTTATGAGCAACCCTTTTCGCACAGGCCAACCCCCATACCCCCTACTCTTGAACGAAACGCCCATAGAAGACACTGACGAATATGCTTACCTGGGAAGGCTTCTGAACATGGAGAACAACATGAAACCTGGGATCGCCAGACGGAGACGGGCTGGCTGGGCAGCCTTCAACTCCATAAGGACAGCAACAGGTGCCACAAAAGACACCAGACTTCGTGCGGACATCTTCGAGTCGCTAGTCCTACCAGCGCGTTGATATTGTAGCGAAACCTGGTCTCCAACAAAAGCAGCAGAGAACCAGCTGCAAACAGCACACGCATCTCTTGAAAGACATATCTTGCGCATAACTCGCATTCATTAGCGTTAAGCGAACTATACAATAGCGACATTCGGAGAATATCACACATCAAGGATGTCCTACAGTACGTCAACCAGTCAAAACACCGCTGGGCAGGCTATATAACTCGAAGACATGACGAAAGATGGAGTACCATAACCACCATGTGGTACTCGTGAGACAAAAAGAGACCTCGGGGACGGCCCTCAACTCGCTAACGAAATTCACTAAAAAAGCACAACACACACGACCCCACAACAGACAGACTACTGTCCCCCTGGACGACACGCGCCCGCGACAGAAGCGACTGGACCCTGAGTTGGGACCCGCACCAGGACTACCACCCCTTGGTGAAGAATGGGTCGAACTAAGAACTAAAATAACAGATCAGACAGATAAAACATGAGTGAGCTAATCAAGACAGCCGTGAAAAAGACAAATTCAGTGTTAGGTATGATCAACAGAAGTATTAAACATACGAGCAAGGACGTGATAGTCAAACTGTATAAAACATTAGTTAGACTTAGATCGGAGTACTGTATTTAGGTTGGGGGGTGGTGGGGAGGGGGAGTATAGTCGAAAAAGGTGGTGTATAGACGGGGGGGGGGTCCTATCGAAGATGGGATAGGATATAAACACACTGGAAAGGATACAAGGAAGAGCGACAAAACTGATGTTGTGGTTACAAAAATATAGTTACAAAGAATTACTAACGAAAAATGGCCTGCTGTGTCTAGGAAAGAGAAAATTTCGATGTGATTTAATACAGGGTTATAAGACATTCAACGGTAAAGATAAATTGTCACTATAACAAGTTTTTCAAAGTACACCTGCCTGAAAGAACAAAAGGGGACAACTACATATTAATTAAAGAAAGGTTCAGATTATATTTTATGAAATATTTTTGTAGTCAAAAGGTGGTGAATGCTGGAATTCATTCCCACAGGATATAGTAGAGGCAGGGGCAGCTAATGCATTCAAAAAGTGATTTGATGGACAGTTATTTTTAGATCAAATTAAATGGAAGAAACTTTGAACAAAGACTGCAGTCTTCAAAAGCAGAATAAATACGTTGTTAAGTTAAGTTCTTTCAGCAAGCAAGCTTGAATAATAATGGATTCTGATTGTTCCTTTAACTCGCTAGCTATACACAATGCAGATCAGTCCTCGCAATTGCCAATACAAAATGTACCCAGATTTGAATCCAAAAATCACAAACTGTACATTTCGGTTTTATTTATGTAAGCTCCATCCTCTAACACAGTTCTTCTCAACATTTTCGGAATGGCTGACCAGCAGAAATGTATCTATGGCAACAGAAGCCACGGCCCAATTTATTGAATATTATTCTTTTTCGATCATTCACTGCGGAATATTTTAGACTAACAAGTAAGTAGCATGTCCTTTGCTGAACATCGCGTCATGCAACTTCCAACCTATTTGGGTGTTATAAGTTTCTTGACAAGTGTGCAGCACGGATGGTTGCCATTACTTTCCCTACATGGAGAAACGAAAAAATCCCGTATCTGCCAAACTGGACACAAGTGTGATTCGAACAGGGTGCGTTGGATTGTGAAACGGACGCTTCAGCCCTAGAACACGCTAAAATCATTTTAGACTTCTTGACACATTTATCTTTAAAACATAAAATACATATAGATACAGCCATAAATTCAGGAAAAGTTGTATTTGAAAAACATTTGAATTCAAAGTAAAATAATTGTTTAAGCTCAAATATCAGCACTTCAGCATTTTAAGACAGTTCACAAGCCAATTTGTATTACTCTTTACAATTCAATGATTGTTATTATAAACGAATGAAAATATCATCTTTATTAAAATCTAACAGGATTAGCGATTTGGTGTTAAATAACTAACATATTGAAAGAAAACAGATCTTTTCTTTTTTGCCCGATACAATATGGCGGAAATCGGGCTTTGTTCGGAAAGGCAATCTTGTTTTTTTAAGGCCGTTTGAGGACAAAAATTAAAGAGAGAACGTCCAAATTTTGTTTCCAGTTTTTTTGGCTCCATTTTGTGGAACGTTGCCTGAGAGATCCACAGACCACAACTTTGTAAAGCATTGATCGAACATTTTGACTGATTTAATTAAGTTTCTATTATCCACATCTAATGTCCCGCGTCTAAGGATGCTACCAAAAACATCAAATCAGCTTTTTGAATTCTACGCTAACCTCAGTTTAGGCAGTATATATCATATACAATATATCAAAATGTGTGCACCTCAAATCTGCTGAAAAAATCTATATATTCCTGCAAATGCAAACCTTTAATTCAAAATATCGTAACTCAAGGCCATCATTAAACGAAAAACGGTTAAAATCTACATTATTTCCTAGCGTATATGACCGAGCCATTTCTAATTATCTAGAAACAAATAAGCTCATGCATGTAAAATTTCGCAAACAAGTTGACAGAACAGCCTGGGGAAATAGTGCAACTTAACTGAAATAATGACAAGATAAATATTAAGCTATTCTTATCCACGACATGTGGATATTATAGCTATGGTAGAAAGACACATAACATAGATTTTGAGAAAATGTCGATAAATTGAATGACTTAAATAACATTAATTGTTTCTTCCCGAGAGATAATTATCATACAGCATTATGCTCCGTGTTTTTGTCCGATTCAATCAAAAGCTTCTAGTCAATGTCAGTAATTGAGAGAGAAATTCAAGAAGGCTGTCCTCTTGGCTAATTAGACCCCAATGGATGAGTTTTCTCCTGAGATTATTTCTAAAGTGGTGTTCAACATATTCAAAACTCATGAACCTGCTTAAACGCAACTTTTCCATCAGACGTATTGATATAAATCAATCGATGAGCTCACAAAACCATACGTAATTGATGTCCCGTGCAACGTTTGCCTTTACCAGAGATAGGTACAAATATAAGACATGTTTAAGCACAGGTCATGTATAGGAGTTTATTCATTAACCTATGAATCTATACTATGCATGTTTGTTTACGTGCATAGCTATCTGTCAGTCTACATACTTACTTCTCTACTTTTCAACCTTAATGTATGTCTATCTATCTATCTATCTATCTATCTATCTATCTATCTATCTATCTACCTACCTACCTACCTATCTACCTAACTACCTATATATCTATCTATCTATCTACCTATTAACCTATCTACATATCTATCTATACATCTATACATCTATCTATCTATCTATCTATCTATTTATCTATTTATCTATACATCTAACTATATATCTATATATATATCTGTCATAAATCCTTTGTGTCTTTGCTCATTTATAGCTTTGTGGATGGGGAGTCTGTGTGCCGCCACTTCCTTCTTTTGCGAGCTCATCTGCTTGCTCATTTCCAGGGATCCCACAGTGGGCCAGAAGTCACTGTATGACTAAATCTGCTTTTTGAGAAAGCAAGCCTGTTTTATTTTATTTCATTTGAGAGTCTGTTTTGTTTGGGGCTTAAGATGGCTTGGATTACACACCTGGAGTCTGATAAAATGACCGTTTTCCTTGTAGTTATGTTTTGGCTTATAAGAATCTGAGTTGCTGCATGAACAGCTCTTGCTTCAGCTCTGAAAATGGTACAAGTCTCTCCTGCTGGTATGGAGTGATTGTCTATGTCGCCATTTGAGTGTGCGATGTATATTCCATTGTCTCCCCTTTTATTGCTCACTGAGGCCGATCAGTCTGTGTGCACGAGTTGCTAGGGTACTGTCTCTTGAGCTCCTGCAGAACGTAAATTTTTTTTGTTCTGTTGCTGACTGCTCACTTTTCTTTGTTAACCCTGGGACCTCCAAGATTATTTTGGATCTGTCCAGGCTCCGTGGCCAAGGTTCTGAAATAAGTGCTTCGCACTTTTTCGTTTCAGCTTCAAGGATGACTGCGTGTTTTCTGTGGATGTCTCTGGTCAGATGGTTGCGGCTTGTCCTTAGTAGTCTGTTTTGTTGTTTTATATTTTAACTTCTGGTGTAGATGATGATCAGGTAGCCTCTTTAGTTTTCAAACTGAGTAAGGGATTTGTATGTTCTCCCTAATTCAATGGGCTCAATATTTGCTGTTTTTCCCAGCTCTGTAATTGTAGTGCTTTTCAATGCTCCAAGAGTAATTCTGAGACCCATATTTTCGACTCGGTTAAGTTGTTCTGTGTTTTGGTGGCTGTTGACCAAGTGCTAGAGGCATATTCCCTGATTGGTCTCATTGCACCAGTGTAGACTTGCTAGTAGATTTCTTTGTTGTTTGACCCTTATGCCCCTCCACTCCTTCTTCCAAAACCCAACCCACACCCCCCACCACCACCCCACCCCCACCACCCCCCCACCCCACCCCCACGATGTACCAGCGCCAGTTTTTTCATCACTGAGAGTCTTTTTCTATGCCCTTTGCTGGTTTTTCTATATATTTTACTTCCAGGTAAGTCTCGTCCAATGTGACTTCGAGGAATGTGGATGTGTCCAGTGGGGGTATTTGTTGGTTGCCTATCTTCATTATAGAGCGGTGGAGGTTTATTTTATTTTCGACTTGCCACTGGGGTCGGACGGCACGAGACGAGAAGGTGAGGATACAAATAGCGTAGTTAATCCTTACTAAAAATAACGCTATCAAAATTAATTATGCCATCATCGTCTACGTTGGACGGCGGCCTTTATCCTTTCTTTTTGGAGGCTTATTTTCAGTCCCCACTCATTTGACCATCTCTCACTTCTCTACTGTCTCTACAAAAGAAAAAACACAATCATCAAGAAGTTGCAGATTTTAAAAATGGATGCCTGCGAGGAGAACAGATATTGAAATGGTATGATAAGACCATTACTAGGGAAATTTGTCAAAGAACTTGAGAGATATCAGGGAAATATGAGGCCAGGAGAATAACGCTGGAGTGAGAACGGGCTCAGATTCATGAATTATTTGATTGCACAGGGACAAGAGAAGTAGAGGGACCAAAACAGCGGATGGACAAGAAAGCAGTGACAACGTAGCGGAAAGAATGAAGTAGTGGGCAGATCTTCTTTTTCGTTTTCGTTCTCAAAAAGGGATTTGCAAGTAGCAGGAAATAGTCCAGAGAACGGAATGTGTTGTGTCGTAGTTTACAGCTCATCTGCGATACGTCCACCTTTCAGTCCGACACATCTGACTTGAGCATGGTATTTTTGGGTAACAGGTTAGCCTTCCCTATTTTACCCCTACACGTTATCCCTGCTGCTGTCAGTTATGTGGAATCACCAGGTGGAGGGGGAGAAGGGTCATGGAAGTTCTGGGTCGCTGGCCCTGACTAGCAGTCAGCTCTGGGTCGCCGGTCCTGACTAGCAGTCAGCTCTGGGTCGCCGGCCCTGACTAGCAGTCAGTTCTGGGTCGCCGGCCCTAACTAGCAGTCAGCTCTGGGTCGCCGGCCCTGACTAGTAGTCCGCTCTGGGTCTCTGACCGCCAACGCTCAAGCACTGCTTAGCATCTTGATCCAGTGGACAAAGCTAAAATGGATGGCTCAGAAAAGGAGAACTTCTTGATGTTGATATTGATGACACATTCCTCAGGATTGCTGTGGGTCCCAACATGGTTTCTAGTGGATCTTTCCTTAAGCCACTGACCTCCAGCGGGTGGCAAGCTCGGACGTGGCTGCTGATAGCAGGGGAATCTGACCAGCACATTGAAGGTCTTCCACGTCGTCTCTTTTTTTCTTGATTGCTTGCGCCGTGCTCTATCAACCATCGTTTTGTCACAACAAGTAACTTGCCCATTTATGTTTTGCCTTGTTTGCAAAGATTACCGCATCATTCACAAAGGACAATCGCATGTCCGAGTAGTCGAGATTTGTCATGCGTTGGTCGCGGAGAGTAATTCCAACCAAGCGTTTCTCAAAAGAGGCCTGGGTCACTTTCAATTTGTCTTTCAGTAATTGTATTAGTGTTTATGTCTCTGCAACATAGCACATCCCAGGAAGCATAGTGGAGTTGAAGAGAGAGCTGTGTAAATTCTGGTCTCGACAACCATCCAGAACCGCTTAATGGACGAGAAGACTGCCAAGTCCGCGAGGCGACGTTTTGTTAGTTCGTGTTCCAGATTGTTCTGCATATTGAATATGTGGCAATATGGATGTACTAGTCGACGTCCGCTACGTTTACCCCGCCAAGGAAGACGATCAAAATTGGCGACTGTTGAACAATTGCACAACATTTTGGTGCGATACATTCATGTCTCGTCTCGCCTTCTTATTGTTGAGTAGCTGTATCATTCAATTGACTTCTGCTGCTGATTCTGTAATGAGCAACATGTCGTTAGAAAATCGAAGGTGATTGTGTATCTGCCCACAATGTTGATGACAAAGACATTTCAGTTGCATCGGCTGATGACTGATTCCAAATATACTGAGAAGAGGTTCAATGAGATAGAACCCCATCCCCTACGTATCCCATGATGTACTGATACCACAACTGGAAGTTGGAAGAGACGAAATGTGGTGGGGCAGTTTGTGTAACTGTTGTCAAGAATTCTGATGTTACCAGTATCAACCCATTGTTCCAACACTGAACGTCATACAAAAATGTGGTTCTACCGAATCGAAAGCTTTTATATAGTCGATGAAGGTAAATATTAAACACGTCTGGAAACTCTCAGACTACCTCAATAAAGGTGCAGGAGGTTGAAATGTGATCCATTGTGCTGTATGGGTGCCGAACGCCAGCTTGTTCGATTCTCAAGAGTGTATTTCGTAAGCAGCTTGTAAGTGACTTCGACAGCGGCTCTAGTAGTACGTGCCTGTTAATCGGTCCGGTAACGAATGAAGTCGCTATGTATTTATTGACGACATGTACTCTGAAGATAGCTACAATATTTTGATTTAATTGTTTGTTCTCCCGTTGAATGCCACGTACCTTATACACGATTTATGCACGCGACACACAAACTGAACGATATTTTCGATGATGATAAATGGTTTCCTGGACGTCTCTTTGTGTGATGAAGCTGAGAAATGGCCTACTGCCACGCATTAGCCTGTCATAAAAGGTAACTAACAGTGTAAGATAACACTCTAAAGCAGCCTGTCTCAAACTTGTATCCTAACGGAACTAACTATCCATCTATGATCAGTCCACTTGTGTGGTTAGCCGTCGTGGGCGTGACCTCATTTGTTTCATAATTTTTAACAGATGAAAATTCAATGGTGACTTGCCAGGTCAATACCAGTATTTGTTAGCTCCCTCCCCCCCCCCCCCTCCACCACCCCCAGAATATACGATCGTATATTTTTGAGACATTTCGCGGTACTCTAGATGTCTTTAACACAGTAGATCTTTTGCGGTTCACTAAAAGTATTTCACAGCGTACTAGAGATATTTCGTGGTGTACTAGATACTTTTCCAAACTTTGGCCAAACCAGAAATACCAAGAAAACAGAGGCCATGTACCAACCAGCACCAGGCATGCCGTACACAAAACCAGAGACTACAGCTAGCGGGAAAACGCTGAATATCGTAGACAAATTCACATATCTGGGCAGCACGCTGTCGAGATCTTTAAGCCTCGACGATGAGGTGGCAAGCAGAATAGCAAGGGCCAGCACAGTCTTTGGTAGAATGCGCTCGATGGTGTGGGAACGTCGTGGCATCAGAGTCAAGACGAAACTCAAAGTCTACCACGCAAACCATCATTCCAACCCTACTCTACGTCTGCGAAAGCTGGGCTGTATAATCTGGACATGCAAGGAAGTTAAACCACTTCCACACAGGTTGCCTGGGACGAATATTCCACATCCGACGGCAAGATCGTGTCATTGACATCGAAGTTCTCTCGAGGGCTACCATGCCCAGCATCCATTCACTGCTAGAAAACGCACAACTAGGATGGGCCGGACACCTCGTCCGTATGTCAGACGAACGTCTCCCAAAGAAGAGAGCTCAGAGAAAGATGGCGCGACAAGAAACGTTTTAAAGATGGTCTGAGGGACTCACTGAAAAGCTGCCAGATAGAGTTCAATACCTGGGAATGTCTTTCGCAAAACAGATCTGGAGAAGCGCAGTCAATGCGGGTGTAGCTACCGGCGAAGATGACCGTGTTGTGAAAGCCCAGAGCAGACGCGAGACCCGGAAATCCCGAACAGCGGGAACACCATCACCTTCTACAAACCTCGTGTGCCCGATATGTAGCAGATGTTTTCGTGCCCGCATTGGCCTGTTCAGCCACATGCGCACCCACACCCAACAGGGAAGTCTGTGACAAGGATGATGCCGGCGGTTTTCATCGACAACGATGGACAGCTATTAATTAGATACCTTTCTCATAACCATAGACATGTCGTAGTCACTAGAGATATTTCACAATACACCAAATGCCTTCGTAGTACACTATATATGTTTTTCGTAGCCATAGAGACCTTTCACATTACATTAGAGACCTTTCACATTACATTAGAGACCTTTCACATTACATTAGAGACCTTTAGCCGTGTACTGTATTTTTTGAAAGTAAACTAGTGACTTTTAGCTGTACACCGTTGACTTAGCAGTACACTGGGGACTTTTAGCTATGCACAAAAGATTTATCGCCGTGCACTAGAGGCCTTTATCGTATGCTAAAAAGCACTGAAACTCAGCCCTAGAATTCCTGATCTATTGTATCGTCATGTCAACCTTTGGTGTTGGCAAAAATGGTTAAGAAACATGAACCAATTTTTATACAAGAAAAGAAAAGGATGAATAATATGTCTTGCTATCGATCACAATGCGAAACACTGAGGACGTCGGCCCTGGAAACATTGGAAAGGCTGGCTGTGTCGGTCCCAACAGCGCAATTACAACTACTTGGTGTCCGTCATTAACGGGACATAAATTGGTGAGGTAACGGGCGTAATTATGGTCTAAATAGACTGTAACATGACAGGCCGGCTGTACAACAGGGATAGTGTAGCAGAAAGTGTTCATATACGCAGAGAGAGAGAGGGGGGGAGAGAAAGAGAGAGGCAGAGAAACAGTGTGACAGAGAAATACAGAGACAAAGAAAGATTGGTAAAACGAGAGCGGGGTGGGGAAGGGGGAAGTGTGACAGAGAAATATAGAAAGACAAAGAGAGATTGACAAAGAGAGACTTGACAAAGATAGAGAGAGAGGGGTAAAGTGGGACAGAGTAGAGACAAAATGAGATTGACAAAGAGAGATTGATAAAGAGAGAAAGAGGGAGTGACAGAGAGATATAGAAACAAAGAGAAATTGGCAAAGGTAGTGAGAGAAAGGTAGAGAAAGTGTGGTATAGAGATATAGAGACACGGAGAGATTGACAAAGAGAGAGACAGAGAGAAAGAGGGAGGTAGAGAAAGAGAGTGTAGACAGAGAGATATAAAGATAAGCGTAGATTGACAAGACAGAAAGATAGAGAGAGAGAGAGGAAGGCGGAGAAAGATAGTGTGACATAGAGATATAGAGACAAAGAGAGATCGGAAAAGCGAGAGAGAGTGACAGATGCAGAGAGAGTGTGACAGAGAGAGATATAGAGACAATTAGAGATTGACAAAGAGAGAGAGAAGGGGGAAAACGTGACAAATGCAGGAAAAGAAAGTGTGGCAGAGATATTTAGGGTGGAAGACATAGAGAGGCATGGAAATAGAGACAGCGACGAGAAGAGGACGACAGAGAGTGAAACTGATAGACAGTGAGAGAGATAAAGAGAGAGACACACAAGCATGAGATCAAGAGAAAGACAGGGAATAACAGAGTGACAATGAAAGCCAGATTGACTGAGAGGAGGGGAGGTACATGGAGAGATAAAGAGATGGAGAGAGATAGAGAGAGAATCAGAGAGAGATAACGACAAAAGGTATAGAAAGCAAAACGAATATAGACAAGGAGAAAGACAAAGTGAGAAATAGATGGAACACGTAGCTTGAGGCAAAGAGAAAGACAAAGGGAGAAATAGATGGAAAATGTAGCTTCAGACCAAGAGAAAAAGGGAGAAATATATGGAAAATGTAACTTGAGACCAAGAGAACGGCAAAGATAAGGTGGGGGGGGGGGCGGTGTGGAAAGTGAGAGCAATACATATATATAGGCAGACAGACACAGACAGGCAGGCAGGCAGGCAGACAGACAGAGACAGACAGACAGATCGACAGATAGACAGATAGAAGCCCAGGAATACGATGCATCGCAAGTTGGTAACAGCAGTCCCCTTGATCGAGTTACGGAAGGAACCTATTAGACATCTCCTGTCCTACGCAACATGGAAGTCACTAAATAAGCTTCCAACTGGTGTATCACGATGCAGGAAAGACCTGAAAAGATGGGGATACAGGGATGATGAAACGTGCGAATGTGGAGTAACACAAGACCAGGACCATCTGATGATCAGCCCAAATCTCCCGGAGATTTGTAGCATGGATGACCTGCTCAGTGCCAATGACAGGGCAATCCACGTGGCTGAATACTGGTAGAATGAAGTGCGATGTAGTGCCTAGGACACGGAAATTAGCATGTAGCATGTTTTTGCAGAATGTCAATGTCATAACAGCAGATTTACAAGATGCTATATCCCTGGCCTTTTCACCTCCCCCTGCCACTGTCAAGCAAAGTGCTTCTGTGATTTCCAATGTCCATTTTCTTCTGGTCGGTCTGCATCTGCCTCTTTTGCCAAGTACCATACTTTCCATTAACGTTCTTTCTAGACCGTTATTACAGTTTATATGGCCACAGTACTTTATCTTCCTAGATGTAATAGTATTTACTAACCAATTTTCTTGTATATCGAGCTCCTGTAGGATTTCAGTTTTTTTTTCTTTTCGCTGCACGTTGTATTTTTAGCACCTTCCTGCAGAATTTTAGCTGAAAGGATTTTCTTTTTCCGTCGGGTTTGTGTGGTTGTCCCTGTCGTGCATCCGTGTGCTGCAGCCGGAAAGATGTATGTCCTTTATTTTTGTAATTTTGTTAGTGTTCTGCCATATGTTTTTCATTTGAGATAACCTATATGTGTCATGTTTTAGCGGCGTTGTCATCCAAAGGCCAAGGTTGTTTCTTGAAACTTTAGTTTCCTGTCAGCCTTCTGACTAATTGCTGCCGTTTTCCGCAACTCTCCATTCCAGTCGCTTCTCTATCTTCCCCTGGATATCAGGGCTCTCAAGATTCTGCTCCTGTTGTCGAAGACAAGGGTGAGAAAATACCTTATCACACATGAAAGTGCTCCCTCCCAGGATCGCCCACACAACACCTGGCTGCGACAAAATGCCAACACCTCATCAGAACTATTCACCTTACGGCCTTCAGTCGTGATCACAGAGGTTCGACGGGACGGGCCACAGCTGTCACATGGACAAGGAAGCTCACCTGAAGCTCACCTGAACCTCACCTGAACCTGATCTGCTGGACTATGCCAAGCTTGGGAAGGAAAAGGTAATCAGATTTATGTGAAACATTCTGATCAAGAGCTCACCTGAAGCTCACCTGAACCTCACCTGAACCTCATCTGCTGGACTACGCCAAGCTTTGGAAGCAAAGGGTTATCAGATTTATGTGAAACATTCTGATCAAGAGCTCACCTGAAGCTCACCTGAACCTCATTTGAACCTCATCTGCTGGACTACGCCAAGCTTGGGAAGCAAAGGGTTATCAGATTTATGTGAAACATTCTGATCAAGAGCTCACCTGAACCTCATCTGCTGGACTACGCCAAGCTTGGGAAGGAAAGGGTAATCAGATTTATGTGAAACATTCTGATCAAGAGCTCACCTGAAGCTCACCTGAACCTCATTTGAACCTCATCTGCTGGACTACGCCAAGCTTGGGAAGCAAAGGGTTATCAGATTTATGTGAAACATTCTGATCAAGAGCTCACCTGAACCTCATCTGCTGGACTACGCCAAGCTTGGGAAGTAAATGGTAATCATATTTATGTGAAACATTCTGATCAAGAGCTCACCTGAACCTCATCTGCTGTACTACGCCGAGCTTGGGAAGCAAATGGTAATCAGATTCATGTGAAACATTTTGATCAAGAGCTCACCTGTCGTTCTGGTTAGGGCTTCTGGAAACGGGATGTTTCACAGCAGTCAGGCCATCGAGTTGGGGATTGACACTGGAGTCCCCATAATGATGAGCTTACTGATAAGACTCGCATTGCACTTCAGCCCAGAGGATCCTCAATTTCCATCAAGAACGTCTCGTGGCGTAAGGAGAGCCGATGTAGCCCGTTAGGAAAGAAATGTCGAGGGTTAGCTCAACTCAACACGAGAAGCTTAGAATAACTACAACAGCTAAGCAAAGACGACATTCTGTACTCTGAGCAAACCCAAATGTTTCTTACAGAAAATTGTGAACGGAAGGTATTCTCTTGTGTACTGTAGTTTTCTGTACGTAATTGTCCTAACTGTTTATATCCCGCGTTTGATTTGAAAATCCTGCGGCATGAGGATCGCAACTGCATCGATTGTGTAGTGTCATTTAGTGCACGGCACAACAAATTCTGACGCCAAGTCGCCATGGCGCCTAGGAATGTTGATGTACTGACTAATATGTTACGAACAGTGTCGTATTTACTCGCTCAATTATGTTTATTGTGTATATCTCACTCAGTTTTTAAATACTCTGGTGACATCAAGAGACACAACGGCCTTGAGAGAACAGTTATGGAAGGTATGACGCCAAGCAAAAGAGGCAGGGGTAGACCAAGAAGACGATGGCACCAGGATATCCTGGAATGCCTGGGTATGACTGTGGAGGAGGCAGGAGTTTTGGCAAGGGAAAGAGTTCTTTGAGACAGACTGTGTTGGGAGCCACGTTCTATAAAGGACACGTTACAAAAATTTTTTGCCTAGGCATCAGAGGCCCGTTGCGTCGGTCGAACGCCACCACAGCCAGTCAAAACGGATTCTACCAGACCTCGTCAATGGCAGGGGAGGGTCGGAGGAGTTGCTATCTGTGGAAGTCACGTGTTTAGGAGACCGCCTCTCCTACGCTTACAGCCAGCTGGTTGGATACCCGTAGTTCTTTGAACTGACTTGATGAGGAACTGGTGAGCTGGACATTCCTGATCCAATCGGACAACATGCCCAAACAAGGAAAGGCGACCACCGTCCACGACACTCGATATAGTTGGGAGATTAGTTTTAGCAGAGACCTCGATATTACGTACGAGGTCGTACCAACGGATTCCAAGAATACCCCCTCCCAGAGGCAGCATGGTCTACCATAAAACACGCCATTAGCGTTGCGGCCAAGTCTATCAAGAGATCACAACACCCAAAACGTCAACCGTGGCTCTATGACACCACTCAAAACGTCAACCGTGGCTCTATGACACCATCCAAAACATCAACCGTGGCTCTATGACATGACTCAAAACGTCAACCGTTGCTCTATGACACCACTCAAAACGTCAACCGTGGCTCTATGACACCACTCAAAACGTCAACCGTGGCTCTATGACACGACTCAAAACGTCAACCGTGGCTCTATGACACCACCTACGACATAATACTAGCTGCAAGGACACTCATTGATCTTGTCGAACGCCGACGGCAACGAAGCCGTTTCCCCCAGGCGGCAAGAGTCGACAGGAAACGTTTCTACAGTGACCTTGCTAACTCGGTCGAAGATGGCCTATTAACTAACGACCTCAGGCTCGCCTACCAGGCCACAAAGCTTGTCCGCAATGGAGGCAAGAAGAAGACCCACGACAGTGTCGAGTTTGTGAACAAGTCAGATGGCTCACCCTACACAGAGGTGGATGAGTGAGCACTACAAGCTTACCTTGAACTAGACACCAGCCACGACCTACCTTGATCTGTATGATGAATCTGTAGCAACTGGAGTGAGCACTACAAGCTTACCTTGAACTAGACACCAGCAACGATCTACCTTGATTTGTATGATGAATCTGTAGCAACTGGAGTGAGCACTACAAGCTTACCTTGAACTAGACACCAGCCACGATCTACCTTGATTTGTATGATGAATCTGTAGCAACTGGAGTGAGCACTACAAGCTTACCTTGAACTAGACACCAGCCACGACCTACCTTGATCTGTATGATGAATCTGTAGCAACTGGAGTGAGCACTACAAGCTTACCTTGAACTAGACACCAGCCACGACCTACCTTGATCTGTATGATGAATCTGTAGCAACTGGAGTGAGCACTACAAGCTTACCTTGAACTAGACACCAGCCACGGCCTGCCTTGATCTGGATGATGAATCTATAGCAATTCCTGCCGATCCCCAGACCAGCACTGACCCTCCAACTACACGATGAGTTCTGAAAGACACTTAACTTAATACCCCCCGTAACTTCTTTTTCCACCGACTTTCAAGGCCAGATTTCCGGCGTCAAACCCCAAACTTGTCATCATGAACTTCAATGTTGTTTAGCGTCTAACACTCTTCTGTATAATTTTAAGAATTTTGTTAATCGTATGGTTGGTTCATCGAGCTGATTATTCCCAACATTCTGTTGCATGATGTTTCTGGGATAATGTTATAAAAAATAGATGTGATTCAGGTTGAGCTGTATAGACCATGTATTATTGATGTCATTACACAGATCAGTGATTTTGTCTTCATTGAACGCCTCTAGAACTTCTATCATTGAGATATTTACTTTATCCATGAATTATTACTTTCCTGCTGCTCCTATCATTTATTGCTTTTTTATACTTCTGATGTGAGGGGCGGAAGACTGACGTCTAGTCGAGCAAAATATACTGATTAGGTATGTTAATCGGGGTCAGACAAAATATACTGATCAGGTATGTTAGTCAGGGTCAGACAAAATATACTGGCCAAGACCCTCACCTCGACTTCCCCGTAGTCCACTCTGGAAACGGCTGTTTTTATGACAGCCTGGCTAACGAGGTGAGGAATCGACGTGATCCCCGTAGTAATGAGCGACAATCAGATGAAGCCAAGCATAGCAAAACCGCCTGGAGGACACCGGTCCACCTTAATTAGCACGCTCTGAATATGATGAAAGCTACAACAAACTGCCACTTAACGTCCTTTTCAGGTCGCAAAAAAGATTAGATCTAATCAGTGGGGGCATCCAATAACAAGAATAACTTCCAATATGACAATTTTGGTGTCATCATTATCAAAGGGTCATGGTGTCTCACCTATGTTTTCGTCGCCGAGCATTAAGCGTACGTAATCATCTCACCAGTTCGATCAATCTTTCTCAGGGAAGATGTCTCCATTCTTGGTCCTTCCTGTGGTAACATAGCGGAAGGCCGAAATCAACATTAGAGATTTCTGGGAGTTATCAGTGAATCTCTGAGTAAGATCCTTCTGAAGTAGTTCATCAAGGCTGCAAACGAAAGCGTGTTGGAGAGAACAGGGCAAAAAACACGGAGAACATAAAATCTTAAGAAAAAGATGGCTCTGGACAGGTTACGCGTGGTTAAAATGCGAGCCAATGCACCAGTTCATCTATGACGTGTAATCTGCCTGAGTGGGAGAGGGAGGCGGAAGAATGAGACAAGAGAACGCAAAGAACGCACGGGGAAAGAGACTAATACAAGAAAACAAGAAGAACCTGGAGAGAAAAAAATAACTGGGTAAAAAAATATCACAGGTTATTTGTGCTGGGAGATGATTGGTTGATGGCCTTCGCACACCTTGATAATACAGGTAATGTTAGTCACTTTCAATCTCGACTAACTTATAGGATGATGAAACTTTAGAGTGATATCTGCTATTAAATTTGTGTTTTTTCTTTCTCCTTGCAGTGGTGTTCCATTCACGGATTGTGACGACACTACTAGGTGAAGCCAGAAGGTTTCTCCAGATAATAGCAGTTTCATATATATATATACAAGTGGCTTTCAAATCAAACCGGGACTTTTTCTTCTAATATTACCTGAATGGGTTGTAGCGTGCTGGAACTACTATCATTAGTTAGAGCCACTTGTGTCATTCTACTACTAGGTGGCCATCTTGCCAAGGGCAAGTCACTGTCAGTGTTTGCATGGAACAGCGTGTTGTGATGAAGTTTTTTGTGAAAGAAGGCGCGAAACCTGCAGAAATTTGAAGACTGCAATCACAATACGGTGATGCAACACTCAGCCGCAGTAAGACATTTGATTGGTGTAAACGTTTTAGAGAAGGCCGTACATCCGTGAGTGATGATCCCGGCCGTGGTGGCTCTCAACCCACCACAGTCATTTCTGTAAATGTCCAAATTCTGGAAAGCCATATCCTGGTTGTTGTTTCTTACCCCGTGGCGCCACTATTAACAGTGAACAGTACATACCCATTTTGAGTGATGTGCATAACCGTCTGCGGAAACAAATGATCGCTCGACCTCATGCGGCTCATGCACCATGTGCCATCTGCAGCAAATCAGCTGGGAGATATTGCCACATTCACTTTTACAGCCTAGACCTCGCTGAATGTGATTTCCACCTGTTTGAACCCTACAAGTTTTCCTGGAAGATCAGCATTTCAGCACTGATGACGAGGTGAAATAGGCTGTCCTGGATTGGTTCAGACATACTGGCCCATCTTTCTAGGCTGAAGCTTTTCAAGCATTACTTAAACCCTGGGATAAGTGCATGAACGTTGCAGGATATTATATTTTTTTTAATTTAAAAAAAGTCCCGGTTTGACTTGAACGGCCCTCGTATATACGATATTTACTGGACAAAAACATATGGAACACGAAATCTAACGAAGATGGCGTCTGGAGGAGAAAAAGATAAAGAAGAAGAGGAAGAAGAAGAAGAAGAAGAAGAAGAAAAGAAGAAGAAGAAGAAGAAGAAGAAGAATAAAGAAGAACAAGAACAAGAGGAAGAAGAAGAAGAAGAAGAAGAAGAAGAACAAGAACAAGAACAAGAGGAAGAGGAAGAGGAAAAAGAAGAAGAAGAAGACAAGAAGAAGAACAACAACAACAAACAAACAACAAGAAGCTACAATGAACATGAAATTCGTTCCTGTATTTTGTAAGCACATAAAATCGACGATAAAGAAATTTATTAAACTATTCATTGAACAGTAATCGATACACTCTTCTTATGTGGCTCAGGCATATTGATAGATTTTTGATCATGTAATTTTACGGATGAAGTAGATGAATAATGGAGTGAAAAGATTTATGGGGAAAGTATTGAAACTGGGCAAAACGGGTCAGAGAGAGGATAGAATGAGCAGGAAGAAATTAGACAAGAGAGGCATACTAATGACTGGGAGTTTGAACTGACTGACAATGATTTATTGAGTCAGTGACTGACTGACTGACTTCTTTTTCTTCTTCTTTCATTCGCTTTAAAATATTGTCTATATCTGCAATGTTGTCTCTTGTATAAACTTCACTGTCTTTTGTAGTTCCTGACTGACTGAATGATTGACTGATTTAATCCATATGACTACTATTGAAACACAGGGCTTCAATAGATGTTCGCCATTGATTTATATTCTCGTTTATTTATATTTACATTATCCTACAACGCACATTTTAATGCGGTAAAACAAAAGTCAGTGCAAGAAATAATGTAATGTGCAAGCTGAGAAGCACGTCATGGGGACATCCCCAACGGTTCTCCGCATCTCATCCCTTGCACTATGTCTCTCAGCAGCAGAGTATGCGGTAGCAGTATGGAATGCATCTACACGCGTTAAATATGTCGATGTGGCAGTGAGTGAGACATGCCGAATTGTAACAGGATGTATTTAACCGACAACAATAGAAAAAGTCTATACAATCACCTGTATAGCACCTCCGGGTGTCAGCAGACATGTATCTGAAGTTGAGAGACAAAACCAGTCATGTAACCAGGGACACCCTCATTTTGGACATACAGCAGAAAGAATACGCCTGAAATCAAAGAAAGGTTTTCTATGGACTGTACCGCCCTCAGAACAGAGCCACGAGAGAAACCGCATAGAAAAGTGGTGCCAAGAAAACGACTGGGTTGAATGGAGATCAAAGAAGAACGTACACCAGGACATGATTGTCCAATATACTACGTGGGAATCTCTGAACAGGTTAAGAACAGGTGTGTCCAGACGTGGGTCTAACCTGAAAACGTGGGGATTTTGCAGACGATGAATATTGCGAATCAGGGGCTGTCCAGGACCGGAACAGTGGAGGTGGCAAATGAAAGAGCACTGACAACGGCTGGTTTTGGGGCGAAGACTATATGAGGCTGCTGGACACGGAATGTAAGTAAGTAATTTGTATTGGGAGTCATCTTCTTGAGCTCAACTGCCCTGGCATCACTTTCATCGTCCTTATCTAGATGTTATTTGGTATTCCAACAATTTCTTCCGCTGGGACTTCTAATGCTACGAATGTGGTTATATTGCCAGCTTTTCTTCAAATAGATATCCTCTTCGTTATCCAGCTTGATTGTTCATTGTCGTTTTTCTTACCACAAATCAGTGGTATGGCTATTTAATACATTGGTATGGACAGAGACTTCAGAGCAAAGGCGGGTGCCGGCAGTTTTCTGTATTTTGGGTAGACCAGTTGTTGACTATTCCCTGTGATTATATATGTTTTTGTAAGTGAATTGTTGGTTTCTGGTTATATTCCACACCAATGTTCATTAAAAGAACAATGAATATTTCGTATCGCATCTGGTCAATGCTAAGTGTCAAGATATATGCGATTGTGTACTTTTTTTCAAAAAAGTGTATGACGTTGCCGAAATGGCTTTCGCTGACCATAGAGAGATATGCGAATTCTCATGAGGTATTAGTCAATTTTGGTCACGAATTGTTGATGTCCTCTACGATTCCATAAACATAACAGCCTCTAACTTTGTTTTTTGTTCGTCACAATTGGTTGAACTACTTCCGCTGCGTCTTGTGGGTTCCAGGCATGCTGAATTATGTATCGGAGGTTTGTCCATCACATGTGCTGAAGACCACTCTCTCTGTCCATCTGCGTGGACAATCTTCTCCTTTTGCTCTGTCCGCTGAAATGGGTGACTGGCGCGGTGACTTACATTAACGTGAGAATGATTTGTGTAACACATCAACATTATTCTCGTGTCCTGAGCTTCATTTGGCCAGTGGCAAGACATTTTCGAGACGACTGGAGATATCACAGGATGCAGATTTTTTCTCAGGGTTGACTCCCAGAGCCTTTTTCTGGAGACAGCTATTCCATAAGGCATCTGGGGGGGGGGGGGGGGGGGAGGTGCAGAGAGATGAGAGATGGTAGCATCCAATAAGTTGAGGACGTAGGATGAAAAGGACTAAATGTCTATGTTTAAAATAGATGTTTCAGGAAACTGCAAGTACTAAATAATGTTCCAGATATTCACAAAGTGTTGTCACAGAGTGAAAGTCAATGCCATCCATACAGTGACAAACTCACAAAGATTAATCCTGCTTTCCTGAAACCCACAGGGGAGGTAATCCAGCCAAATTATGACGATGTGCGCGAATAAAAGATACAAGTCATATAAATGTCATCAATGACCGCGACAACTTAATAATTAGTCGATCGTTGCTGGTAATCCATTTGCGCCACCTTGACTATGATGTGTCACACAAAATTAGGATAACAAGTATCACAGACAAGGTAATCAGCGTTACAGCAGACAACCGTCAAATCCACACGATCGCAATGTTCGTATCAAATGTCACAGTGAAATAATGATTATATTTAATTTTAATCAACTTTATATATTTTTCTTGCTTCTTGCGGCTGGTATTAATACGCTTCCAGCCATCCTGTGCACCAGTAGCAAGTGCCCTGACTCTATATTTAAAGGTTGAATCAAATTTATTTTATAACTCAGGACAAACCAGAAAGCTGATTTTTAACCGTCTTTTGCGGAGAGCACAAAAAGGCAATGCCATTTTGGTCGCTATACGACGTTATATATGTACGTATGAAACAATTAGATGTATTTGTTTCGAATGCCCACAATGAGTCGGTTTACTCTTTTGTGCGGCCTGAAGTGAGTGGCGGATTGCAGTAGCTTTCCTTACATCCCGAGCGCACTGATGAAGATAGACCAGTGTCCCCCATATGGTTGTGCTATGCTTGGATTCATCTACACGTCGCTCACTACTACGGGGATCACGTCGATCCCTCACCTCGTTAGCCAGGCTGCCATGAAAACAGCCCGTTTCTAGGAAGGACTACCAGGAAGCCGAGGTGAGCGTCTTGGCCAGCATATTTTGCCTGACTCTAACATGTTTGATCAGTATATTGTGCTTAATTAGATGTTAATCATTCTCCTCTCATCCCCCCCGCCCCGCCCTTTTTCAATAAGAAGCGTATCACCTCGGCTGTTCAATATCCGCCCGAACTGCCTTGTGGGATACCTGATCGCTGAAAATACTTCGGGAGAAAACCCTAAGAAAAATCTACATCCTCTTCTGCCCTCAATCGTCTTGACTACGTCTTGCCACTGAGTCGGAGTAGTTGAAGACAAGAGAGTGAGGCTAATATGCAAAACCCTTCTTCACTATAATACAATTCAAGCGCAAGTCACATTCGTTACACCCCTGTCTACTATGACGCGCACAATGGTGCACTTTGATATGGAACATTGGCACCCTTATGGATCGTGTGCAAAGAATCGTCCGTCCAGGTAAAAGGTGGTGTCCTATATTCTTGTACTATGTATATCAGTCAAGTCAGGGCTCAAATTGGCAAATTTAGGTCTCTTCTAGCCCATGCCGAGTGGTCTGTCGGAGCCTTTGTTTATGACAAGGACAAGAATGGCACCATTGCATTACACAGACAGCATGTAGTAAGAGGCGACTAACTGCGTGACATGACATAACACGGGCCATGGTTAGGTGGTTTGTTTAGAGCAGTATATATGGCGCCTAATAGGCTGCGGGTCTACTTTGTTCTAGTGTTTGAGTCTATTAGGATGGCCTCCCACATCGGTTAACCACCCTCCGTAAGCGCTTGTTCCAACGCAGCGGAATATTAAGCTGCTTGAGCCTAGTCCACTAAACAGGAAACTCTTCTCCCGGCTACATCCAGCTCATGCCAGAGCTGGAACCTGCACAGGGGCATCTGCCCTGTAGAAGTACATGTCGACTAAGACCTAAGAACTAGCCCATGGAAACAGCGAAAGTGGTCGTCATCAACTACTATGGATGAGCTATAAGAAACAGAGACACATGTTGGTGCAGCTATAAGGTATGTAAATTATGCTCGTATTTACATTCCATTCATCATCATCATGTTCATGGCGTTCCATGACATAGGGCCAACACTGTCATTGGTGTACAATAACATGTTTTTAGGGAATCCTCAATACATTTTAATGTCTCACCATCTATCTGTTTACTTGCAAGTTTTTGAGTAGCAGCTGGAAATTTGAGATTCATTTGCAATGCAGAAGCTGAACACCTCCGTCATCCGCTGGCGATGTTAATCGTCTATCAGAAACTTTCATCAGTTTTCATGCTTCGTTATCTAACGAGTATTATGTAAACTGTTCGGATTCGACCTAGAACCAGAGGTCGGAAAACTTGTTTGCTTATTATCCAAAATCTCTATCTTTCTCTCTTTCGCCTCTTATCACCCAGGAGTGCATAGGCCATCAACCAACCCACGCCAAGCAGCTCTGTCCTGTGCAATCTTTTTCCCCTTCTTTCCAGCTTTTTCCTATTTTCTTTACTTCCGTCTCCAGATTTCGTCTCCATGTATTCTTTTGTCTGCTTATGCCTCTCCTTCTCTGGGGGTTAGATGACAGGAATTGCCTGGTGATACTGGCCTGGGTCTTTCTTAATGAATAAACCTAAACCATCTATCTCCACTTTCTTCCTAAGATTTCCTGTTCCAATTAACCCTGTCCCGCTCTCTCTCCAAAATCTATTTCACTTAAAAAATATTGACCATTCCCCCTCCACCTCCCCCCCCCCCCGCCCCCCCCTTCCTCCCCCAAGTACATTTCCCAACAGACCCCAACTCACCCCCTAACCTCAGTCTTCAAAGTAAACAAAAATAATCTAATTGCTTGTGAAATGAAGAACAAATTCCCATCAAAATCAAGAATTAATCAGCAGATTTTGAAAACTACACCTGCTATAAAAAGAATATAAAATAAATACAAAATGATTTAAAGGGATTCAAGTACTGAGACATTCCGAAACATCTACACTTCAGATTCTGTTTCAAATGGTACTGTTTCCTTCTGGATCAAACAATATTCATGTCAGGTATTTTTTATGTCAGAGCAACATGGATTAGCAACTTGAATTAGCTACTTGAATTAGCTACTTGAATTAGCAACTTGAATTAGCAATTTAATGCTTTCTCCCAGGTCCAGCTGATTTCTGTACGATATTTTTAGGTTCATAGGGGTAGACAATCCAGGTTCAATAGATATATTGTTGCGAAAGGCAGATGTATTTCTATTATCTCTGTGTGAAGTTTTTAAAGACTAGTTTTTTTATATCTAACAAGATGAGAGATATGTCTAAAATTGCATAATTATTTAACCGCTGCAGAGAGTTAAAGTGGTGCATGCCAATCGTTCAGGCTGTTGTTGTTGTTTGCGAATGCCCACAATGAGTAGGTTACTCTTTTGTGCGCCCTGAAAAGAACGTTACGTGGCGGGTTGCAGTAGCTTTCCTCACATCCCGAGCGTGCTGATGAAGGTGGAAAGGGGTCCTCCAGGCGGTTATGCTATGCTTGGCTCCATCTGCGTGTCACTGACTACTACGGTGACCACGTCGATCCCTTACCTTGTTAGCCAGGCTGTCATGTTAAAATTACATTGTTGTTTTTTCTTTGCAATTCTTTGATGAATGAATTCCCATGCTCACAGATGTCAGCTAAGTAAGGAGGATAAGCAAACCTAATGAAAATTCTCAAATTATCTGTTTAGAAAGGTTTTAGATTCAATATGATTAGTTATAGTTCAGAGAGCCCACACTAGATTCAGAACATGTCCTGGTGCTAGCCACCTTAATCAAATTTCTGAGAGCTCACTCTAGATTCAGAACATGTCCTGGTGCGAGCCACCTTACTCAATTTTCTGAGAGCTCACACTAGATTCAGAACATGTCCTGGTGCGAGCCACCTTACTCAAATTTCTGAGAGCTCACACTAGATTCAGAACATGTTCTGGTGCGAGCCACCTTACTCAAATTTCTGAGAGCTCACACTAGATTCAAAACATGTCCTCGTCCGAACCACCTTACTCTATTTTCTGAGAGCTCACACTAGATTCAGAACATGTCCTGGTGTGAGCCACCTTACTCAATTTTCTGAGAGCTCACACTAGATTCAGAACATGTCCTGATGCGAGCCACCTTACTCAATTTTCTGAGAGCTCACACTAGATTCAGAACATGTCCTGGTGCGAGCCACCTTACTCAATTTTCTGAGAGCTCACACTAGATTCAGAACATGTCCTGGTGCGAGCCACCTTACTCAAATTTCTGAGAGCTCACACTAGATTCAAAACATGTCCTCGTCCGAACCACCTTACTCTATTTTCTGAGAGCTCACACTAGATTCAGAACATGTCCTGGTGCGAGCCACCTTACTCAAATTTTTGAGAGCTCACACTAGATTCAGAACATGTCCTGGTGTGAGCCACCTTACTCAATTTTCTGAGAGCTCACACTAGATTCAGAACATGTCCTGATGCGAGCCACCTTACTCAATTTTCTGAGAGCTCACACTAGATTCAGAACATGTCCTGGTGCGAGCCACCTTACTCAATTTTCTGAGAGCTCACACTAGATTCAGAACATGTCCTGGTGCGAGCCACCTTACTCAATTTTCTGAGAGCTCACACTAGATTCAGAACATGTCCTGGTGTGAGCCACCTTACTCAATTTTCTGAGAGCTCACACTAGATTCAGAACATGTCCTGGTGCGAGCCACCTTACTCAAATTTCTGAGAGCTCACACTAGATTCAGAACATGTCCTGGTGCGAGCCACCTTACTCAAATTTCTGAGAGCTCACACTAGATTCAAAACATGTCCTCGTCCGAACCACCTTACTCTATTTTCTGAGAGCTCACACTAGATTCAGAACATGTCCTGGTGCGAGCCACCTTACTCAAATTTTTGAGAGCTCACACTAGATTCAGAACATGTCCTGGTGTGAGCCACCTTACTCAATTTTCTGAGAGCTCACACTAGATTCAGAACATGTCCTGGTGCGAGCCACCTTACTCAATTTTCTGAGAGCTCACACTAGATTCAGAACATGTCCTGGTGCGAGCCACCTTACTCAAATTTTTGAGAGCTCACACTAGATTCAGAACATGTCCTGGTGCGAGCCACCTTACTCAAATTTCTGAGAGCTCACACTAGATTCAAAACATGTCCTCGTCCGAACCACCTTACTCTATTTTCTGAGAGCTCACACTAGATTCAGAACATGTCCTGGTGCGAGCCACCTTACTCAAATTTTTGAGAGCTCACACTAGATTCAGAACATGTCCTGGTGCGAGCCACCTTACTCAATTTTCTGAGAGCTCACACTAGATTCAGAACATGTCCTGGTGCGAGCCACCTTACTCAATTTTCTGAGAGCTCACACTAGATTCAGAACATGTCCTGGTGCGAGCCACCTTACTCAATTTTCTGAGAGCTCACACTAGATTCAGAACATGTCCTGATGCGAGCCACCTTACTCAATTTTCTGAGAGCTCACACTAGATTCAGAACATGTCCTGGTGCGAGTCACCTTACTCAAATTTTTGAGAGCTCACACTAGATTCAGAACATGTCCTGGTGCGAGCCACCTTACTCAATTTTCTGAGAGCTCACACTAGATTCAGAACATGTCCTGGTGTGAGCCACCTTACTCAATTTTCTGAGAGCTCACACTAGATTCAGAACATGTCCTGGTGTGAGCCACCTTACTCAATTTTCTGAGAGCTCACACTAGATTCAGAACATGTCCTGGTGCGAGCCACCTTACTCAATTTTCTGAGAGCTCACACTAGATTCAGAACATGTCCTGGTGCGAGCCACCTTACTCAAATTTCTGAGAGCTCACACTAGATTCAGAACATGTCCTGGTGCGAGCCACCTTACTCAAATTTCTGAGAGCTCACACTAGATTCAGAACATGTTCTGGTGCGAGCCACCTTACTCAAATTTCTGAGAGCTCACACTAGATTCAGAACATGTCCTGGTGCGAGCCACCTTACTCAAATTTCTGAGAGCTCACACTAGATTCAGAACATGTCCTGGTGCGAGCCACCTTACTCAATTTTTTGAGAGCTCACACTAGATTCAGAACATGTCCTGGTGCGAGCCACCTTACTCTATTTTCTGAGAGCTCACACTAGATTCAGAACATGTCCTGGTGCGAGCCACCTTACTCAAATTTCTGAGAGCCCACACTAGATTCAGAACATGTCCTGGTGCGAGTCACATCCCTTATATATGGAAAACGAGGCAAACATATTTAGTATCCCCATTATTGTATAAATCACGAATTAGCCACATGTTTAGACATGTTTTATGTCTGGCTATACGTGATTTATGTCTGGATATATGTGATTTCTGTCTGACTACACCTGATTTCTGTTTGACTATACGTGATTTCTACCTGACTGCACGTCCTTCCCTGTCTGACTAAACCGGATTTATGTCACTACACCTGATTTCTGTCTGACTGCACTTGCTTTCTGACTGCACGTAATTACTTAAATTTTCACAGCCGCAGGTTTGACCAATTCATTATTATATGGCTTCTTGTTTCTGGCAATTAATCAGACCACTTCAAAGATTGCTGTTGATACCCGACCTCTCAAGTTGCTTACCAATCTCTGCTGTTTGACAGAGCTTTCCAAATTCTTAAAGTATTCCCGCTGTTTGAAATACAGACAAAATTGCACATTAACAAGTAGTTCTTCATCTGATATTGTTTGAAGACTGCGGTAAACACTTTCAAACAAGCTTCGCATTGTGGCTTTATTTGGCCTTTGTTTTCTTTTTCTGTAAAACTATAACAGAGCAATCTGTCTCTTAAAAAGAAAATGGAAAATGATTAAAACATGAAAGTGTAAGCAAAATAGTGCTATACTCTTAGCTGGAATCCTCTGGAAACATTCAAGAGATTTGATTATAGAGATATATGGAAGCAAACGTAATACTATCAAGAAATAAATTGTGTTAAAATGGCACCCGTGTGTACTGCCCTAGCGTGCTGAGGGTACTGCCCATTAAAACAAGATTTAGAAAAGATAAATGTGCTTGAATAGACAAGTCCGGCCAAATAACAATAAATAGCAACAAGGTTTGCATGTTTGTAATGTATAAGTGCTTTATAGTAGATTTAACACACCGAGGATAGAATTTCCTCTAGCCCATACATGAACCTGAAATGTAAGAAATATGGGGGACACCAGTAACTGTATAACGGTTAGGTTCGTTCTAAATGTAATGATACAGGTAGTTCCAACCAACATTGAAATCTTTACATTCCCCATACATGTCTATAAATAGATGCTGAATTCAAATATTTCTTGTCACAATTACTTGTTATTTGATTTATACATCTTCGGATTTGCAGATTCGAAAGGTCCAATTGCAGATTATTCGTTTCATTTTTAATTTTTAACGGTGTCATATTAGGTTTTTGCTGCAGGTTTAATTGTTGTGAATAAAAGAAATGTTAGTTTAGTTTGCAAATATTTTAGCGACTCGCTAAACATATGATAGATGTAACAAATTGTATATACGAGGCGTGTTGAAATGACCAAACTGCAACAAGTGAAGATACGCACGATACGCATGATGATATCACTTCTTGTGTAAACAGCACATAACAACCGTCAAGTTTGCAAAATGTCATTATCCTCCGACTCATAAATTCCTCAGCAGAACGTTGAAAACATGGCGGGTGTGATACGAAATCCGTCCAGAGTCGATCAGCGACCGGTTATTGGGTTTCACAGCTGAAGCATGTCGACCACTTAACATTCATCGCAGAATGCAGGCAGTGCATGGTGGCAAAAGTGTGTCGAAGATAACAGTGAAGAACTGAACAACGATGTTTAAAGATGGGCGTGACTTAACGCAACAATATGCGCCTGATCTGATTTCGGAAGATTTTCGTTAACTTGCGTCCTTCTTTAAACATCGTTGGCCAGTTCTTTACTGTTTTCTTCGACATACTTTTGTCACCATACACTGCCTACATTCTTGCGATTAATGTCAACTGGTTGACATCTTTCAGTTGTTAGAAACCGAATCACAGCTAGCTGATCAACTCCGGACTGATTCCGTATCACACCCGCCATGTTGTCAACGTTGTACCGAGGAAACTATGAGTCGGAGAATAATGAAATTTTGCAAACTTGACGGTTGATATGTGCTGTTTACACCAGAAGTAACGGCATCATGTGCATCGTACGTATGTTCACTTGTTGCAGTTTGGCCCGGTTTCATTTGAACACCCCTCGTACTTTAATGGCGTTCTTTTAAGCCTTCATTACTGGTCAGTACTTTTTGGCTAATAAAAATGGACAATGAATAACAAGAACAAGAGTATTGAAGCCTTCGAAATGTGGGTTAATAAAAGATTGGGTCACATTTATTGGAACGAAAAGAAAAACAAATGTAAACGTATTGATAATTTTGGTGTGAAAATATAATTAATGACCGAAATCAAGGTTGGACAGTTGAGATATTTTGGTCATATGACCAGGTATACCTCATTGAAGACCATAATAGAAGGTGAAGTTGAAGGCAGTCGTCCAAGCGGCAGTCAACTTATAAACTGGCGGATAACTTCGAAGGATGGACCGGGAAAAGGCTATCACAATGCGTTTTTGCTGCAAGATTTAGAGTACACTAGAGACCCAATGATGCAAGCTAAAGGGTACACTGGAGATCCAATGAGGAGAGGTATAGAGTACACTGGAGATACAATGAGGCAAGGTATAGAGTACACTGGAGATACAATGAGGCAAGGTATAGAGTACACTGGAGATACAATGAGGCAAGGTATAGAGTACACTGGATATACAATGAGGCAAGGTATAGAGTACACTGGAGATACAATGAGACAAGGTATAGAGTACACTGGAGATACAATGAGGCAAGGTATAGAGTACACTGGAGATACAATGAGGCAAGGTATTGAGTACACTGGACATCCAATGCTGCAAGATATAGGGTACACTGGAGATACATTGTTGAAAGATAAAGGGTACACTGAAGATACAATGAGGCAAGGTATAGGGTACACTGGAGATACAATGAGGAGAGGTATAGAGTACACTGGAGATACAATGAGGAGAGATATAGAGTACACTGGAGATACATTGTAGAAAGATAAAGGGTACACTGGAGATACAATGAGGCAAGGTATAGGGTACACTGGAGATACAATGAGGAGAGGTATAGAGTACACCGGAGATACAATGAGGAGAGATATAGAGTACACTGGAGATACATTGTAGAAAGATAAAGGGTACACTGGAGATACAATGAGGCAAGGTATAGGGTACACTGGAGATACAATGAGGAGAGGTATAGAGTACACTGGAGATACATTGTAGAAAGATAAAGGGTACACTGGAGATACAATGAGGCAAGGTATAGGGTACACTGGAGATACAATGATGAGAGGTATAGAGTACACTGGAGATCTATTGAGGTAAGACAGAGTACTTCTTCTTCTTCTTCTTCGTACGCAGTCAGACAGTAATCATTATTTTTTCGGAAAAAGCGGCGGTCATCCTGAGGCTGTCGCCACTGCCATAGAGCTTGTCTTGCAGTTCCACTGGTGATGGCCACATCTGCTCTCTCTGATCCTCGTATGTCGGGCAGTTCTGCAGCAGATGTTCATTTTACCGGTACCGCACAGGCATTCGTCGGTACCACCTATCTTCAATTTGTTGAATAGGTGGTACCTCAGTCTATTGTGGCCAGTGCGAAGTCTGAAGACAACGACCTGCTCTCTTCGGTCCAACTGGTAATAGGCATCGTTTTTGGTGTAACCAGTATGTTCGGTTTCCCATTTGGTCATGTATCTGGCTTTGATAAGCCGTTTTGACTCTTCGTACGTCATACTAGTATCTGTTTGTGGTAGTCTTGCACCTTCTTTTGCCAGTCTGTCTGCCTCCTCGTTGCCTTGGATGTTGCAGTGTGATGGGACCCACTGTACCACTACCCTTTTTGGTGCGGACTGCTGGCACAGTTGGCAAAGTGCTGCTCTTAAGTCATTAAGCTCAGTGTTTTTCTGGTTTTTTAGTGCTGTGACTACGGCGAGAGCATCTGTAAGCAAGACTATATGGCTTTCATTTTCATTGTGTGTCACCATTTCTTCCACTGCCGCCCTCGGTGCCTCTGCCTCCGCTCTGAAATTGCTTGTGTACTTACCAGTAGCGAATGACAGTGTTATTTGTCTGCCATTTGGTAGGTTCAGGAATGCTCCTGCCCCTCCGTTCTGTGTAGTGTTTGTTACAGAACCGTCGGTGTATGCATGGGTCCAGTCCATGCTTGGGTAGCTTTTAGATATAAAGCTTAGGGTAGTATCTCTCCTTTCTTTTACAGTCTGGCAGTTTTTGTTTCCAATACTTGGTATATTTTCTACCACCTCTGGAAATATATCCTGCCTCCAGGTAGGTTTTCGTACAGTAGGGATGGGTTTTGGTGTTGTTAGTGCGTTTATGGGATCTTCGTGCATCTTTGCTTTGGCTATTTCTGCAAAGTTTCTCCGCTTTAGTTTCCCATTTCCCAAATTATTTAGTCTCTGGTGCATTGGATGGTCAGTCAGTCTTCGGAGTTTCTCTGACTGCAGCTGGGCTCTGCAGTCTCTTCTATCGGTCATGGGTTGCAGTTTTGTAATCTTTTCAAGTTCTATAATTGGCGTTGACTTCATGCCTCCTGTTATAACTCTCATTGCTTGGTTTTGAAGTTTGCTAACTTTATCGAAGTTCGCCTTTGCTGCTGTTGTCCATGCCGCAATGCCATACTCGAGAACTGGTATCACTCTTCCAGTGTACAGTTTCTTTAGTATGCCTTCGTCTGCTTCCCAGCTTGTGCCAGCAAGTTTCCTCATGATTGCCATTCTTTCTCTGGCTCTCATTCGGTTTCTCTCGATCTGACTTTTCCATGTCATGCGCCGATCAAATGTGACTCCCAGATAGGTTGGGTTGTCGTTTGGCTGCAGGAATTTGCCATTTAAACTTAATTTGGTATTTTGGGGTTTGATTGAAAGCGAGAATATTGTGCATATGGTTTTTTCCTCGTTTATTTTGACCAGCCATGAGTTCGCCCACTCTTCCAGCGATGTTAGGGCCTGCTGCATCCGATTTCTTGCTATGGTGAGATTCTTTTCAGAGGTCCACATAGCCAGATCGTCTGCAAACATTGAGCTATGGACTCTCCTTGGTATATTCTCTGTAATGTCGTTTATATATATCAGGAAGAGTGTGGGTGACAGTACTCCCCCTTGGGGTACTCCCTGCTCGAGTGTCACCTTTTTGCTCATCTGCCCTTATACTTGGACTCTGGCCGTTTTTTGTTTGAGGTAGTGGTTGATCCACTTGTACATTTTCCCACAAACATCACTTCTTCTTAGCTTGACTCTAAGAGACATAGAGTACACTGGAGATCTATTGAGGTAAGACATAGAGTACAATGAAGATCTATTGAGGCAAGACATAAAAGTACACTGGAGATCTATTGAGGCAAGACATAAAAGTACACTGGAGATCTATTGAGGCAAGACATAAAAGTACACTGGAGATCTATTGAGGCAAGAGATAAAAGTACACTGGAGATCTATTGAGACAAGAGATAAGAGTACACAGGAGATATATGGAGGACGACATTCGATGCGGAGAGGGCACTTGAACCGAACTGGCCTCTCAACATGTACATTATGCCCCCTGCTCTCCGGCCCCTACGCTAGACTGGGAAAATCTCTTGCACAATAGATTAACATCACGTCCTTCGTTCGCTGACCGTACCTCAACAGACTCGTCTCAACGCTCCATTGGTTTTCAGGTTATCACAGTTAAAAGCTCTCGACAGCCTGAATAACGACACAAAGAAATTGAGTGTTAATCAGTCGTTTAAGACAGCTGAAATAGATTGTTTATGAGACCAGCAAAACTAATGTCTACTTAAATCCTCAGAGCACACATTCATGCAGTTGCTTGCATGCAGTCAGCAAACGAGAAAATAGCCTACTAGAAAACAGTCAGCCTACTAGAAAACAGAGCCTACTAGAAAACAGTCAGCATACTAGAAAACAGTCAGCCTACTAGAAAACAGTCAGCATACTAGAAAACAGTCAGCATACTAGATAACAGTCAGTCTACTAGAAAACCAGCTGCAGCTGACGTCCAATTCAAAATTCAGAAAGGAAGAAAATGGCTTAGAAAAATAGACAAAATGAGAGACGTACATTACACGTCATGTGCAAAAATGTGTGTCGCGTTAGGGTTTTGCAGTGAATTAGAATAACGTGAAAGCGATGTATACTCGCCCCGACCCTGTTCAGCATGATATTCGCGGCCATGACAGCAGACGCCTTCAGATCACTGGAGCTTGGAATACCCATTAAGTACCGCACGGATGTCAAGCTACTCAATCCCAGAAGAATGAAGGCCAAAACCAAAGTGGCTGGCGACATAATTAGGGAACTTGTATTTGCTGACGACTGCGTCTGATCAGCAACTCAGAATTGATCATGCAGGTTGGAATGGACCTGTTCTCGGCCACTAGCGAAAACTTTTGCTTAACCATAAATGCCAAGAAAACAGAGGTCATGTACCAACCAGCACCAGATATACACAAAACCAGAGACTACAGTCAGCGGGCAGAAGCTGAATGTCGTAGACAAATTCACATATCTGGACAGGACGTTGTCGAGATCTGTCAGCATCCACAATGAGGTGGCAAGCAGAATAGCAAAGGCCAGCACAGACTTTGGTAGAATGCGCTGGATGGTATGGGAACATCGTGTCATCAATGTCAAGACCAAACTCAAAGTCTACCGTGCAACCATCATTCCAACCCTACTATACGCTTGCGAAAGCTGGACTGTATACTCTGGATATGCAAGGAGGCTAAACCACTTCCACACAGGTTGTCTGGAGCGAAGATTCCACTTCCGATGGCAAAATCGTGTCACTGACATCGAGGTTCTCTCGAGGGCTAACATGCCCAGCATCCATGCACTGCTAGAAAAAGCACGACTAGGATGGGCCGGACACCTCGTCCGTGTGTCAGACGAGCGGCTCCCAAAGAAGCTTCTCTAATGCGAGCTGAGATAGAGGGCGCCCAAAGAAACGTTTTAAAGACGGTCTGAAGGACTCACTGAAAAGTTGCCAGATAGACGTCAACACCTGGGAATGTCTTTCGCAAAAGAGATCTGACTGGAGAAGAGAAGTCAAAGCGGGTGTAGCTTCCAGCGAAGACGACCGTCTTGTGAAAGCCCAGATCAGACGCGAGACCCGGAAATCCCGAACAGCGGGAACACCATCACTTTCTACAAACCTCGTGTGCCCGATATGTAGCAGATGTTTTCGTACTCGCATTGGCCTGTTCAGCCACATGCTCTCCCACACCCAACAGGGAAATCTATCGCAAGGATGATGTCGGCGGTCCTCATCGACAACCATGGACAGCTATTTGGCTTGGTTTCGTTCGTTCTCAATCTCCCGCTACCAAACCCTGACATGGGCCTAAGTAGCAGAATGTAGTCAGGAGAACGGAATGCGTTGTGTCGTAGTTTTCGGTCCAACACATCCGACTTCAGCAAGCATTTTTTTAATACCGGGTTAGCATTCTCTCTTCGATCCCTTCTCCTTAGCCAGTCTGCCCTGCGGCAGCCTGTTATCCAGGATCACCGCGTGGAGGTGTAGAAGGGTGTTGGCAGCTCTGGTTCGCTGGCCCTGACGTTAGGAGTCAGCTATGGATCGCTGACCACTGCAGCTCATACACTGATCAGCATCTTGATCCTGGACAGCTATTTGATAGCGACAGCATATGGCAAAAATCACGTCATCCTTTTTCGTGCAAGTCATGGAGCACGAAAACCGGTAGATTCGTGTGGACAGATGGAGGCAAATCGAGAAAATAGGGAACAGTTTTACAAGAATGGCAAGGGAGACGATCAACGATGTAAGTGATAAACGACAAGAGTGATAAGGGGCGGACTGGAGGTTACAATAACAACGGGCAGAATCGCAGGGATGAAGTCAGAGGGAGGCAAAGAAAGGAAATATTGTATAGCATGAAGGAATAGCATAGGAGACAATGTTCGGGGGAAGTGATAAACCACACACGTGATTAAAGATGGATTTAAACCATCTGTGATAACGGGGAAAATGACAGAGAAGATGGACAAAGGTAGGCAAATAGAGAAAATAGTGGACAGCTTGAAAGAATGACATGGGAGTCGATCGACGACGGAAGCGATAAACCACACACGATAAGAGGTTGATTGAAACATACGGTGGCAAGAGGCATATTCACAGGGAAGAAGGAACAAAATGAGGCAAAGGTAGAATTGATTGTACAGCTTGAAGGAATGACATAGGAGACAATGTTCAGCGGAAGTGACAAACCATACACGTGATTAGAGAAAGTGGAGATCCATGATCGTCAACGTCAATCGACAGGACACTTGATGATGTTGTAAAGCCACATGAAAGCGTTGGCAAACAGATCTATAATCAGAATGGCTCACTGATCGGGAATCAATAAACTCTTCATATGGGCTTGGGTATATTGATATATTATTGATCATGTACTGTTACAGATGGAGTTCATCTATTATAGATAGGGGCGGTTTATTGGGAAGTGGTGAAACTGAACAAAACATGACTAAGACTTCAAGGAAAATACAGAATAATGACAGGGAGTTTCGACTGGATTAATGACTGAATGACCGACTTGCTGAATGACTGACCGTATCAATGACTTACTGGGTTGCTAACTGAATGGCTGACTGACTAACTGATTGAATGATTGACTGACTGACTGAATGACTGACTGACCAACTGATTGAATGATTCACTGACTGACTGACTAATTGATTAAATGATTCACTGACTGACTGAATGACTGACTGAAGGATTAACAAATTAATAATAATGTTCGCGTAGGCGTTAAAGGCCCGTCGACCACTACCATGTCCAACTGCTGATGCTGTATTCAAGCGCAGTGTGTCGACCGAAATCCCTATAGACTCCTCAGGTGGAGCCGTGTACTCCGCAGCCTTGAGATGAGGGCCGCAAGGAGTGTGTTAGACCAATGTTTGTGTCAAGCTTTCCGTGTCTATCGGTGTCAAACTCCCTGTTTTTACGTGTCCAACCGTCGAGGCTTCTGATTGTGTTCACCTGTTGGTCAGCATCACCCTTGCTGTGCTGAGAATACATGGTTGGGAGAGATATCGTGTAACCTCCTCCGGTGGAGAAATGGGCGGGCAGGAGGAAGTCGGTTTCAGCCCAAGCAGAAATCTCCTTGAGTAGTAAAAATCTATACTGAATTCTGATGTGCAGTTAAGCGGAACATTGAACTTCGTCATGGGCTGGTTTCCCACGGCTTGAGCCAGGCATGAAATGCAGCATAACAAACAGGATAACCTATCGAAAGCCCATTAATTTCAAATAATGAAGTCCCTGACACCACCTGGTGAAGAACTTGTGAAATATAATCCGAACAGGAACCGCCAAACATCGGAAAACTCGACACAAACACCGGAGAGAGTCGAGAGCGCAGCCACTAAGGAGCAGCCATCTTACTTATTTCAAAGTAAAAGGATTAACTGACTGGCTTAATTACCGAATGACTTATTAACTAACTGACTAGGTGACTGTCCAACAAACTAACTGACTGAATAAATTACTGGCTAATTAATTAACTGAATGACTGACTTACTTACTAACTGACTCACTGGCTGAATGATTGACTGCCTACATGACTAACTAAATGACTGAATAACTGAATGACTGACTGAATTGCTTACTGAATGACTAATTAAATGGCTGAATGACAGACTGACTGTCTGATTGACTCATTGAATGACTGACTAGCTGATTGAATGACTGACCAACGAATAAACTAACTGACTGAATGACAAAATCATTATGGTTCTTCTAGAAACAGAGAACTCAGCTGGCGCCCAACGTCGATTTATATGTTGGATCGTCTTTTTTTATCTCCCCTTCGGAAACTCCAGCTACCCTGACTTCTTTTTCTTGTCTCTTTCTTTTTTTAACTAAGTGCTGTTCGGCCTCCCACTCTTCAATTCCCATGTGGGTTCCAATTCCATGCATGTCTTGTTATATTGCTCAATGTCCACTGGGCGTGTGCCTTTTCCTTCTTCACATTTCCTCTCCAATATTACGCTGCATTAGCTTTTGTCGCCCAAGATGAAGACAGAAGACAAAGTTATAATTGGGTGGATAAAATCAGATGAACTGGAAAAAATCATGTCAGATTGCACCATTTCGTCAAGAGATCTATTGCAGCTGACCTTCGATGCGGAGCGACAATTGAACTGAGCTGAGCTGAGCTTCAGCCATTTTTTCTGTCATAGAAATGTGTTCTGCGTACCCTCTGACCATCTAGCACGGCGCTGGTGACAGACATATGTCAGTGAAGGGTTTCATTATGTATAGGTATACACCAAGGGGCAACATTATTATATTCCTATGTGGGTTCAAATGACGTGCATGTCATGTTATTTTTCCATGTTTTTTTTCTTTATAATAGTGTGCCCTAGAGGGAGATAGATTCCAAAGGCGTGATTAAAGTGTAAAAAGGCGTTCCAAAGTCGTGACTACAGTGTAAAAGGGCGTCCCTAGAGAAAGATATATTCCAAAGGCGTGACTAAAGTGTAAAAGGGGGTCCCTAGAAGAAGATATATTCCAAAGGCGTGACTAAAGTTTAAAAGGGCGTCCCTTGAGGGACATATATTCTAAAAGCGTGACTAGTGTCAAAGAGCGTGCCTAGAGGGAGATATATTCCAAAAGCGTGACTAAAGTGTCAAAGGGCGTCAATCCATATTTTGAGCGTGCTCCCTGTTGTTGTCACAAAGTTTACCATGTTTCTAAATTTACTTCTTCAACTGGGGGGATCACGATGCTGAGCAGTGCGTGAGCTGTAGCGGTCAGCGATCCAAAGCTGACTGCTAGCGTCAGGGCTCGCGACTCAGCGCCAAAACGCTTCTCCACCTGCAACAGAGCGGATGAGGCTACACGTAACATTTTATTTCCATTTTTTTTAAAGGATTGAGTAAGGATATGGGATCAAAGAGGGAAAGAAAATCCGGCACCGAAAAATGTCATGTTGTAGTCGAACGGGTGGGGCCGAAAGGTGATGTTCTCGAAGTCAAGTTGGAAAGTACGAGATAACGCATACGTTATCCGAACTACATTCTGCTACATGCAAAGCCCTTTTCATGGTTTGGTAGCGGGACTTTCAGAACGGTCAGAGCTGGGTAGCAAGACTTTCAGAACGGTCAGAGCTGGGTAGCAAGACTTTGAGAACGGTCAGAGCTTGGTAGCCTGACTTTGAGAACGGCCAGGGCTTGGTAGCCGGACTATGGGAATGGTCAGGGCTTGGTAGCCAGACATTGAGAGCGGTCAGGGCTTTGTAGCCGGACTTTGGGAACTGTCAGGGCTTGGTAGTCGGACTTTGGGAACGGTCAGGGCTTGGTAGTAAGACTTTGGGAACGGTCAGGGCTTGGTAGTAGGACTTTGGGAACGGTCAGGGCTTGGTAGTAGGACTTTGGGAACGGTCAGGGCTTGGTAGTAGGACTTTGGGAACGGTCAGGGCTTGGTAGTAGGACTTTGGGAACGGTCAGGGCTTGGTAGTAGGACTTTGGGAACGGTCAGAGCTGGGTAGCAAGACTTTGAGAACGGTCAGAGCTTGGTAGCCTGACTTTGAGAACGGCCAGGGCTTGGTAGCCGAACTGAGAGCGAACGACTAAGAAGACTGTTGCAGCTACTGAGGTCCTGATGTCCAATCAAGCGAATCAATGCCTTATGCCAGGTGGCCAAGATCTATGCAGATCCATCTGGTTGTCCGCCAAGTCCATTTTATTGTCCTCAAGATCCATTTAGTTGTCCTCAAGGTTAAATCTGGTTGTGCTTTAGGTCCATCTGGTTGTGTTTTAGGTCCATCTGGTTGTCATAAAGGTCCGTCTGGTTGTCCTAAAGGTCCAATTTATTGTCCTTCTGGTCCATCTTGTTGTCCTCTAAGTCTATATGGCTGTCAGGTCCATCTGGTTGTCCTCCAGGTCTATGTTGTTGTCCTATAGGTCCATCTGGTTGTCATCAAGTCCATCTGGTTGTCAGGTCTATCTGGTTGTCATCAAGATCCATCTGGTTGTCATCAAGGTCCATCTAGTTGTCCTCAAGGTCCATGTGGTTGTCCTCAAGGTACATCTGGTTGCCTAGTGTCTTCCCCGAATTGCCTTTAGACATTTCATTTGGTTATTAGTAGTACATTTTTTGTTTGGTTTTCATCTGGTGGCTTACATGACCTAGAAAACGTGCAACTCTGGAGTTTCCAGTTTGCAGGCTATTCCAAATTGACATTTAGCTTATCCTGCAGCATAGGGTCTGCACTCTGGTATTGATGGTATCAGTAATCGATAAGATGTGATCACGTGGGGGTCTTGCTTTTGAAGGTTCTCCACCGTTACCTCTAGAAGATATGTTCACATCGATCATGTGTTTTCTATCGAAATAAAAATTATAACCTGCATCCTGCATGGTGACTGCAAAGGCATATCTTTTAATCCTGACTCTTATAAATGCTCTAGTCCCAAAACAAAGAATATGTCTTTGTACTAAGGATAGCTTGTACTGGATAACGTTGTTTTTCATATTTACTTGTTATGGACTGAAGTAACTGCATATTAACCCATGTTTTACTAGAATCGAGACAGCGAAGAGCAATCAAGGTCAGGTGAAACACACTGATCAAGACACTCCCATGCTCGTTCGTGTTGCTGGAAACAGGCAGTGCTACAGCAGTCTAGGCACTGAGGTGAGCATCGAAGTTATAATCTCTATGACAATTAAACTTTCCCCCGTTTTCCTTAAAAAAAATAATTAGGCCGCTGTAACCTTACAAGTACTTCATGAAATTGTGTTTGATGACAAAAGTGTGGCGAACGTAAGCTCCGGCGACGGTGCACTCGAAAAAATGTTGGTGATGGCATCTTCTGTCGCAACAACATACGCCTGTCCTGGTCTCGGAAGATCTTTCGTTAACTCACGTCCTTCTTTTAACATCGTTCTCCAGTTCTTCATTGTTGTATTCAACACACTTTTGTCACCATACACTGCCTGCATTATGCGATGAATATCAACTGGTCGACATCCTTCAGCTGTTAAAAACAGAATCACCGCTCGTTGATCAACTCCGGACGGATTCCGTATCACATCCGCCATGTTTTCAACGGTCTGCTGAGAAAACTATGAGCCGGAGGATAATGACATTTTGCAAACTTTACGGCTGGTATGTGCTGTTTACACCAGAAGTGACGTCATCATCCGCATCGTACGTATGTTCAATTGGTGCAGTTAGGTCCGGTTTCATTTGAACAAGCCTCGTATATGGCATTATAATCTCCATCGCGTGTCTGATAGGCCTTATAAACAATTATGTCCTTACAAATGTTAAAAAGCAATTTCCACAGCACACATTCTTGACGCATGCCCTTGGTGATTGCAAAAGTCTCTTTGACCCCGTCCTCAGTACGTACCACGTCATCGGTCTCTCGGTACAGAGCCCTCATACTGTCCTCCGTACACATCACACTCTCGGTCTCTCGGTACAGAGCCCTCACACTATACTTCGTACACACCACACTCTCGGTCTCTCGGTACAGAGCCCTCAAACTGTACTCCGTACACATCACACTCTCGGTCTCTCAGTCCATAGCCCTCACACTGTCCTCCGTACACACCACACTATAGGCCCTGCAGTACAGAGCCCTCACAGTGTCCTCCGTACACACCACACTCTCGGCCCTGCAGTACAGACCACATTCTCGATCCAGCAGTACAGAGCCCTCACACTGTCCTGAGTACATATCCCACCATCGGTTTCTTGGTACAGAGCCCTCACACTGTCCTGAGTATGTATCCCATTATTGGTCTCTCAGTACAGAGCCCTCACACTGTCAAAGAATTGGCCCCCTTTCCCATTCTCTTCCATCACTGTCCAGAGTTTATTCATGTCAGACCAGTGGAAATATTTCTCTTGATCGATAAATGCTAAGTTGGTATGCTCTCCGTTTTCAGACGTTTTCTCGCACATCTGCCTCGTGGTATATAAAGCGTCAGTGTACTCTTTGTCCTTTCGGAGTATAAGAAGGATCAACGAGAGGATCAACAAATGACATGAAACACCTTTGCATCACGGAAACACTCGGTTAGGTACATACAGATACACACATGCATCCAAGCACTGGTTTTTGCGTCTTAATATCGCCCAATTGACTACGGTTTGGTGTGGAACATGCGCCTATTTGCCTCCAATCTATTCTTAAATGCATTAATTGTCCCTGCCTCCACTTTTTCCTTGAAAAATGCATTCCAGCATTCGTCTTCGATTTTCTCCTTATTGTGCCTTTCAGCGTTAGGTTATGAAGAGGACTCGTGACCTGGTCCTAGTATGTGCTTCATACATGAGGAGCGTCAGTGCTTCTGTTATGTCTGCTATCCATCTTTTACACGGGTGGCCTTTGGCTATGTATCCACTGTATCTGTATACCGTTGCTTTCTGAGGGATAATATCTGGTATTTGTGGTGTCATGTGGCAAAACCATTTGATTTGCTGTATCTTGATGAAATCTAGCACTGGTGTTGTCTCCTAAATATCTTCTTTCTTCTTCTTCTTCTTCATCGTACGCATTCAGACATCAACCTTAATTTTTTCGAAAAAAGCAACGGTATCTTCTTTCTGATTCTATCAATTCCTATTTTTCCAACCATTCGTTGCTGGCATTTTATCTCTGATGTTACGATGTTTCTTTTCTCTTTGTTTGCCAATGTCTAATTCTGACACTGATAGCACAGTGTGGGTAGGAATATCGCGTTGTTTAGTGTTCTGTTTGCATCCATTGTCACGTGTTTACATTGTAATATCGGAAGCCAAATGATTTGACTTTTTTAAAAATTTTTTTAAAATTTATCTTTTGTGCAATACAAATTCGCATAAATTGTTCATTTGTTGTAATTTTACATTTCAATACAATTGAATAATGAAAATTGAATAAAAAACGTAAGAAAGAAGGAGAGGAAGAAACAAGATTGAGAATGAGAAATAGTGAGTGTTGCATAACGAAATAATCTGTACAGGTCTCATTACGATTGCTGATATATTCCTGTAATTGTTTTTTCTGAGGTTACTACTAGTGCTTAGTCATCAGCAAAGAGAAGTTAATTTTAGTGGTTCCTGAGATTGTTTCCCCTTACTGATGTTGGCTTTTTTTTTTTTTTTTTTTTACCTATTGCATCAATATTTGTGATAAAAGTAAAGGAGATAGTACAAAACCTTACCGTACACCGGTCCTAATATGAGATTTATTTCTGAATACCCTGCGTTTGTTCTTATTGTACATTGGTTTTTGAAATAAAGACTTTTACATAGGGTGGTCAGATGTTTATTTACACCCTAACGTTCTAAAGTTGTCCACAGTTGGTATCTATATCCACTCGAAATAATGTCTTCTCTTGGTCCGCGAAAGCAGCGTGTAGTGTTTGATCGTTCGCGATTGTTTTCTCCGTTAGTGCGAGAATGTCATACGTACAGCATCTGTTTTTCCTAAATCTCATCTGACGAGGTTCTATGATTGGACATAGTCTTTTTTCTAGTATTTTACTGAATATCTTTCCATTATGGCTGAGTAAATATATTCCTCTATTTTTTTTAGTCTTTTTAGCGACCTATTTTCCATTTGTAGATAATACTGCACATCTCCAGTATCCTGGTGTTTCTAATCCACTCTAGGGTTAAACAAGACGTGTGTTCAAAAAGTATCCGATTTTTGCGCCGGAAAAATTACAATTACTCACTTGAAGGTTTGAAAGCCTAATCCACTTCAAAGTATTCTCCATGGGACTCGACACACTTCTCTCAGCGGTCCATGGGACTCGACACACTTCTCTTAGCGGTCCATGGGACTCGACACACTTCTCTTAGCGGTCCATGGGACTCGACACACTTCTCTCAGCGGTCCATGTGGCTCGACACACTTCTCTAAGCGGTCCATGGGACTCGACACACTTTTCTTAGCGGTCATGGGACTCGACACACATCTCTCAGCGATCCATGGGACTCGACACACTTTTCTCAGCGGTCATGGGACTCGACACACATCTCTCAGCGATCCATGGGACTCGACACACTTCTCTCAGCGGTCCCGCCAATATTGGAACCAATTCAGGAAGGCCTATTTGGGAATGAAGAAGAACGAGGTTTTCGCTTTGAGCAGAACATCTTCTTGTGACACAAATCTGGTCTCTTTCAGTGGAATTGTCAACTTGGGGAACAGCCAAAAACCGTGAGGAGCCATATCCGGAGGATAGGGAGCTTGGCGAACCAGATGAAGGTTGTGTTTGGCTAAGAAAGTCTGAACGAGTTGCGAAGAATGGATTGGTGGTTTGTCATGATGGAGCTGCCAAGTTCCCGTTGTCCACAGGTCCGGTCGTTTGCGTCGATAAACATCACCAAGGTGACGGATGACCTCTAGGCAGTGCTCTTTGGTAATGTTTTGACCTTTGGGTGCGTACTAGTGATGTACAACCAATAGGGAGTCAACGATAACGATCAACATGACTTTGACATTTCTGCGCACCTGCCTCGCTGTTTTCAGCCCCGGGGATGATGAACATCTCTACTGTGACGACTGCAGCTTGGTTTCCGGGTCGTACCCATAAACCCAAGACCCATTGCAGTGTTCACCAAGTCTAGGTCGTACCCATAAACCCACGACCCATCACAGTGTTCACCAAGTCCAGGTCGTTCCCATAATCCCACGACCCATCACAGTGTCCACCAAGTCCGGGTCGTACCCATAAACCCATGACCCATCACCAGTGGTCACAGTGTTCACCAAGTCCGGGTCGCACCCATAAACCCACGATCCATTACCAGTGATAACAGTGTTCACCAAGTCCAGGTCGTTCCCATAATCCTACGACCCATCACAGTGTCCACCAAGTCCGGGTCGTACCCATAAACCCATGACCCATCACCAGTGGTCACAGTGTTCACCAAGTCCGGGTCGTACCCATAAACCCACGACCCATCACAGTGTTCACCAAGTCCAGGTCGTACCCATAAATCCACGACCCATCACAGTGTTCACCAAGTCTGGGTCGTACCCATAAACCCACGACCCATCACAGTGTTCATCAAGTCTGGGTCGTACCTATAAACCCACGATCCATCACCAGTGATCACAGTCTTCAGGAGGTCTGGTTCGCCGTTTGCGCAGTCCAGCATGTCATGTGAGACTTTCAGACAGAGTCCCTTCTGCTCCATTGTTAACAGCTTTGGCACGACTTTCGTGGACATCCTCCGCGTAGCCACATCCTCGCTCAAAATGGAGTATATCGAACGCATGCCTATCTCTACCTCATCCGCCAGTTCTGGGATGGTGACACGACGGTACTGTAAGACCAAGGGCCGTAATTGATCAATTACTTCTTCCTTTTGCCTTGATGGGGATTTATGGAACGTGTTTCGCTCGCCGTCGATGTGCGGCCATCTTTGAAGCTATTGTACCACTCCTTAATTTGTGTGATGCTCGTGGCATCGTCATCAAAAGTCTACTGAATCTTTCGAATGTTTTTCACTTGGGTATCGCTTAACTTGTGTCAAAATTTGACACAACACCGCTGTTCAATTCTTTTCGTCATTTCGTGGTGCTCACTAAACTCAACACTGAAAGGCTGACTGTCAGCCATTGATGCAATCTGCAATCTGCGAGCACAGAAATCCGCACGCATGAGCATGACAGTTTTCTATTTTCTCCATGCTTCATGTGTTTCAGCCGAAAGAGTTTTGGTCGCATACTTTGTTAACACACCTCGTATACTGTCTGTGTAGCCAGGTTATCCCTACATCGTTTGTTGTCTTGATTAGTTCGACAGGTATGTCATCCGACCCTCGTGACTTGTTTGATGGAGTCGATTGTATAGTGTTTTTGTTTGTTATGTTGTATCCGTCCGGTTCTAGCTCTGCAGTGATGCCGATATTGATATAGTGTGCTCCCTTTTCCCCTGTATTTTGTAGCTCTTCCAAATGCTGATGCCATCTTCCTTTTGTCTTTTATGTCATTTCCCTTTTCATCACTTATGGTGGGACGATGAGGCTAACGTCTGGTCAGGCAAAACACACTGATCAGAGAATGTTAGCCAGGGTCAGGAGAAATATACTGGTCAAGACCCTCACCTGACTGTCCTGACCGTTCTCAATCCACCTCTACCAAGTCCTGACTGTTCTCAATCCACCTCTACCAAGTCCTGACTGTTCTCAATCCCCCTCTACCAAGTCCTGACTGTTCTCAATCCCCCTCTACCAAGTCCTGACCGTTCTCAATCCCCCTCTACCAAGTCCTGACCGTTATCAACCCCCCTCTACAAAGTCCTGACCGTTCTCAATCCCCCTCTACCAATTCCTGACCGTTATCAACCCCCCTCTACCAAGTCCTGACCGTTCTCAACCCCCCCCCCCCCCTCTACCAAGTCCTGACCGTTCTCAATCCGTCTCTACCAAGTCCTGACCGTTCTCAATCCACATCTACCAAGCCCTGACCATTCTCAGTCCCCTATTAACCAAGTTCTGAAAAGGGCTATGCAGTTAATAAGAAGTTTTCCGGATAACGGAATGCATTGTGTTGTAGTTTACAGCTTACGTGCGATTTCTTCACCTTTCGGTCCGACACATCCGACTTCAGCTGGCATTTTTGGGTACCGGGCTAGCCTTCCCTCTTCCATCCCTTCTCCTTAGCCAGTCTGCTCTGTTGCAGCCTATTATCCAGGATCACCTTGTGGATGTGTAGAAGGGTCCTGTCAGTTTTGCTCCGCCGACCCTAACGCTGGCTGTTAGCTTTGGGTCGGTGACCGTTACAGCGTATGCACTGCTCGGCATCTTTATCCCGTCACTCAACACTAGAGAACCTGCTCAAGACGGAACTCATTTTTCTTTGTGAAGGCGCAGTGTTATGTGAAGCATCTATAGGGATAGCCGGTGAATAACTGAAACAGGGCAGAAAAATCCAGGAAATGAAGTCTTAGAATCATGGGAAAATTACCCGAAGTTATTCCAGACCCGCATTGGGCTTATTGCTTGTGCGTTCGTTCTCAGTCTCCCGCTACCAAGCCTTGAACTGGGCTTTGCATTTAGTAGGATGTAGGCCTGAGAACGGAATGCGCTAGTTCACAGTTTGACTGCGATATTTGCACCTTTCGGTCCGACACATCCGTCTTCGGCAGGATTGGGCTAATAATTCTTCTTCGAACCCATCGACAAAACGAACTTATCCCAAATTGTTGAACAGAGCAACATTCATTACCGATCATGAACGAGCGACAGCTAGGAAGGCCATATTAAGACTAATATTCCTCCATCTATCTTTGTGTTAGATGGCCAGAAGTAATCGCAAATACAGATATGTGGGATGAATACGGACAACAACCAAATCAACAGGAAATTAAGTAGAGAAAGTGGAGATGGCTAGGACATACTCTCAGAAAGAAGTCGGGTAACATAACCAGACATGCGCTGAATTGGAACCCACAAGGAAAGAGACAAGAGAAAAGGTCAAGGACAATATGGTGCAACTGTCGAGGAGGTTAACCGGGGTGTCGTGGGCAGAACTCAATTAGACGGCACATAATAGAATGGATGGATTAGCATCTATTGCGGCCCTGTGCTCCAAGGGGAAGCAGCCTGATAAAGGATGATGATGAAGTTACCTTCTCCTATTCGTAAATACGAATAAGGAGAGATGTGAATGGAGCTAGCAACCTCATCGTGTACAATAAATTGTTATATAATCAACAACTAACAGAGCACGGGACGTGCTTTGGTGCAGTCATACTGAAATATCTCAACTGTAGTAGTTGTGGCCCTATGCTCCATCTCCAGTGAAGAAGCACAAAGAAATCCTACTCCCATTGCACGATAACCAATAACAGACATTTAACCTTCAGAACAATGGCTTTAATCACTGCAGCCAGCGACTGTAGTACTGAGCGATACTCTATACATTTATGGCATTCTGTACGTTAGCTTTGTCTGAATTTATCGTTACAATTACTCGATTGTTAGTTACGTTTTGTGAGTAATGTGCACTAGATGGTAATTGTACGCAGCAATTTACCTGCGTGGTCGTATCCTGGGAAAGGGGAGTGGGGTGGCATGTTAGTGGCATTAGCTTTTGATACACACTGTGTGCAGGAGTGGAGCGAGCAAGGGGTAGGGATTCGTGAATAAGTCAACAATAGAGGGACAATTGGAAAGATTAGTCCACAAAGGCGAGAAGTAATAGATGCAAAGAAACATATCGAATGATAGATAGAAAAATAAATTAAAAAACTGTAAAGAGATCAGTTTGATAAAGTGTGAGAGAGAGAGAGAGAGAGAGAGAGAGAGAGAGAGAGAGAGAGATAGATAGATAGATAGATAGATAGATAGATAGACAGACAGACAGACAGACAGACAGACAGATAGATAGATAGATAGATAGATAGATAGATAGATAGATAGATAGATAGATAGATAGATAGATAGATAGATAGATAGATAGATAGCGAGCGAGCGAAAGAGAGAATAGACAGCAAAATATATTTTGGTCGGACAATACATACTGATTGGACAAGTTAATCTGGGGCAGGTAAAACATACTGATTGGACAAGTTAATCTGGGGCAGGTAAAACATACTGATTGGACAAGTTAATCTGGGGCAGGTAAAACATACTGATTGGACAAGTTAATCTGGGGCAGGTAAAACATACTGATTGGACAAGTTAATCTGGGGCAGGTAAAACATACTCATTGGATAAGTTAATCTGGGACAGGTAAAATATACTTTCCGATATCCCCACCTGATTTCCACGCAGGTCTCCAATGCTGTTTTAATGGCAGCCTGCCTAACGAGATGGGAGATCGACGTTATCCCCGTTGTAGTGACGACACGTAGATAAAGTCAAGCATACAACAACCACCTGGAGGACTCCCGTCCACCTTCATCAGCACGCTCGGGATGTGAGGAAAGCTGCTGCAAACCGCCATTTAACGTCTTTCTCAGGTAGCACTTTTTTGAGTAATTCTATACACGATGGCCATTCCTCAACAACAACAACAACGATGAAAATGAACTATTTATGTGGCAGATATAATGCACAATGACATACGGTAACATACGACCAACATATACATACACACACACATAAACACACATGCCGTTTTGCTGATATCTTGAATTTTTTATATTTTGTCCTAAGTTTCTGACGATGTCTCCTGATCATGTCATACTATAATCACACTGTTTAGTCAGTCCAGAGACTGGTGTTAAAGTCTTATGATCATGTCACTCCACTGTTCTCTGTTAGTCTGTCCAGAGACTGGTGTTAAAGTCTTATGATCATGTCACTCCACCGTTCTCTGTTAGTCTGTCCAGAGACGTGTTGAAATCTTCTGTCACTATCATCTGATCATGTCTCGCCACTGTCCCCTGATCATGTCTCGCGACTGTCCTCTGTTCCCAGCAGATCTCTTCAGTTCAGTATATGACTGCACCTATCTGTTCTTGCGTGCCTGTTTGATGTAATTGTTTCTTGAACGTCCTATTCTTCTTTCCCCCTGAATGTTACCATCCAGTATTTTCCAAAGTAAGCTTCCGTATCTCATGTTATGACCAAACCAAGACAGTCTACCTTTCTGTGTACTCGTCAGTAGTTGTCTATGTCACCCTGTATCTTTAAGCAGTTGTTCGTTTGACCTTTTTTGTCCAGCTCTTTTTTGCCATCCTACGATGTAACCCCATTTCAAAATCGTGTCTTGTCTGTCCATATTTCAGAATCCTACAAATGTTACGGGACAGATATGTGTAGAAGTGGCCAGATATGTGTAGAACGGGCCAGATATGTATAGAACGAGCCAGATATGTGTAGAACGCTCCAGATATGTTTAGAACGGGCCAGATATATGTAAAACGGGCCAGATATGTGTAGAAGTGGCAAGATATGTGTAGAACGGGCCAGATATGTGTAGAAGTGGCCAGATATGTGTAAAACGGGCCAGATATGTATAGAACGGGCCAGATATGTCTAGAACGGGCCAGATATGTGTAGAACGGGCCAGATATGCCTAGAAGTGGCCAAATATATCTAGAATGGGCCAGATATGTCTGGAACAGGCCAAATATGTATAGAACGGGCCAGATATGTGTAGAACGAGCCAGATATGTGTAGAAGTGGCCAGATACGTGTAGAAGTGGCCAGATATGTGTAGAACGGGCCAGATATGTCTAGAACGGGCCAGATATGTATAGAACTGGCCAGATATGTGTAGAACGGCCATAAATGTGTAGAACGGGTTAGATATGTGTAGAACGGGCTAGATGTGTGTAGAAAGGGCCAGATATGTGTAAAAGGGGCCAGATATGTCTAGAACGGGCCAGATATGTGTAGAACGTGCCAGATATGTCTAGAACGGGCCAGATATGTGTAGAACGGGCCAGATATGTCTAGAAGTGTCCCGATATGTCTAGAACGAGTCAGATATGTCTAGAACGGGCCAGATATGTCTAGAACGGGCCAGATATGTGTAGAAGTGGCCAGATACGTTTTAGAAGTTGCCAGATATGTGTAGAAGGGGTCAGATATGTGTAGAAGTGGTCAGATATGTGTAGAACGGGCCAGATATGTCTATAACGGGCCAGATATGTCTATAACGGGCTAGCTATGTGTAGAACGGGCCAGATATGTCTAGAACGGGCCATATATGTCTAGAACGGGCCAGATATGTGCAGAACGGGCCAGATATGTGTAGAAGTGGCCAGATATGTGTAGAAGTTGTCGGATATGTGTAGAACGGGCCAGATATGTGTAGTGAATCTTTATTTTCTGAAGCTCAGTGTTGATATTAATTGTTGATAATCGGCTAGCCTTCAGCATATTTTTGTGTATGAACGTATACGTCAACAGAACCATAGTTTTCGTATGGCTTAAAGGAGACTCAGATAGTTTGTAAATCCGCTAGACATGTTCTTCGGGTTATACGAAGTCCTACGTAAATTACCACAAAAATGTAGTTACATGTTTTAGCTAAAGCTTCGTCGTGTTTGCCTGTTACTTGTAGAGACTGGAACATGCTTTTATGACAGTTGAGGATCTACTTTCTTGACACTGTTGTGGGTAACGACAATAAAAGTGGTCACAGCAGCCTCAAACCTTCCGAGACAGTTGAGGATCTACTTTCTTGACATTGTTGAGGGTAACGACAATAAAAGTTGTCACAGCAGCCTCAAACCTTCCGAGACAGTTGAGGATCTACTTTCTTTACATTGTTGAGGGTAACGACAATAAAAGTTGTCACAGCAGCCTCAAACCTTCCGAGACAGTTGAGGATCTACTTTCTTGACATTGTTGTTGGTAACGACAATAAAAGTTGTCACAGCAGCCTCAAACCTTCCTAGACAGTTGAGGATCTACTTTCTTGACATTGTTGTTGGTAACGACAATAAAAGTTGTCACAGCAGCCTCAAACCTTCCAAGACAGCTGAGGATCTACTTTCTTGACCATACTGCGGGGAACGACAATAAAAGAGCTGACCACTTCTCTGTGAAAACGCCCATTTTATTTGTAACGAAAATATGACTACAAGACACAATGCAGACGATGTTGCAAATGGATAGATGGCATGAGAGAAATCATTTAATAACAAGCACTTATAACAACCGATGAAACATATTTTACCAAAGGAAGACAGGGGAAGCTCCCCACGCTGCCTGACATCACAAGTGAACGGAACAGCAAAGTAAATGTGGATAAGGCGTGATGCATATACTGATTTCAATCAATGTTCGCCTCTTGGGCGACAACATAGCAATCGATGAATTGGCGATTGACAAATTGCTAGAGTTCCACATCAAACTTGTGTCGAGCAGCGAGTGCCACCTGAGAGCACGGGGCATGGGTATGTACAACCATTAGTATTCATATCCATTGATATTTGCAAAGAAAAATTGATCGCCTATTGATCTAACGAAAGTTCATTGACAACATTTCTGAATAATATAACATAAAATCATATTGAAGCGACAAAATTACAAAATATACGCGATGTCCTATTGTGGCACAACACGAAAAGTGTTACCATTTCTAACTTTGTGAATGTGGCGATGAGATCCGTTCATACGTGTTTATATTTGTTTACAAGATGCATGCTTCGGGTTACGATAAAGGGCAACTGGTTCAAGGTCACGTTAAGGTAATCTTAAACCCTGGGAAAAAGTGTGAGCGCCATCTACAGGAGGCTGTTTGTTGATTCTCATACTCACTCCTTCCTCTTCTGTCAATCTCCGGAACAACGAGTGTTTCACTCCTGTACTGTGTATTCCTGTATCGTACATAAGGTTTCTAGATTTGAAACAGAAAACTGCTTCACGCTCAGCAGAATATTAACAGGCGCGAATAATGGGGTATATTTAACTTAACATCTTTATACTGGTTTAGAAGATTCTGCAGTCTGTATACAGTTTCTTTTACATTCACTTGTTCTAAAAAAAAGAACCCATGCGCATCCAATTTATTCTTGAATGCATTAATTGACCCTGACTCCACTATTTCCCGTGGCAATGCATTCCAACCATTCCCCACTCACTGACCAAAAATATTTCCAAATATCTGATCTAGACCTTTCTTTCATTAATTTGTAGCTGTGATCTTTTGTTCTTGCAGGCAGCTGCATTTTGAAGAAAAAAAATTGTATAGTCTAATGTAACCTTTTCGTTTCATTATCTTATAGTCAACTCGAACTTCTCATTTCTAGATTGTAGGCCGGCCTTTTTTTAGTCTTTCCTCCTAACTGTAATTCTGGAATGCCACTATCAGTTTTGTCGCTCTTCATTGTATCCTTTCCAGCATGTCTGTATACGTTCTACAATACTCCAATCTAGGTCTAACTAATGCTTTATACATTTTTACTATCTTTTCCATGCTCCTATGTTTAATGTTTCTTTTTAGCATACCTAACACTGCATTTGCCCTTTTCACTGTAACCTGGACTTGCTCACTTCCCTTACCTGTATGATCTATTATAACCCCTAGGCACCATGACTTGGAGAGTCTTCTACCCTAGATCTTCCCAGCGCATGTTTATTTGCCTTGTGGACTACAAGAAAGACCCTTGTCAGAATCTAGCACGAGGAACTAATTACATGTGTGAAAAACAGAAGCACCTCTTTCGATAGATAGAGGTAATCTCAAGGTTCTTATCGCCGAAATATCAATCAAAAGTCATGGCTACGAGGATGAAACAGTTCTGTTCGCTAAAGCAACCAAAAAACTTCATGAACTGTTGATTCGAATAATGAATGCAAGACCAGTATTTGGATTGGATATAAATACTGAGAAAACAAAAACGGTCATAATTAATCAAGTAGACTCGAAACTCACGAGGGGGTTTCAAATGAAAACCTTAAAAAGTTGGATAGAAGTTAGAAAAACCTTGCCTTTGTATTGTAACTTGTTCGTTCTGCTTCTTTCTTTGTCGTTCGTTCTCAATCTCCTGCTACCACGCCTTGAGCATTCTAAATCTCACGCTACCAAGACCTGAACGTTCTCAATCTCCCGCTACCAAGCCGTGAACAGGGCTTTACAAGTAGCAGGATGTAGACCGGAGAACGGATTGCGTTGTGTCGCTAATTTACAGCTTGGCTGTGATATTTGCACTTTTCGGTCCGACACATCCGTCTTCGGCAGTATTGTAGCTTGTTAATAGGAATGCTAAGGATATCAAGAGTGTTCTGCACGTGCCATCACGGTGCAGGCGAACAACATGACGTCATAGCTGCAGTTAAAAGATGACCGCCCAACTATTAACATACACCATTATCCGTTTTCTTTAGCAGCGAAGAAGTGCAAACTTTAGTAATTCAACGGTGAATGAAGATCCAGTAGGGTGATGCATGCCTTTCACTCACAGTCAATCGACGATTTTCCTTTACGAAGCGGTCAACGGCTGCAATCGACTTTTGTATCACTACTCGGTGTACCTGACCCGGTCGTAAACCGTCTGCCACAGAACTCATGCCGTTTCTGAACTTCCTACTTCACTCATATACTTGCTGGAACGTATGCATCATAGTACAGGACCTCTTCGCCCATGAATGTTTACGTAATAATGACATGCTGTAATGACAAGCTGAGGAAACTGTGGCAGAATACCAGCAAACCAACAAAAGTGGAGATTTTGTGAACCGGTGATTTTTTCCGTTACAGCATACGGAATCATGGACAGTTATCCAAAACCTAAAGGAAGAGAATCAACTCCTTCGAGTCGAAATGTTATTGAAAGGCCCCGAATACCATGGATAGAAAAAAAGAATACAGACATTCGACAAGTTGGGCATAGAGAACTGGTTCATAAATTCAAAAGAAACAACGGTCTTAAGAGAACGGTAATGAAAGATATGGTACCGGGCAAGAGAGACCGAACGGCGATGGCACCAACCTGTCAAGGAAAGCGTGAACATAACTCTGGAGCAGGCTAGGGATTTGTCAAGAGATGGAGTTTCTTTCAGACGAACTGTCTTAGGGGCGACTCTCTGCAAAGGACATTCTACAGGATGATTGCAATTATTTAAAATTCACAGACTCATTGGACAATCGAGGAATTGTCTTCAATTTAGATTTTAGTGGGCGATAAGGTAGATTGACTGTCACGAAAGTTATAAAAGCGGGCGGTAAGGACAATTGACCGTCATGAAAGTTATAAAAGTGGGCGGTAAGGACAATTGACCGTCATGAAAGTTATAAAAGTGGGCGGTAAGGACAATTGACCGTCATGAAAGTTATAAAAGTGGGCGGTAAGGACAATTGACCGTCATGAAAGTTATAAAAGTGGGCGGTAAGGACAATTGACCGTCATGAAAGTTATAAAAGTGGGCGGTAAGGACAATTAACCGTCATGAAAGTTATAAAAGTGGGCGGTAAGGACAATTGACCGTCATGAAAGTTATAAAAGTGGGCGGTAAGGACAATTGACCGTCATTTAAGTTATAAAAGTGGGCGCCATGTATAAAAAGGTTGACGAGCAATGGTCTAAATCATTTATAAATATCGAGAACAAAATTGGTCCCAAAACCTATTCCTGTGGCACTTTTTACCTTACACCACTCACAGAATTCCCTATTTGTGCCCAATCTCTTCCTTCTTCCGTTAACCAATTTTCTATCCGTTTGGCAACTTCATCACCTATTCTATGTGATCTTAACTTCCTAAATAATACTTGATGAAATACTCTATGAAAGACCTTTGCAAAATCTAGATTAAAATACATTCACTAGCTCGCCTCCATATACCATTTTAGTAAACTGCATTAAATGAATCCAGAGACTGCATTAAACGAGATTTGAGCGGAGAGGGACACATGAGATGACGGAGAATGAGAGCTACAGGGACCATCAGCATCCATTCCCTGTGCCATTTGCCAAGAGAGAATGAGCACCTATGGCTTTGCCCGAAGTGCAGTGACGTCGATTCTTAGAAACAGAAACAGAAATCTCCTCCATGAATTCTAAGAGATTTGTTAAGCATGATCTCCCTTTAGTAAATCCGTGCTGACTATGTCTGACTAAATTAATAGATTTGTTAAGCATGATCTCCCTTTAGTATATCCGTGCTGACTAATTCTGACTAAATTAATAGATTTGTTAAGCATGATCTCCCTTTAGTATATCCGTGCTCACTAATTCTGACTAAATTAATAGATTTGTTAAGCATGATCTCCCTTTAGTATTTCCGTGCTGACTATTTCTGACTAAATCAAAATGATTTCTTAAGCGTGATCCTCTTTTTTAAATCCGTGCTGACTATTTCTGACTAAATTAAATTTGTCTAAATGCATTACAATGTTTTATTTGATTATTAATTCCAAAATATTGCTGACAGCGCTTGTTATGAACTCACCGGTCTATAATTTGATGGATACAACTGGTTTTTTTTCTTGTTTTTTGTAACAAGAGAATCACTGCATCTCTCCAAACACCTGAAACAATACCCTTGGCAAATGTTTGAGAATACAATACTGTTAATCGTTGTGCTAACACGTCTCTAATGTCAAACAGGAATTTTTGATGAATACCGTCTTGACCCGAACATGAATCCATTTCAACACCTCAACTTGTTTAAAAACCATTTCCTCAGTGTTTCATTTTTGGTGTTTTTTTTGGGTTTGTTTTTTTTGTTTGTTTTGCATTCGTCTCATTTCTCTTTTCTCCAAGGCAGTGTGTGTTGCGCCTTTAGGCCCAGTGCATCCAACTTCGGCATTCATTTTATTTTAGGGTCTGCTTCCTCCTGCATTTTCTAAGGGTTTGCTTCACCGGGGTTACAGCCGGTGCTGTGATGGGGATCGAACCCAGCACCTTCTGATTGTGAGCCGTGTCACTTAACCACTAGCCTATGCCGACCCCATCTCCTCAGTAAAGCAGACTGATCTTAATTCTTTTGTATCTATGTCTCTTAGGAAAATATGAATTGACTCGGGGGAATTTAGAGCAGCCATCTTTTGTGTAGACTGTGCCAAAGTATTGATTGAGTAGATTAGCATTATTATTATTTTTCCTGTACTATCTCTTGAACTCTCACACTTGGCTGTTTTAATTTCTCTATATCGCCATTTTTAATCGACCGCCAACGCAAAACTACTGACAGGAGATTGATTCATTTAAAATATGAATCTGCATATTTACCTGGGCCAAGAAATGAACACTCGATCAATGAATGCAAAGATTTCACATAGGGACTTCCCAGGATTGCACTGTCTCAATTACATCAATCTCTTACTCGCATTTTAACAACGAGAAACGTCAAAAGCAAAGACTCACTTTTCAAAGCATGGTTGTTCCAGAAATGGTCTACGACTGTGATGTGTGGAACCTACTGAAAGCAGATGCAGATAATCTTGTAGTTACTGGAATGACAAAAGAACGAAGATAACACTAAAAGTCACCGTAAAGGCATGCATGGCGTGGGTCGCTGACTCTGATGCAAGCAATTAGCTGTCGGTCGACTTCGTGGATTTAATCTGGTACTATTGTCGCGAGAAGCAGCAGCTCTGATCACCCTGTCACTCACACGGTGACAACTAACACCAATGTCAGACAAGCGTGACCAGAGTCTTGACGTCCATCGCCTTAGACCAGGGATCAACTTTGTTCTGTCTTAACTCGAATGTGGGTCTCCTATTTTGATATTACTATAGAACCGCACAAAAAAGACTGAATTCAGATTTCCAAAAAGCTGAAAAAGTTAAGCCAATTGTGGTGCTAAACCTTTGCTTCAACAAATGGAGCAGCGGGAAAATTACATCACATCAAATCATATCATATAATTTCATGTAATATTAAATAAAGTGAAATTGTATTGTATTGCATTTGTATTGTATTGTATTGTATTGTATTGTATTGTAGTGAATAATTATATTTTTACATTTTATTATTGTATTGTTACATTATGTTTTACATATTATTATATTTTATTATAACATATTATATTATATTACACTGTATTGCGTTGCGTTGCTTTGCATTGTATTGTATTGTATTATATTATATTATATTATATTGTATTGCATTTTATTGTATTGTACTGTACCGTACCGTATTATGTAATGTAATGTTATGTTATGTTATGTTATGTTATTATATTTTATTGTGACATTCTCTGTCCTATAGAAAATTGGAATTTACATAATTGTGTGCATGGCACTGGTTGCGGCAAATTGTGACGTCACGAAAGATGGCCGCTGTGTTTTGTGTTCGCCTCAAAAAGCGAAAGAAATACACCAGTTACCCAGGTTTCTTTCGTAATATCAATAACCAAGTAAACAAGAAAGTTGTTAGATACTTTTATGTATTTAACTGAGGTAAGATTAATCCTATAACTGGCCTCAAACCTCAAAAAAATTACCGGTTGGATCCGAGGTTGAGCAACGTCCTAACAAGCCGCTATCGTAAAAATCGACTCTTACAGAAACAGATTTAACGGAACAAATCAACAGCGCGTCATTTAAATACTATGGCACAAACTAATATGCTAGATAACAAAAACATCTTCAAGATCGGATACTGGAACGTCCTCACTATGTATCAAATTCATAAAACGTTCGAGGCTAGCAATGAGATGAGTAACTACAACCTGGACATTTTAGGTCTGAGCGAGTGGAGAGGAACAGGCACGGACAAGAAATACCTCCCAAATGAACATTAACACGTTATCTGCTCTCGTTATCTACAGAAGGAGTAGCTATCCTCATGACAACCAGAGCTAAAAAATCTCTTGTCAGTTGGGGACCAATTAGGGAAAGACTAATATCAGCCAGATTCCAAACAACATTTTTTAAACTTACGATTTACAAAGTTACGCGCCAACTAATGGCGACCTCGATACTGCCATAGACCATGTCTACGGGCTTCTTTCCAGTGCCGTAAACAAGATCCCCAAACACGACATAGTAATAGTAATGGGCGACTACAATGCCAAGCTAGGTAACAACAATGACGGACTACAAAGGAATTTAGGCACACATGGTTTAGGGGAAATTAATGTGAGTGGTGAACGACTATTAGAATTCTATGAAGTATCAAATCTTGTTGCAGCAGATACGATCTTTCCACATAAAGACATCCACAAAATAACTTGGAATTCTTCTGATGGTAAAACAAAAAATCAGACAGATCATTTCTGTATCCACACAAAGTTCCGTTCATCAACTCAGGATGTCAGATCTTTTCTGTACCCACACAAAGTTCCGTTCATCAACTCAGGATGTCAGATCTTTTCTGTATCCACACAAAGTTCCGTTCATCAACTCAGGATGTCAGATCATTTCTGTACCCATACAAAGTTCCGTTCATCAACTCAGGATGTCAGATCTTTTCTGTACCCACACAAAGTTCCGTTCATCAACTCAGGATGTCAGATCTTTTCTGTATCCACACAAAGTTCCGTTCATCAACTCAGGATGTCAGATCATTTCTGTACCCATACAAAGTTCCGTTCATCAACTCAGGATGTCAGATCATTTCTGTATCCACACAAAGTTCCGTTCATCAACTCAGGATGTCAGATCATTTCTGTATCCACACAAAGTTCCGTTCATCAACTCAGGATGTCAGATCATTTCTGTATCCACACAAAGTTCCGTTCATCAACTCAAGATGTCAGATCATTTCTGTATCCACAAAAAGTTCCGTTCATCAACTCAGGATGTCAGAACTTTTCTGTATTCATACAAAGTTCCGTTCATCAACTCAGGATGTCAGATCTTTTCTGTATCCACACAAAGTTCCGTTCATCAATTTAGAATGTCAGATCATTTCTGTATCCACACAAGGTTCCGTTCATCAATTCAGGATGTCAGATCATTTCTGTATCCACACAAAGTTCCGTTCATCAACTCAGGATGTCAGATCTTTTCTGTATCCACACAAAGTTCCGTTCATCAACTCAGGATGTCAGAACTTTTCAGTATCCATACAAAGTTCCTTTCATCAACTCAGGATGTCAGATCTTTTCTGTATCCACACAAAGTTCCGTTCATCAATTCAGGATGTCAGATCATTTCTGTATCCACACAAGGTTCCGTTCATCAATTCAAAATGTCAGATCATTTCTGTATCCACACAAAGTTCCGTTCATCAACTCAGGATGTCAAATCTTTTCGTGGCACAGACATTGGCAGTGCCCACAATCTTTGCCTAGCCAAATTAAAGATGAAACTGAAAAAACTTTACCAGCTGAAAAGCAAGAAGTAAATTGATGCACAGAACCTGCTTTTAACAAAAATCCGAACAGAATACAATGCCAAGATACATCAGCATATTTAGTCTCTACCAACATTAAAGGATAGAACAACAATTGGCACGATTGATAACAAAAGGGAAAAGTTTACAATACCACTGAAAGACGAAGCTGTAACGACAGCTGGATATTCCAAACACAAAAATTAAAAGTGGCTGAGTGAGGACACGGGGTTAAATTCAAGAAAGAAAGACAGCAAAATTAAACCTACTTGCCGCAACAACACCTATTGCATACGAGAATTGCAAGATGGCGTATGACTCACTTAATAAAATGGTCGCAAAGACAAGAAGCAGTTCTTCAATGAACTGGCCGCAACAGCTGAAAGCGCAGGAAAAGTTGGCAACAGCAGATACCTTCACCAGATCACAAGACAGTTATGCAATAAACCACCTACTACAAATACACCAATCAGAGATAAACATGACAACCTTCTTACTACAGAAAACGAACAGATGAAAAGTTGGGCAGACCGTTTTAAAGAGATATCGAGTAGACCACATCCCACAACAACCTCTAATTTTGAAAACGAAACAGACATGCCCCTCTTACCAGTGTCCTGTGCAGAGTTTACACTAGCAGAAATCAAAAGAGCCATCCACAAACTAAAGAATTTCAAGGCAGCAGGAGATGATGAGATAACTGGTGAAATGTTAAAAGCCACAGATGATACCACCCTCGCTCATCTCATATCCGTCATAAATGATGTGGGGAAAGAGGAAAAACCACCACAACAGTGGAAAGATGGTATTATTGTAAAAATACAAAAGGAAGGAGACTTATACGATTGTAACAACTGACGTGGTATAACACTCCTGACAGTGTCTGGGAAAGTACTCTGCAGCATGATATTAGAAAGACTCAGGGAACAGGTAGATGCCATCATAAGAGAAGAACTGGCTAGATTTAGACCAAAGGGTTCTTGCATTGATCAAATTTTCACACTTAGATCTATCATAGAAGAATCAGTAGAAATGCAATCCCCACTAATCTTCAACTTCATTGACTTCCTGAAAGCCTTTGACAGTCTACACCGTCCAACATTATAGAAAATTCTAAAGAACTATGAATTACCCTCAAAATACATAAATATTATCAAGGCCTTGTATGATAATTCCCGATGCTGTGTTTGAACATCCGAAGGCAATACAGAATGGTTTAACGTAAAAAACAGGAGTAAAACAGGGATGTATTTTATTGCCTCTACTATTTGGCATAGTTATAGATTGGATTATGAAACATTATTCCCATGATAAGCATTTAGGCATAGAATGGACATATAACACGACCTTAGAAGATTTGATTTTGCAGACGACCTAGCGCTATTTAGTACCACTAAGGAAAAAATACAAGAAAATTAGATAGACTATATCAATAGTCAGAACAGATAAGAATTCAAGTAAACGCCTCAAAGACGAAAAGCAAGGTTTCCACAAACATTAGAATTTCCAATATAATTGCTTTGGCTTGATGCGCCTTTAATCAGCTCACCAATATATGGTGAGCAGCGACACTGACCAAACATACCAATCTCAGACTATTCAACTCAATCGTAATTTCAGCCGTGACATATGGATGTAAAATCTGGAACAAAAAGCGCTGGAAAACAAACTAAATATCTTTGAAAATACATGTTTAGGAAAATTATTGATATATTAATTATACGCTGTGACCAGTTCATAACTAATGACTCGATAAGAACAGAGACAAACCAAATATACGCTGGGACCAGTTCATAACTAATGACTCGATAAGAACAGAGACAAACCAAATACATGTGTCGACCATCATACGGAAATAACGATTGACATACATCGGACATGTCTTTAGAATGAACAACAACCGTCTTCCGTTGCAAGCACTCGAATGGGCACAAAGAAGCGTTCGAAAAAGATGGAACCCACCGAAACACTTAGAAGAACAATCATCTGAGAGGGCTCAACTATTGGGCTCAGCACCATACAAGATCTAAGACAGTGGCGTCACACCGTTCCAACTGGAGAGCATTTGTTTCTGGCTTGTGTGCAGAACTATATAGAACTAGAGATATGGTTCATTCACAGGTTTTGACATACTCATGTCTAACCAAGCTTAAAATAATAACGCCTCACCTTCTCCAGACCTGGTAAGCCACAAGAAGGGAACTCCCCGACGAGTTTATTGCTAATTGCCAAATGAAAGTCCTATAGGTCAAGCAGGAACTCAAGGGACGGAACCTCCTAAAGGTTGACCAGATGAATTGTAGAAGTAAATGATAGCTTTTGTCTTTTTGCCATCACGGACCTGTATGTCAGTATTCTAGTCACAACTATTACTCGTAGACAAAACTATGCCTCCAATCCTGACCACAACTATAAGACCTACCTGTTGGTAAACTATTAGCGCACACGCACGTCTACCGACAACGATTATTAGCAAAAAACAAGCAACATTATCAATTAGGCAGCTGCTCCAACAAGGATAAAATAATTTTGCGCAGTCATTACCTTTCCTAAACGGTGCCACGCCAAACGTGAAAATCGTAGCAATTAGAAACCGTAGAAATGTTAACGCAATTAATTCGGATATTAAAAGCGTATAACTTGAAAATCAACCCCAAAAGCATGCTGGTTTCAGGAAAGCCCACTCAACCACCGACCACCTCCCCACAATCAACCAGTTAATGGGCACGAGAAATGTAAGGACAAGTCAGTAAATAGGTCACATTTGGCTGAAAAATAAGGTTTAAATCAAACTTAAATAGAACTTAAAAACCATTTATTATTGCACTTAAACTGCCTTTTATTTTTCTACATAATTTCTAACAAAATTGAAAAACTTATCCCATCTCTTTAGTGCACTTAAATTGCCTTTTATTTTTCTACATAATTTCTAGCAAAATTGAAAAACTTTTCCCATCCCTTTATTGCACTTAAAGTGCCTTTTATTTTTCTACATAATTTCTAGAAAAATTGAAAAACTTATCCCATCCCTTTAGTGCACTTAAATTGCCTTTTATTTTTCTACATAATTTCTAGCAAAATTGAAACATTTATCCCATCCCTTTATTGCACTTAAATTGCCTTTTATTTTTCTACATAATTTCTAGCAAAATTGAAACATTTATCCCATCCCTTTATTGCACTTAAATTGCCTTTTATTTTTCTACATAATTTCTAGCAAAATTGAAACATTTATCCCATCCCTTTATTGCACTTAAATTGCCTTTTATTTTTCTACATAATTTCTAGCAAAATTGAAACATTTATCCCATCCCTTTATTAGTGCAAGGACATCCCTATTCGATTCCTTGTCTGTTCGTAAGTCAGTTGTATCGCTACATTTCGACAACAAAACAATCGATCGTACATTATCATTTAGGCTAAACCATGCGAACAACCTATTACAACTGCTACATTGTCTTTCGTTACTCACCTGTCAGCTCGAATTATGTGCCCGTGAGGTGGGATCTTGATCAGAATATCTCATCTGGTCCTGGGAAAGTTCGTGTTCTCGTTTATTAGGAGTGAAGAGGTCACATTAGAGACAGATGAAACGTAGATTAAGACACCATCTCACATTAAAGACAGATGAAACGTAGATTAACAGATCATCTCACATTAGAGACAGATGAAACGTAGATTAAGACACCATCTCACATTAGAGACAGATGAAACGTAGATTAAGACACCATGTCACATTAGAGACAGATAAAACGTAGATTAAGACACCATCTCACATTAGAGACAGATGAAACGTAGATTAAGACACCATCTCACATTAGGAACAAATTAAACATACTGATCAAGACCCAATCTCACATTAGGGTCAAGTGAAACATTCTGATCAAGACCCAATCTCACATTAGGGTCAAGTGACACATACTGATCAATACACCACCTCACATTAGGTTTAAGTGACACATACTGATCAATACACTACCTCACGTCAGTGTCTGCTACTGAAATAACTTTACTTCAGCTCTCTGCTATTGAGTCGCACTGAGCTCTTAAAGGTTAAAGGCGAGGGTTCGGCTTCACCGCCTCGGGTTTTCCTAATGGCTCGGTCCCTCTCAGCAGAAAGGTATCCCACCTGCCCAGAGCATCGTACAAAGCACAAACTCTGTAGCTCCAGCGATGCACCCAGGGAACTCCAGCGATGAACCCAGGGATCTCCAGCGATGAACCCACAGATCTCCAGCGATGAACCCAGAGATCTCCGGAAAAAATGACATCATGAACTGACCGTCGCAGCTCGAATTCGAACCCCGAACACGAGGCAAACGGCTTGACCATTTCGCCACATAGACTCTTATTAGAGTTAACTGTTGCTCAAGACTTACAATCTGTCTTTGTCCATCCCATTCACTCAAGTAAGACAATGTGACAGATGAATGTATTTCTAGATTCGTTTTTCTGGCCTATTTTAAATTATTTGTCACATTTGTGCTGTACTTTAGCCGGTTCCTGTTGAGACATCAGATTGGTTCGAAGTACAAAGGGAAGTAAGGCAGGGATGTATTCACTCGTCATACCCATTTCACATTTACCCAGAGTGCATAATGATGGACGTTGGAGAGGATGAGCAATTCGGAAATTGGCGTTCGATTTACAATCGGCGAATACAAGATCCCAGAGCTACGATACGTAGACGATATTGTGATACTATCAAACAGCCAAGATCAAAACCTCTGTGTAAACATAAATAAACCAAAGATAATGACCACCGATAAAATAAAAAGTTAACAGAAATTCGGTGGTGTGGAAATAAAACAGGCAATTAACTTCTAGTATCTGGTCCCCAGAATTGACATCAATGGCCACTGATCAAAGGAATCAGGCGGTGATTTGCTATGATAATGCATAGGCTACATTCTGAGGAAACTTTGGTAGAATACTAGCAAACCAAAATAAGTGAAACTTTTGATAACGTGTTTTTCCCGTGACAGCATACGACTGCAAAACGTAGACGGTTGCCCAAACCTCAATAAACAGAATAGAGTCCTTCGACTCAAAATGTTATAGGGAGGTCCGAGAATACCATGGACCGAAAAAAAGAAGAATACAGACATTCCACGAGAGTTGAGTTTTGAAGAGAACTGATCCATAAATTCTATCATGAACTGAAAATTGAAATATTTTGGGCACATCAAAAGACACAACGGTCTTTGGAGAACTGCAATGGAAAGTGTGGTGCAGACAAGAGAGGCAGACAAAGAAGGCGATGGCAGAAAGATGTCAAGAAAGGCTTGGGCTTGACTGAGGGCAGGCTATAGATTTGGCAAGAGATTGAGTTTCTTTCAGACAGGCTGTGATGGGAGCGTCGTTCTGCAAAGACATGCTACATATTGATGACTGCCTGGCAAACAATCTACTTTTATCTAATTTAAACTGCCAAGAGTTATTTTAATGTGCTCATCGTGTGTACAGGATCTCTTTTTTTCGTCAGCCTCCAATATGACTGGACGCTGGTCCACCTCCTCCTCAAACTTATAGAATTCGAAACCTCCCCGTTTCGCGCTCTTGTTTCTTGGGAAGCAAGAGAATTTGTCTCTTAGCTTTATCGTCATCTTGAAATGCTAACGACTTGGGTGCGTTGTCAAAATAGTTTGCAGATCACTGGCGAACACGATAAAGTAAACTCGCGGAAAGTGACCTCGTTCTAAGAGGTAGCATTTTAATTATCAGATAACAACATCTAAAACCAGGGACGTGAGAAACTTGGGTGGGCGGACACATAGGCCAGAAAGAACAGCAAACATAGAATAGTACCTCGCAGCCATATACCGTGAGTGGAAACAAACGTGCTGTTGTAATGTTCCCAGGAATGTCATACAAGCCGACTAAGGAATGTTGGGATGTGGTCTAGCTACCCAAACCTATAGAAACGTTGTTGTTATTGTTTTCGCCCTTCAGAATAATGTTATGTAATGGTATCTACACGTGTTTATCAGCTGTTTTCTAGTGCCATACAAAGTATTCCATGTATCTAGCCGCAGGGAAGATGTATTGTCCTTAAATCAGTGAGCGCTGAACACTCATAGAGGTTATGATCAAAGGTTTAATATGGGTGTGTACACAGCAGGCACTCGGGAGTATGTTGTGGTTGGATTCTATCCAGGTGCTTGTTAAGTTGGATGTGTTGGGTTCTCAGTTGGAAAATGGGGAGCTGATCTTTTCTTGTTACTTGATTAACACTGTCATTTAGACCGGGGCTTGCCATATGTCTGTAGACATCCGTGAACGTGTTTTCCATGGCCAATCTGTTCAGCCATGTTTCTTTGTCTGCTGTTTTTATGAGCTGTTTCGCTCTTTCTAAACGTTAAGCTCATGAACTTCATTAACGTTAGCCTGGTCAACGTTCATTATTTCCTGGAATTTGAGTATTGGGTTGTTTTGCTGCAAACTTCTGCCTCCCAAATAGCACACTGTGTTCGCCTTTCTCCGTGGCTGACGGTTATATTTGCCTTTGCTACTTCTTTCCTTGGTCATTTGGAGGTTCGCTGCGCCGATGGAGGTGAGGTGGGGTGTTAGGTGGGGTTCACAAAGTGCATTTCCCGCTAGCCACAGGTGCTCTCATTGCAGATCACACTTCTTTATTCTGTACTTAGGCCTTTTCCCGTGTCTGTGTCACGCCCTGCCCACTATGCCTTCATGATCTACCCCACATCTCCACGTCACAACGGATCCTACTTTCCAGTGAGATCCAATGGCTCTACCCTACCTCTCCACCTTTAGAGTCAGAGCGTAGTGGCTATAATAATTGCACATATATTTGTTGACTATTTGAACTGCGTGGGGAATTAAGAAGGATTTGACTGATGATTTTATACACATATCTTTCTCGCTCTATCTCTCTCTTTCTTTCTCTCTCTCTCTCTCTCTCTCTCTCTCTCTCTCTCTCTTTTATATATATATATATATATATATATATATATATATATATATATACACGAGACGTGTTCGACTGAAACCAGACCTAACTGCACCAAGTGAACATACGTACGGTGCGCATGATGACATCACCTTTGATGTACACAACACATACCAACGGTCAAGTTTGCAAAATGTCATTATCCTCCGACTCATAGTTTTCTCAGCAGACCGTTGAAAACGTAGCAGGTGCGATGCGGAATCCATCTAGAGTTGATCAGCAAGAAGTGATTCGGTTTCTAACAGCTAATGGATGTCGACCAGTTGACATTCATTGCAGAATGCCGGCAGTGTATGGTGACAAAAGTGTAGCGAACGTAAGCTCCGGCGGCGGTCCACCCAAATTGCTGCAACAGCAACAATTTCGGCCCTGGCATCTTCTGACGCAACGACATGCGCCTGACCTGATCTCGGAAGATCTTCCGTTAACTCACGTCCTTCTTTAAACATCGTTGTCCAGTTGTTGCTTTTTCTGTTGTCTTCGACACACTTTTCAACTTGATCAACTCTGGACAGATTCCAAATCAAACCCGCTATGTTTTCAACAGTCTGCTGAGGAAATTATGAGTCGGTTGATAATTAAATTTAGCAAACTTGACGATTGGTATGTGCTGTTTAAACCAGAAGTCTGCTGCCTTGCAGATAGGCCGGGGACAGCCAAAGGCTATGGAGGGCATCTCTACAGAAACGCCTGTTGAAATCTGATGCACGGGTCCACAAGACTAACGAAACAGTGCAACGTAAATCGCAGTATGATGACAGTACAACCGATCAGAAAGCCAGGCAGCGAGAGTGCCGGGCCTCACGCCTCGAAGGGGCCCATCCTTGACTACTGGTGGTCACCCACCCATGTGTCGTGGAGTCAAGGCACATGGCTATGGGCAACTCCTATTGACCAAAAACTCAAGACCCTCAAAATACTACAGTGGAATGCGGAGGGTGTCGTTAACAAAAAGCTTTCCCTAACACATCACCTGCATGAAGGTAAGATTGACGTGGCATGTATCCAGGAAACGCACCTCAACAAAAACCATAAATTCTCAATCAGAGGATACCAGACCTTCCGTCTCGATAGAGAAGGTCACAAAGGAGGGGTCCTGATACTGACCCGAAACTGCATACGAAGTAGCACAGGTATCTGTCAATCACACCGGACAAGCAGACATTGTAGGAGTTGACATAATGGCACAAGAGACGAAGCTCCGCATTTTCAATCTGTACGGACCACCAAATAAAGACCTATCGCATAGTAGTTGGAGACTTCAACAGCCACTCGGAGAGATGGGGATACTCGGAAACAGACAGCAGAGGTGACGAAGTGGAAGATTGGGAGATAGACACAAATATCTCCCTAATCCATAGGCCGGAGGATAGTCCTAGTTTCTATTCTAGAACATGGCATACCACCTCGACTCCAGATTTGGCCTTCTCCACACAGGACATACACCATAAAATAGACCGCCAGGTGCTAAACCAACTGGCAGACAGCGACCACAGGCCGATCAGGCTAGACATTGATATGGAAGTAGGCCCACAGGAAACAAAACCGCTCCCACGTTGGAATTACAAACGAGCCGACTGGGACAGATTTGCAATCCTGACAGATGGGCTGTGTGAAACCATCAACACACGAAACAACAAAATGAAGCCCATGATGGAAAGCCTAAGCAAGGCAATAATGCAAGCCGCCACTGAAACCATCCCAAGAGGAGCTAGGAAAAACTATAAGCCCTATTGGAATGATAAGTTACAGAAAGTGGAAGATGCAGTAACAAATGCGAGGAACATGGCAGAACGAGAAAAATCCGTGGAGGCAAATATCGCCCTCAAAGCCGCCACGGCGAAATACAAATACACTCTAAACCAAACAGCAAGAGAGAGCTGGAAAAACAAACAAAACCGAAAGCCTCAACCTAGACAAATAAGGGAACAAGCTATGGAAGCTAGTCAGAGCCATGAATGACGAAACCCCTTCAAACAAACAAATTACCATCAAGCAGGGCGAAAACTTGCTCACTGGAAAAAAAGCCGCAAACGCTTTTGTAGAACACTATGCCAGAGCAAACCACATCGAGGTCCCTGCAGATAAGCATACAGACATTAGTGAAGAGCAAAAGGGGCACGACAACATCAATACGGCAGCAGAAGAGCACATGATGGCCAAATTAACAATGAGTGAAATGGAGGAGGCCATGAGAACATTAAAGAAAAGGAAATCTCCCGCAAAAGACGAGATAACAAACGAAATGCTGATGGGGCTAGGCCAAACAGCGAAGAGGAAATTGCTATCGGTCCTGAACCAAAGCTGGAAAAGGGGAATTGTACCCCAGGCATGGAAAGACGCAGTACTTGTACCAGTACCAAAAACAGGAAAGGATAAAACAGATCCAAATGGATACAGGCCTATCAGCCTACTGAGCTGTGTCGGCAAACTGATGGAACGTATGATAAACACCAGACTGATGTGGCATCTGGAAGAAAAACGAATACTAATTCCACAGCAAGCCGGCTTTAGACAGCACAGATCCACTGAGGACCAGGTCATCCTCATAGCCCAGGAAATAGAAGATGCCTACCAGGCACAGAAACACACAGTAACGGTTTGGGTGGACCTGGAAAAGGCATTTGACAAAGTCTGGAAAGACGGACTTAGAGTCAAGCTAAGGAGAAGTGACGTTTGTGGGAGAATGTACAAGTGGATCAACCAGTACCTCAAACAAAGAACGGCCAGAGTCCAAGTACAAGGGCAGATGAGCAAAAAGGTGACACTCGAGCAGGGAGTACCCCAAGGGGGAGTACTGTCACCCACACTCTTCCTGGTGTATATAAACGACATTAAAGAGAATATACCAAGGAGAGTCCATAGCTCAATGTTTGCAGACGATCTGGCTATGTGGACCTCTGAAAAAAATCTCACCATAGCAAGAAATCGGATGCAGCAGACCCTAACATCGCTGGAAGAGTGGGCGAATTAATGGCTGGTCAAAATAAACAAGGACAAAACCACATGTACAATATTCTTGCTATCAATAAAACACCAAAACACCAAATTAAGGCTAAATGGCAAATTCCTGCAGCCAAACGACAACCCAAACTATCTGGGAGTCACATTTGATCGGCGCATGACATGGAAAAGTCAGATCGAGAGAAACCGAATGAGAGCCAGAGAAAGAATGGCAATCATGAGGAAACTTGCTGGCACAAGCTGGGGAGCAGAAGAAAGTATACTAAAGAAACTGTACACTGGAAGAGTGAGACCAGTTCTCGAGTATGGCATTGCGGCATGGACAACAGCAGCAAAGGCGAACTTCGATAAAGTTAACAAACTTAAAAACCAAGCCATGAGAGTTATAACAGGAGGCATGAAGTCAACGCCAATTGTAGAACTTAAAAAGATTACAAAGCTGCAACCCATGACCGATAGAAGAGACTGCAGAGCCCAGCTGCAGTCAGAGAAACTCCGAAAGCTGACTGACCACCCAATGCACCAGAGACTAAACAAGTTGGGAAATGGGAAACTAAAGCGGAGAAACTTTGCAGAAATAGCCAAAGCAAAGATGCACGAAGATCCCATAAACTCACTAACAACACCAAAGCCCATCACTACTGTACGAAAACCTACCTGGGGGCAGGATATATTTCCAGATGTGGTAGAAAATATACCAGGTATTGGAAACAAAAACTTCCAGACTGAAAAAAAAGGAGAGATACTACTCTAAGCTTTATATCGAAAAACTACCCAAGCATGGACTGGACCCATGCATACACCGACGGTTCTGTAACAAACACTACACAGAACGGAGGGGCAGGAGCATTCCTGAACCTACCAAATGGCAGAAAAATAACACTGTCATTCGCTACTGGTAAGTACACAAGCAATTTCAGAGCGGAGGCAGAGGCACTGAGGGCGGCAGTGGAAGAAATGGTGACACATAAAGAAAATGAAAACCATATAGTCCTGCTTACAGATGCTCTGGCCGTAGTCACAGCGCTAAAAAGCCAGAAAAACACTGAGCTTAATGACTTAAGAGCAGCACTCTGTCAACTATGCCAGCAGTCCGCACCAAAAAGGGTAGTGGTACAGTTGGTCCCATCACACTGCAACATTCAAGGCAACGAGGAGGCAGACAGACTGGCAAAAGAAGGTGCAAGACTACCACAAACAGATACTAGTATGACGTACGAAGAGTCAAAACGGCTTATTAAAGCCAGATACATGACCAAATGGGAAACTGAACATACCGGCTACACCAAAAACGATGCCTATTACCAGTTGAACAGAAGAGAGCAGGCCGTGGTCTTTATATTTCGCACTGGCCACAATAGACTGAGGTACCACCTATTCAACAAATTGAAGATAGGTGGTACTGACGAATGCCCGTTTGGTACCGAGAAAATGACCGCTGAGCATCTGCTGCAGAACTGCCCGACATACGAGGATCAGAGAGAGCAGATGTGGCCATCACCAGTGGAACCACAAGACAAGCTCTATGGCAGTGTCGACAGCCTCAGGATGACCGCCGCTTTTTTCGAAAAAATAATGGTTACTGTCTGACTGCGTACGATGAAGAAGAAGAAGAAGAAACCAGAAGTGACGTCCCCATGCGCGTCGTACGTATGTTCACTTGTTGCAGTTTGGTCCGGTTTCATTTGAACACACCTCGTATTATATATATAAATACATGTAAGCTGACAGTATCGTTGCTAGGAGGGTCCTGCAGGTGGCATCGCTGTTCAGTGTGGCCCGTAACACAGCCAGACAGACTAATAACACAGACAGACTAATAACACAGACTGATAGACTAATAACACAAACAGACAGACTAATAACACAGAAGACTAATAACACAGACAGACTAATAACACAGTCAGACTAATAACACAGACTAATAACACAGACAGACAGACTAATAACACAGACTAATGACACAGACAGACTAATAACACAGACAGACTAATAACACAGACAGACTAATAACACAGACAGACTAATAACACAGACAGACAGACTAATGACACAGACAGACTAATAGCACAGACAGACTGATGACTTAGACAGACTAATAACACAGACAGACTAATGTCATAGACACACTAATAACACAGACAGATTAATATCCCAGACAGACTACTAGCACAGACAGACTAATAAGTCAGGCAGACTAATACCAGTTGAAAGATATCAGCCATTTTCGTGACATAAAACACAGAAGACAAGTGTTCTTCCATTCTTTTAGCAGCGAAGGTGATGTTGTTGAATGCCCAGAATGAGTAAGATTGCTAGGACGGGTGCACTGAAAATGACGTTTATTGGCGTGTCGCAGTAATTTTTCTTACGTCCTGAGCGTGCTTATGAAAGTGGACCGGTGTCATACTGGCCGTAGTGCTATGCTTGGCTTCATCTGCGTGTCGTTCACTATTGAGAAGATTACGTCTATCCCAGACCTGGTTAGCCAGGCTGCTATGAAAACATCCCGTTGTCAAGGAGACCTACGTGGAAGTGAGGTAGGGGTCTTTGTCAGTATATTTCACATTACCCTGACAAGCATGTCCCCAGTATATTTCTCTTAACCCTGACAAGCATGTCCAATCAGTAAGTTTTGTCTGGCCAGACATTATTCTTATCGTCCCAGCAGCGAAAGGGTAACACCGATAGAAGATCATCGGTGAATGAAGGTTCAGTACGTAATGCGTACCTGCCACTTCACAAGTGTACTAGTGGAATAGGAAGTTTCAAAATGGGGAAGTATTCGTTGCAGATTATTCTCGTCCGGATCAGGCACACCAAACAATAATATCATGCAGCTGTTGAACCCCCGACGTGTGTAGAGTAATGGCAAAATATCCGTTATGACAAAAAAAACTTCGGCATCTACCAGACCTTCATGGTCTCAATCCTACTTTACGGCTCTGGAACTACGACATTGCTGAAACATGACATGTCGAGACTGCAGGCCTTCCACAAGATACTGCACATGTCATTCCTCAGCGCCAAAAGTCTCCCCCCGACCGGCTGGGGGCGCAGAAGAGACCGTCCCCGCATAGTATGGCTACAACAGAGATCAACCTCCTCCTCCAACCTGAGAAAGGTCTGGAACCGACCGAGGCAATGGGCCTCAGACGCCTAAGCTTACATATTATTATGTTGAACTCATTGTTGTGGACAATCATCAATTGGCTGCATAAAAAAGTCTCACTTCTGGCACCAAGGTTGTTTTGTTTGTTTGTTTGTTTTGTTTCTTTTGTATATTTGGTTTGTTTGTTTGTTTTTTTTGTTTTTTTTTGTTGTTTTTTTTTTTTTTTGGGGGGGGGGGGTGCGTTCGCCTTATTTATCTCATCCCCAAGGCGGTGTGCGTTGCATTGTGGTTTGTTTTTTATTTTGCGCCTGTCGGTCCAGCATACCCGACTTCAGCATGCATTTTATGTAAGGGTCTGCTTCCTTCTGCATTTTCTAAGGGTTTGCTTACCCGGGGTAACGGCCTGTGCTGTGATGGGGATCGAACCCAGCACCTGCGGGTTGTGAGCCGTGCCACTTAACCACTAGGTCACGCCGTCCCCTGCGCATCAAGGTTTAACAAGCCCCAGTCCCACAAAGTGTCTGCAAGATGGGTGCCACGGCAACTGACCTCAAAAAGAAAACATAGAAGTTTAAGGCCAGTCTCACCCGGTGGTATTCATAATGTTATCGCGAGACCAAGTGCCGCAGTGGTTCCGGAGGTGTTCATTCTCTTCTGACCAACTGATCACGCTATTTTCTATCCCGTCTACACACAACCGGAAGTGGATCCCGAAATAACACGCTAGGGTGAGGATCGGTCATTACACAATCAGGGGGAAGCCGAGTGGGAGAGTGTCAGGGCGAGAGATAAGGATGACTCGCTGAAGGGCGGAGGTCAGGTTAACAGTTGTTTCAAAGCACTCCGGGTCAGGTTAGAGCATTCCACAAACTAAACTTTCATTCGGATGAGGCTCTTTGATATATATAGGATCGCTGTGATCTTCCAAGTCATACAACGCAACTAAAGTTGGTGGGAGCATGGGGTTAGCAATTTCATCATGTAAAGCCATTATTATGGAAATGATTGTATCCAGGCTTCCTATTAGGGGTCAGATGTAATAGTGGACCTGTGTTTCAATGTGGAGCGCGAGGGAGAATCAATTATAATCCCAACACTCCTGTTTTATGACTGATTAGTATGTATGTCTGTCTGTCTGTCTCTGTCTATCTGTCTGTCTGTCCTATTTGTCGGCATGCCTTATTCGTCAGTCTGTCTTATTAATGTGTGACTTATTAGTTTGTCTGTGTTATTAGTATGTCTATATGTGTTATTAGTCTGTCGGTGTTATTAGTCTGTCTATGTTATTAGTCTGTCTCTATTATTAGTCTGTCTGTGTTATTAGTCTGTCTGTGCTATTAGTCGGTATGTGTTTGTAGTCTGTCTGTGTTTGTAGTCTGTCTGTGTTATTAGTCTGTCTGTGTTATTATTCTGTCTGTGTTATTAGTCTGTGTTTGTAGTCTGTCTGTGTTATTAGTCTGTGTTTGTAGTATGTCTGTGTTATTAGTCTGTCTGTGTTTGTAGTCAGTCTGTGTTATTAGTCTGTATGTGTTATTAGTATGTATGTGTTTGTAGTTTGTCTGTGTTATTAGTCTGTCTGTGTATATACATATATATCGTGTGTGTGTGTGTGTGTGGGGGGGGGGGGTATATATTGTGTGTGTCTGTGTGTGGGTATATATTGTGTGTGTGTCTGTGTGTGGGTATATATTGTGTGAGTGAATGCGTGGGTTTTTGTGAATATATATTGTGTGAGTGTATGTGTGTGTATATATCGTGTTGATATATTGTGTGAGTGTCTGTGTTTGTGTATATATTGTGTGAGTGTGTGTGTCTGTGTATATATATATATCGTGTGAGTCTCTGTGTGTGCATTTGTGTGTGGGTATATATTGTGTGAGTGTCTGTGTGTTTCTGTGTGTGTATATATCGTGTGAGTGTATGTGTGTGTGTTTGTGTATATATATTGTGTGAGTGTATGTGTTTGTGTATATATTGTGTAAGTGTCTGTGTTTGTGTATATATTGTGTGGGTGTCTGTGTTTGTGTACATATATTGTGTGAGTGTATGTATATGTATATATATTGTATGAATGTCCCTGTGTGTATATATATATATAGTGTGAGTGTATGTGTGTGTGTGTGTATATATATATATATATATATTTATATATATCGTGTGAGGCGCTGTGTGTGTCTGTGTGTGTGTGTGTATTTTTATATATTTATTTATCATGTGTAAGCCAGGACCATTTCAAATATTTCTTTTTAAGTTACATAAACGCAGGCACTCTCGCCTATCCTTGACCTCTGAATATCTACAATCTCAGCGCTTACGTACGTATTTATTAATGCCAGGCCCAACTCCAAGTAGTCAGAACACTCGCCCCATCTATTCCTACGTGCCTAGAAACCTGTTTACTCGCTACTAAAGGGCAATTGAATTACTTTAGGTACCCCTGCTGTCAAGGGTGAAAAAATTGATCCTGGAATAAACGCCGTCTCTGTGTTTTTTATGAGATTGCGTGACAGTTCCCTTCCTCCCTGGCTTGTCATCATTAACAGGAAGCCATGTACCTATTTACAGCTCGGTTGGGTGGAGCGTGTTGATAACAGGGATTGAATTCCTACCCTTTGCGCGAGAAGCAAGCGCTCTATCCATTTATTATTGTTATGTAATATATGTAATGAGTATGTTTACTCTTCTGTACGCCATGAAAAGAGTCTAAAGTGGTGGGTTGTAATAGCTTTTCTCATACCCTCGAGCGTGGTGGGTCTGGATTCACTATGTTGTTGTGTTATGCTTGATTATATCTCCGTAGCGCTGACTACTACAGGGATTAGGTCGATCCACATCTCGTCAGATAGATTGTCTTGAAACAACCTGTTTCCATGGAATGCTATATGGAAGAGAGATAGTGGTCTTTGTCAGTATATTGTGCCTGACTCTGACTCCATGTCCTGGTCACTATATTGTGCATGACCCTGATGCGACGCCCTAATCAGTATATTGTGCCTGACTCTGACTCCATGTCCTGACTCTGACTCCAGATTTACATACAGGGCAGATGAAATGGAGGTTATGTTCCTCAGTCAGGCGTTGAGCGGGCTGACATGGAAACATCATGAAGGATCGATCTTTTCTCACCCTTGATGTCCATGTACATATAAAGAAGCAAGTGGGTAGGGACGTCTCGAGAGAACAAGGCCACGTGGTCGAAAAAAGATAGGTGACGTCGATTCAGCATGAAGAAATGCTCTCGTGTTATGTCCGTAGAGCGACATCATTGTTTGAGGCCAGGTCTTGTCAGCGGTCTCCAAGGATGTGTTCTTGGTCACGCACATGGAAGGCCTAAAGGAAGAAGTGTGGTAGATAAGATGAAGCGAAATGGATGTGGTAGGTGGGGTGAAGGGTAAGGGGTGTGGTAGGAGGAGTGAAGAGGAAGTGGTATGGTAGACGCATGAAGTTGAAGTAGTGTGGTAGGCGGGGTGAAGTGGAAGTGATATGGTAGACGCATGAAGTTGAAGTAGTGTGGTAGGCGGGGTGAAGTGGAAGTGATATGGTAGACGCTTGAAGTTGAAGTAGTGTGGTAGGCGGGGTGAAGTGGAAGTGATATGGTAGACGCATGAAGTTGAAGTAGTTTGGTAGGCGGGGTGAAGTGGAAGTGATATGGTAGACGCATGAAGTTGAAGTAGTGTGGTAGGCGGGGTGAAGTGGAAGTGATATGGTAGACGCATGAAGTTGAAGTAGTGTGGTAGGCGGCGTGAAGTGGAAGTGATATGGTAGACGCATGAAGTTGAAGTAGTGTGGTAGGCGGGGTGAAGTGGAAGTGATATGGTAGACGCATGAAGTTGAAGTAGTGTGGTAGGCGGGGTGAAGTGGAAGTGATATGGTAGACGCATGAAGTTGAAGTAGTGTGGTAGGCGGGGTGAAGTGGAAGTGATATGGTAGACGCATGAAGTTGAAGTAGTGTGGTAGGTGAAGTGGAAGTGGTGTGATAGAATAGGTGAAGCAGATTGGATGTTGGAGGTGGACTCTGCTAGTTAGGGTTTGATGAAAAGTGAGTTATTCGTTTGCAAAAATCATGACAAAGAAAATCAATGCAGAACTTTTCACCAGAAGAGTTATTACGATTCTCAAATTCTGTTCCACTTCGACTACGTCTATCAGTTCCTTCGTTGTCTTGAGATCTAAAGGTTCGGGGTTGGGGTTGGGAAATGGTATGTTAGGGGGTAGAGTGGGGGATCCACTTGGGTCATGGATCTCAAGTGATGTCCGTCTGTCGCCTGTATTTGTATGTTCTTTTTATTTTCTCCTGTCAAATTGTCCGATTGTTTTACCTATGCCTTATCAATTCCTCGAATGAGTTAGAGAGTCTTCTGGGAGGGGGGGGGGGCATTTAAAGAGGGAAGGAGGTAGTTACCTATAGGCTACGTGAATTATACAGGAGCTGGAGCAAATAGTGCCTTCATAGGTAGTCTGACAACTTCTGCTGCGTCGATAATTCAATGATGTATTCGCTAATGTCTTTTGCAGTGGTAAATTGGCGATGTGGAAAACGAAAGGGTAGAGGTGAGGGGAGACATGATGTACGAACAACAGCTTGTTTTCTATAGAAACATGTCCAAGCTTGCTACCTTAAGAGACGTCCCAACCTTCAACCCTGAACTTAGCAAAAGAAAACAGGAACACAAATATTAAAGTGAGTTACTACTCTGGGATCTCGTTATCTTGTAGTTAGCCATGACTATACAACGGTATTAAATTAACACGCTTTTAGAAAGAATAGTTTAGGAGAAAGACTAACGTCTGGTCATGCAAAATATACTGATCAGACATGTTAGGGTCAGGCAAAAAATACTGATCAGACGTGTTAGGATCAGGCAAAATATACTGAGCAGACATGTTAGTCAGGGTCAGGCAAAATTTACTGATTAGACGTGTTAGGGTCAGGCAAAATATACTGAGCAGACATGTTAGTCAGAGTCAGACAAAATATACTGATCAGACATGTTAGTCAGGGTCAGGCAAAATATACTGATCAGACATGTTAGTCAGGGTCAGGCAAAATATACTGGGTAAGACTATCACTTTGATTTCACGCAGTCATACCTGAAACTGGCAATTTTCGTGTCAGCCTGGCTAACAAGGTGGTGAATCGACGTGATACCCATAGTAATAAGCAAATCGCAGATGACGCCAAGCATAGCACAACCGCCTGGAGAATCTCGGTCCACCCTCATCAGCACGCTCATCGTGTGAGCAACGCTACGCTAGCCCACCACTTAACGTCCTTTTTAGGGCCCGCAAAAGAGAAATCCTATTCATTGTTCGCATTCAACAACAACAGAAAGAATTGCACGGAAAAAACTTTTTGACATTGGCAAAATTAGAACAAAATTAGAACAAAATTAGAACAAAATTAGAACAAAATTAATTGAAAAGCATGTTGTAGAAATATATGAGATAATATTTTAAGAAGATGGCTGAGTAAACAAAGAATATTCCAAGTGGTAAAATGTTAAAGAGAACGATGTTTGTGGACAAAATGATAATCGACGCCACTAGACCTGACACTTGATAACGATGGTCATTATTTCAGATTGTTGGGGGATTAGCTCATAATTGAAGTCATGTCAGGGCAATGATTTGCCAGTTACAAGCACAAAGCACCTAGCTGGCATAGACGGTCTCATTAGTCGGCTATTTGGCGCATTTTTTTTTTTTTTTAAATAATTCGCAGGGATAAATGTTGTTGTTAATGTTGTTGATGTTGTTTCTGTGGTGGTTGTTGTTATTGCTGTTGTTGTTGATGTTGTTGTTGTTCTGGTTGTTGCTATTGCCCTTGCTGTTGTTGTTTACTTAGTCGCTCCTCTTCTACCGTGAGGTGTAGAGGTTTGCCAAAGAGAACGCCACACTGTTCTATCCGCCATCTTCTTCCTGGCCTGTTGTTGTTAATGGTGTTGTTGTTCTGGTTGGTGTTGTTGTTGTTATTGTTGTTGATGATGTAGTTATGGTTGGGGTTGTTGTTATTATATTTGATATTGTTCTTGTTGTTCTGGTTGGTGTTGTTGTTATTGTTGTTGATGTATTTTTTCTGGTTGGTTTTGTTGTTGTTGTTGCTGTTGCTGTTGTTGTTGATGTTGTTGTTGTTCTGGTTGGTCTTGTTGTTACTGCTGGTGCTGTTGTTGGTTTTCTGGTTGGTGTTGTTGGTGTTATTGATGTTGCTGTTGTTGTTGATGATGAGTGAGGAGTAAGGGCATGAGTGCGTGAGTGAGTGAGTGAGTGAGTGAGTGAGTTGATAAGTGAGTAAGTGATTGAGGGAGAGTGAATTGATGAGTAAGTAAAATAATTGATGAGTGAGTCAGTGAGTGAGGGAGTTGGTGCATGTGTGAGTCAGTGAGTTGATGAGTGAATGAGTTTATGAGTGAAAGAGTGACGATGAGTGAGTCTGTGTGTGAATTGATGAGTGAGTGAACGAGTTGATGAGTTGATGAGTAGGTAAGTGAATGAATAAGTAAGTTGATGAGTGAGTGACTGAGTTAGTGAGTGAGTGATTTTATGAGTGAGTGGGCAATTGAATGAGTGACTGAGAGGAGGTGTGAGTAAGTGAGTGAGTTGGTGAGGGATTGCGTAAGTACGTTAAGGATTGTGTGAGTGAGTGAGTGAGTAAGTGAGTGAGTGAGTGAGTGAGTGAGTTGGTAAGTTGATGAGTGAGTGAGTTAGTGAGTGGCGGACTGAGTTGGTAAGTGGGTAAGTGAATGAGTGCATTAGTTGATCAGAGAATGAGTGAGTTGATGAGTGAGGTGATGATTGAGTGAGTTAATAAATGCGTGAGTATATAATGAGTGAGTGATCTGATGGGTGGGTGAGTGGATAAGTTTGTGAGTGACTGAGTGAGTTGATATGTGAGTGAGATAGAAAATGAGTGAGTGAGTGGGTGAGTAAGTGACTTAATGAGTGAGTGAGTGAGTGAGTGAGTTTATAAGTGAAGGAGTAAGGATGAGTGAGTGAGTGTGTGAGTTGATGAGTGAGTGAGTGAGTGAGTGAGGTTAATAGATAAGTGAGTGAGAAGGTGAGTGAGTTAGTGAATGAGTGAGTTGGTGAGTGGGTGGACAACTGAGTGAGTGAATTTATTAGTGAGTGAGTGTGTTAATGGGTGAGTGAGTGAATGGGTGAAGGAGTGAGTGAGTGAGTGCATTAGTGAGTGCGTGAGTAGGTGAGTGACTGAATTAGTGACTGAGTGACACATTTCCTTTAATTGTAATTTGAGTGAAATACATCACACCCAAATACACACACTAGATATACATATAAATATATATATATATGATATGATGTTCGTCCATCACAAGTGATGAAGACCACTCTCTTTGTTCAGCCGTGTGTACAGTCGTATCTCTTGCTGTGTCCGCTGAAATGGGTGACTTGCGCGGTGATTTGGATTAAAGTGAGGAAGAAACTGCGCCTTTTGTCAACCTCACTCACGGAGCCTAAGCTACCTTTTGCCAGTGGCAAGACATTCATCGAGACGACTGGAGATATCATAGGATGCAGATTTTGCCTCAAGGTTACCACCGAAGCCTTTCCGTAAACATGTAACCCGCAGGGTAGAAAGGTGGGATGGCATCTAACGCAGTTTGTCGTGCCTTTTCGATAACCACAAGAGGTCGTATGGACAACACTCAGCGTGTGAGTGAGTCTGGCATCTCTCCCCAGCTGTATTCAGCTCATCATAGTAGCATCTGAAATTCCCACACGCCAAATTCGTGAAGGTACTAACCCGTAAAATACGTCACAGGTATAAGCGTAGTGCCATATATATATATATATATATATATATGTACACATACCACACACTAGATACACAAGCAACACACACTAGATACACATATAACACACACTAGATACATATACAACACACACTAGATACACATACAACACACACTAGATATACATAAAATACACTAGATACACATACAACACACACTAGATACACATACAACGCACACTAGATACACAAACAACACACACTAGATACACATACAACACACACTAGATACACATACAACACACACTAGATACACAAACAACATACACTAGATACGCATACAACACACACTAGATACACATACAACACACACTAGATACACATACAACACACACTAGATACACATACAAAACACACTAGATACACATACAACGCACACTAGATACACAAACAACACACACTAGATACACATACAACACACACTAGATACACATACAACACACACTAGATACACAAACAACACACACTAGATACACATACAACACACACAAGATACACATACAACACACACTAGATACACATACAACACACACTAGATACACATACAACACACACTAGATACACATACAACACACACTAGATACACATACAACACACACTAGATACACATACAAAACACACTAGATACACATACAACGCACACTAGATACACAAACAACACACACTAGATACACATACAACACACACTAGATACACATACAACACACACTAGATACACAAACAACACACACTAGATACACATACAACACACACAAGATACACATACAACACACACTAGATACACATACAACACACTCTAGATACACATACAACACACACTAGATACACATACAACACACACTAGATACACATACAACACACACTAGATACACATACAACACACACTAGATACACATACAACACACACTAGATACACATACAACACACACTAGATACACATACAACGCACACTAGATACACATACAACACACACTAGATACACATACAACACACACTAGATACACATACAACACACACTAGATACACATACAACACACACTAGATACACATACAACACACACTATATACACATACAATACACACTAGATACACATACAACACACACTAGATACACATACAACACACACTAGATACACATACAACATACACTAGATACACATACACCACACACTAGATACACATACAACACACACTAGATACACAACCAGATTTCACTGGAAACCCACTCACAAATATCATTCGGTCAACTTCTCCTACGTTGCCTTCCCCCTTCTGCAACCAACCCCTAACACTGGTTTTGCAAGTAGCAGGATGCTGTCCGTATAAAGGAATGCGTTGTGTCGAAGTTTACAGCTTGACTGCGATATTTACACCTTTCGGTCTGACACAACAGACTTCACTAGGCATTTTTGGGTACCTAATTAGCATTCCCTTTTCGATCCCTTCTCCTTAGCCAGTCTGCCCTGCTGCAGCCTGTTATCCGGGATCACGGCGTGGAAGTGTAGAAGGGTCTTGGCAGCTTTGGTTCGCTGGCTCTGACGCTAGCACCCAGCTATTGGTCACTGACCACTGCAGCTCGTGCGCTGCTCAGGATCTTGATCCCAATTCGATCAACCTGAGAGGAGCGTCATTTAGAAATACCGTCAGTCAGAGATATCAAAATAAGATACGAAAATACGTCAGTACTCGGTACGGTCACTCCCACTGTCCATCACTCTCACTCTCCATCACTCCAACTCTCTTTCACTCCCACTCCCCGTCACTCCCACTCTCCATCCCTGCGACTCTCCGTCACAAACCACAAACTTAAACTGCCTCACCTCTACATCATGTTATTCTTACAGGGTGTGACTCATTTAACGACGAAACATGCCTCTCCTTATTTTTCTTATTCCTCTTCCTCTTTCGATCTCTAATAATTAGACATATTTCCTAAACATTCTGGAAGCTTTCACTTAGATCTATAGCTACATAATCCAGTTTATCTTAGAAATAGACACATTAATTTCCCTCACAAAAGTGGATGTTTTACTCCAGACTTATTTAATTATGATCTAGTTTCTCCTACAAATAAGCACATTCACTTCTCCCATAAACTGGATGATTTTACTCATGACATCTCAATATAATCCAGTTTATCCCCAAAATACAGTAGTCTCTTTCAATCAAGATTGAATATTAGATTGTACGCCCTTTAAGCTTGAATTTATCTTTTCCCTGCGGTATTCTCTAACGATACCTGCGAGTTGCCAAAGATTGACTGCTTTTTCCCGTGCTTTGTTGACGCCACACGATGAAGCTGAATTGGCATTTCCATGGCACAAGCTGGGACAATGGAGAACAAGCTGTTGCCGTGCAGCAGGTCTCTCTCCACACAGCTAATTCGTCGTCCAGCGAAAAGACAAAAACCGGTACGGTCTTTTATCAGTGACATCGTAGGTGTTGCCAGTATATTGATGAGGTCACCTCTTATGCCTTATGAACTCCAGCCACTGATTTTTCCTCATGGTTTACTCCCGAAGCCTTTACTATTCACATTTAGCCCACAAGTCGTATGGGTTTTAATAGCAACTGGATCTAGTTAATTATGTATCTGTAAATAGTTTTCTGGATCCTGTTACTTGACAGCTAAAATAGCCCACATCATTTTCATAGCACTTCAATAAACGATATTGATAACTCAATCGGCCAGAAGAGAATGTCGTTCAATACACAACACACATCACAAAGGATTGCCCGAAACGCAGAGGCCGCTCAGTGCACATACATTCATAGAATTGTTTACATTGTGCTTCCTTCCTATTTGGGGCACGAACAAACGTGTATATCATCTAGTACCTTAAAGAAGAAAACCCGTTCGATGTCAACAAATGGATGTTGTTGAAATCAAACTGCAAAGCGGTGAAACGGTGGTTGTATAGTCGAAAAAAGGCATTCAAAGATAGTCCGGATGAAATATTTAAACCAATTCATTTGTGCAAATAACCACATCTATCTCTCTCACAAACTGGATAGGATGGTCTGTCCCTGGCTGGCCGTGTCATTCTCTCTCACAAACTGAATAGGACGGTCTGTCCCTGGCTTGCCGTGTGATTCTCCTTCATAAACTGGACAGGACGGTCTGTCCCTGACGTGCCTGTCATTCTCTCACAAACTGGACAGGACGGTCTGTCCTTGTCGTGCCTGTCATTTACTCACAAACTGGATAGAATGGTCTATCCCTGGCTGGCCGTGTGATTCTCCTTCACAAACTGGATTGGACGGTCTGTCCCTGGCTGTCCGTGTCATTCTCTCTCACAAACTGGATTGGACGGTCTGTCCCTGGCGTGCCTGTCATTCTCTCTCATAAACTGGACTGGACGGTCTGTCCCTGACGTGCCTGTCATTCTCTCTCACAAACTGGACAGGACGGTCTGTCCCTGTCGTGCCTGTATTTACTCACAAACTGGACATGACGGTCTGCCCCTAATCTGCCGTGTCATTCTCTTTCACAAACTGGATTGGACGGTCTGTCCCTGGCTTGCTTGTCATTCTCTCTCACAAACTAGACAGGACTGTCTGCTCTGACCTGTCGTGTCATTCTCTCTCATAAACTGAACTGGAATCTGTCCCGAGCTTGCCGTGTCATCCTTCCCTTTAATCCTTCAAATAACCACACCTATTTCCCTAATGTACTGAAAAATGTAAGTTTTACTGTTTCTTTTTAGACAGACATTGTCCTGAATAGATACCAACTGTGAACACCATTTTAACTTTATGAAGAAAATAAACATTTGATCCACCTACGTAAATGTCTTTGTGTAAATAGTCAATGTACAGTAAGAACAAGTGCAGGATATTCGGAAATAGTTAGAATTACATCCGGTTTACAGCAAGGATATTTACTAACTCATTTACTGTTTATCCAATATATAGACCATCATGTATCATGTCCTATATAGAACGTCGCTCTGATCACAGTCTGTCTGAAAGAAACTCGTTCCCTTGCCAAAACTCCTTTCTCCGCCACAGTCATACTCAGGCATTCCTGGATATCTTGATGCCATCGTCTTCTTGGTCTAACTCTTCCTCTTTTGCCTGGCACCATACCTTCCATCACTGTTCTCTCGAGACCCTTGTGTCTCTTCATGTGACCAAAGTATTTGCCTTTTTTCTTGCCAAAATAGAATTGATAAACCGGTTCTCCTTTTTGCTCAACTCTTGCCGAATGTCTAGATTGGTATTTTTTTCTGTCCATGGTATTTTGAGGATCTTTCTGTGATATTATGATTCCAATGATTCGATTCTTTGTCTGGAAGATTTGGTAATCGTCCATGATTCGCAGCCATAAGCTGCCACAGGAAAAACACAGGCCCTCTAGACTTTTACTTTTATCATTTTGTTGGTGCTCTGCCATAATTTCTTCAGGCTGTTCAGTCTCTGCATTGCCATGGCTAGTCTTCTTCTGATTTCTTTCGAGCAGTCACCATTTTTGTCAATTCTGGAGCCCAGATATTCAAAATGTGTTAACTGATCTATTTCCTCACCACCCACTGTAAATTTATGCTGACATTGTGTTTTGTCGATGGTCATTATCTTTGTTTTATTTATGTTTATAAGCAGGTTTTGATCTTTACTATGCCCATTTACGGCTGAAATTAGTTGCTCTAGCCCTTCTACACTTATTAATAGTATCACTGTGTCATCTGCGTAACGTAACTCTGGAATCTCCTAACCGCCAACAGTACATGGGTCGAAACTGTCAATGTTCTCGTCTTTTCCAACATTTCTCATAAATGTTATATAGTTAAGGTGAGAGGATACAGAGAGGATATATAGACGCAATGTGTAATATAAAAAAGCCAACATTATGAAGGAAAACAACCTGAGTAACCACTTAAATTAACTTCTTTTTGCTGATGAACAAGAACTAATAGCAAACCTCAGGAAAACAACTGCAGGAACATATCAATCAACAATGAGGTATGTAAGGATTACAGTATGAAAATCAACATAGAGAAAACTGAAGTTATGGTAATTACAAGAAAAGAAATAAAAACAAAAATAGTTAATTAAAACCAACAAGTAAAATAGGTGAAAGATTTCACGTACCTGGGTAATAAAGTCTTGGCAAATTGAAAATGTCACATTGAAATCCAAAATAAATGTAATAAAGCTAGTCAAATCATTGAACAAATATCCCCAATATTACAATGTAAACACGCTTCAGTGGATAAAAAAAAGAACGATATTCAACACGATAGTCCTACTCATGTTGTGCTATCAGTGCCAGAATTAGACATTAACAAATAAACATAAAAGAAGCAAAATAACAACAGAGATGAAATGCTTGCGACGAATGCTTGGAGTAACAAGTCTGGATAGAATCAAAAACGAGGATAGTAGAAGACAAGTAGGCGCAACATTAATGCTAGCCTTCATGAAGAGACGGCAAACACCATATAGTGTCCTTCAGAAAGCAATGCTATACAGATACAATGGATACAGCCAAGGGCTGACCAAGCAAAAGATGAACAACCGAAATAACTGAGGCAGTAAAGCTTCCCATGTACGAAGCACATACTAGGATACGGTAAAGAAACATCTTCATAACATAACGCTGAAAGGTACAAGCAGGAGAAAAGCGGAAAAAAGCAAGATTCTCTTAAGATTCAAAATTGCATCCACAATAGCAGAGACGTATGACGCTGGCCTCTCAAGAAACAAACTAAGGAAAGCCAGAAACACTTGATATTCGAATCCCAGCTACTTCAAGCGACCTCTGGTCTCATGGAGTTGAGATTGCGTGTTTAGTTCTATTAGAGACGCACAATACACTCGGAGGTCCTCTGTACGCACTGTACATGTAGAAGATACGTTGACAGTTGAAAATTGTCAAGTGCTGGCTGTTTGGCCGATGTCCAAGAACAACATTTGGAAGTTAATCGAATGCTCTACCCAAGCCACGTGGCTGGGAGTAAGCTCGATGAAAAACAAAATATTTATCTTGTGCTAGCTACAATAATTTCGACTAACACGTCTTGCAACTGGACCAAGGTAGATCAGAACAAGGCAGTGGTGTTCCTGATAGCGCACATCGTCCTTAATTATACCTACACTGAAGCGCAAGTCAAAGTGTCAGATCAGACCTTAGACGATTCGCATAAATCTCTATATCAAGACGCTGTCGACATCCATCATTGCATACTTCTTCGTTTAGGGCCACATAAGCCCCGGAAGGGCTGAAGTCGCTATGTCTGCTATTAGCTGGATCGTTACAAAGAATCCTTTCATGGTCAGAACAGTTGTCCCCACACATTCATGAAGGTTTGAACCTTTTGTATGTGAGTTCGATTATCTCCAAGACAACTCTCATGACCAGAACAGTTGATCCGCACACTTCCTAGAAGTTTGAAATCTCTATGCTTTTGATTTCCAACAACCATCTCATGACCAAAACAGTTTACCCACACACACCCCTAAAAGTTTGAAATCTCTATGCTTTTGATTTCCAACAACCATCTCATGACCAAAACAGTTTACCCACACAGACCCCAAGAGGTTTGAAATCTCTATGCTTTTGATTTCCAACAACCATCTCATGACCAAAACAGTTTACCCACACACACCCCTAGAAGTTTGAAATCTCTATGCTTTTGATTTCCAACAACCATCTCATGACCAAAACAGTTTACCCACACACACCCCTAGAAGTTTGAAATCTCTATGCTTTTGATTTCCAACAACCATCTCATGACCAAAACAGTTTACCCACACACACCCCTAGAAGTTTGAAATCTCTATGCTTTTGATTTCCAACAACCATCTCATGACCTAATCAGTTTACCCCCACATACCCCTAAAAGTTTGAAGTCTCTATGCTTTTGATTGCCAACAACCATCTCATGACCAAAACAGTTTACCCACACACACCCCTAGAGGTTTGAAATCTCTTTGCTTTTGATTTCCAACAACCATCTCATGACCAAAACAGTTTACCCACACACACCCCTAGAGGTTTGAAGTCTGTATGTCTGCTTTGCATGGCCATGAACCATCTAATGGCCAGAACAGTTGATCCATACACGTCCCTAAAGTCTTGAAGACTCTGAAACCATAACAAAACGTTTTGTAAAGACCAAGTGGTTGCCATTTCACTGCATTGCCGTCAGGAATTAAGTGTTAGAGACTGTTTAACAGTTCAGTTCAGTAGTCCATCAACTTGTGTCAGTCAGCGGAGTGGGAAGTATAAATAGTTATTCTTGTGCCAAATTTGTTATGTCAGTCGTTTTAAGTCCCTGCCATTTTGTTATCTGCCCATATAATGTTGGGTCTCTTTAGTACCCTGTTCAACCACATCTCATTATGTTAGGTAAGGTGACAAGCTTCGTTCCTCACTGATTTTTCCCTTTACAGATAGGTAGATTGAAGCGTGTCGAAACAGGAAATTCAACCCAGTTCTAACTATTCAACCACTCAAACTTAATGTACTGTAGCTAAAAGTGATCATTTTACAACTGAGTATACCAAGAGAGTTACATTATCGAGCTGATAAACAGGTTCCTGTTGTGTATTCAAAAACACGACTCAACCACATCGTAACATAGCAGCCATTATGTGCGCTGTTACTTCATGAACATGATAATAGCAAACCCCGCTGAATAACACGACATGTTATCACGCAACTGATTCACTGAGTCATTAGATGAAACTACCGAACACTCCCCAAAAAATGGCAGCTACCCCTATTAAAACGACCTGACAGTGTGAGAAACTGCATCAGCTTCACGGATTCGAGTAAATGCTGGGAAGTACTCAACGCAACAAGTGTGGCAAATTTGTCAAGTATTTTAGGAATTCAAAGTCTGTGTGATTTAAGTCCCAATCCGAATTATGATGAGTTACGTCGAATTCGCGGTGGCAGTTTGGCTGGCTGTCCTTGGACGGGCGTACTGCGGTAATTTGTTTAAATTGTATTTGTCACTGACAGCTGATCTCATGTGCCTGTAAGGAGATCATCAATAAGGTCTCAGATCGATGGATCTGCAATTTTTTAAACTAACATTACTATGATTATTCTCATTGCTGAAGGCTGGTGGGTGGTTGTTGTTGTTGTTTCGAATGCCCACAATGAGTAGGTTTACTCTTCTGTGCGCCCTGAAAAGGACGTTACGTGGTGGGTTGAAGTAGCTTTTCTCACATCCCGAGCGTGCTGATAAAGGTGGACCGTGGTCCTCCAGGCAGTTATGCTATGCTTGGCTTCAGTTGCGTGTCGCTCACTACTATTGGGATCACGTCGATTCCTCATCTCTTTAACCAGGCTGCCATAAAAACAACCCGTTTCTAGAAAGGCCTGTTGGGTTGTAAATTTATAGAGCTGTGGAATAAAAGCCGAATACCCCTGCAGTCTCTACGCAGTTTGAAGGCAAGGTATTTATGTTACCTCAGTCAGAAAAAGAAACATTTGTCTTAGCAATTTTTTAAGGCTCATTGGTGAGAAGAAAGACGTGCAGACCATTCGTTCATTCGCTTATAGGGTCAAGGATGAAAATACTGATGTACATTTCTATTTCTATTCTTTAGAAGGTAAATTACTTTATTATTATCTTCTTTACTATTCTAATCACAGTTACCAAGAAGGTCTTAAACAGCTGGATCTAAGTCTGCACGCCGATGTTCATACAAGCTTATGTGATGTAATTTTGTTCTTGGACGCCATTTGCTTTGCTTCCCCTGATTGTTGCCTTCTAGTATTTTCAATAGCAGACCTCCATGCGAGTAGGCCAAGAAATCGAAAATTGTTTATTTTTTCATTAGCTGTCTAGTTTTACCTTACTTCTATCTAGCTCACTCCTTGCATCCTGCAATATCACCGTATCTCAAAAGTTTCTGTATTATTTTCATCTTTTTTTGTTTAAAATCCGTGTGTCAAAGTCATACAGTGCTAATAACAATATACTAACAATTGCCGTGTCCAAGAATCTACCCGTATATCGAACTGGACAATATGAAAGAAACGACAGCATTATGATATTTAAAGACGGCGTGGGCTAGTGGTTAAGTGACACGGTTCACAATTTGAAGGTGCTGGGTTCGATCCCCATCACAGCACCGGCCGTTACCCCGGGGAAGCAAACCCTTAGAAAATGCAGGAGGAAGCAGACCCTTACATAAAATGCATGCTGAAGTCGGATGCACTGGGTCGACAGGCGCAAAATAAAAACCACAGTGCAACGCACACGGCCTTGTGGGATTAGAGAAATAAGGCGAACACACACAAAAAACTCTCTTTTACCGCTCCTCTCACCTGTCTCCTATCATCCGCACACTCGCCTCTCCTCCAACCCATGAGTCCATAATAATAAATCTAATTTTGTTTTGAAGATACAAACACATACATTGAAGGTGAAATCCTAAACTTGCAATAGCAATCTACGCTAACCTGTTTCGTATCACAGCCCTTGACAGGTGTAATGACAGATATACCGCTATAAGACCACTTGCCATACCTGTATCTACACTAACCTGTTCCGTTTTACAGCCCTTGACAGGTGTAATGACGGATACCAAGTAGCAAAGACGTATACTGACTGTTGGACGCAGTCTAACTCTGCCAACAGACTCACCTATTTCAGTGAGCCCCATGAAGAGTTCACAGGCAAATTCGTGGAGAAATATGCCAAACATATGTGCAGGTAAAACACGTGTGCTTGTATTCCTTCTGTTCTTTCATTGCGGCGTAGTAGAGAGGTGGTATGCACAAACTTCTAGTTATCCCTAGGTGAAGGTTTGTGCTACTGACATGTTGAACTTATTTAGTGTTTCTTTGATCTACTCTATCCATAGTCGTCGAGGTCGACCTCTTGGCCGTGATACTTAAGCCTCCATGCAGTATTATCTCGCTGTCGGTTGATCACACTGCATGTTGTCATGACTTCCTATCCAACTTTTAGTTCTCTTTGGAACAAAGTCCAGAAATGCTGCTTTCTATTACTCTCTATGTCATCTTGAATTCCGATCGCGAGACCCCAGCTGATATTGGTTCCAATCCACCGAGTGTCAAATCATATTACTACCTTTCTTTCTGAGGGTGTGCCCTTTCCATCTCTACTATCCGTAATCTCTAAACATATGTGTTGTTCATGTAATCTTTCGTTCTTGTGTTACCGTAGCCCGAAGCAAAGAATAGCAATATGTAGCCTGACAGGCATGTAAGTGGTGACTAAGGTGGTCGTTGCTGAGCGCAGTTGGCATACATGTCAAAAACCTCCACTATGAGAATGGAGACGGAAGCAGTGACCTCAGCACTGAAATGAATATCTGAGACTTCTATAGCAAAGGCAGTCATCGTGTCAGACGCACAAGCCGTACTTCAGAAAGTACAGAAGGGATGACTTCGGTACGAGTGGATAGCTGCTGTTGAGGTCTCAAACCTCCAGGCGTTGACTTGGATCTACTGTCCTGCTCATGCCGTGGTTCAGGACAATGAAAGAAATGACATCTTGGCTTCACAAGCTCCCATCATGGGCACATTAGTGATGGATAGAAGTGACATTTTGAAATCAATCCATGGCCGCCTTCTGGATGAGGACACCGCAATAGATGAAGCATCAATCCACAGACTGCCAAGTGTCGACATTAAACGAGGTTCGAGCGGAGTGGGGCACATGAGAGCACGGCACAGGAGAGTGTACAACCAGCAAGCTACAGGGACCATCAGCATCCATATCTTACGCCATTTGATGAGAGAGACTGAGCACCTATGGGTATGCCCGGAGTGCAGTGACATCGATTCTTAGAAACAGAATAAGGTGGATGGTGTATATGCCTTGCTACCCTGCACTGTAACCATGATAATGGGCATTAACAATAAATGAACATCCCTACAACCCATGCTAGAAACGAACTGACTTAGTCAATGCGGCATACCTGGGTTGGAATTACGTAAATACGTAACTTAATTTAGAATCTTTGTACTGGTTTAGAAGGCTCTGCAGAGTGTGTATGCTGTTTTAGGAGGCTCTGCAGAGTGTGTATGCTGTTTTAGGAAGCTTTGCAGAGTGTGATTGCTGTTTTAGGAGGCTCTGCAGAGTGTGTATGCTGTTTTAGGAGGCTCTGCAGAGTGTGTATACTGGTTTAGGAGGCTCTGCAGAGTGTGTATGCTGTTTTAGGAGGCTCTGCAGAGTCTGTATACAACTAGTTTCTTCTTACTCAACTTGATCTAAAAATAACTATGTGCATCCAATCTTTTCTTCAATGCATTAACTGACCCTGTCTCCGCAATTTCTTGTGGCAATTGATTCCAAGTATACATTACTCTCCGGCTAAAGAAAATATTTCCAAATATATAATCTGGAACTTTTTCAAATGAATTGGAAGCTGTGCCATCATGTTCTTCAAGCCGGCTCTATTTTGAAAAGCTTGTTATAGTATAATTTGTCATTTCCCTTAATTATCTTTAAGGTAAAGATGGGCCCCATGGCAACAATTGCCGTCGGGGATCAAGATAGCGCTTCATGGACTAAATAGTTCCCTTTCTGGCTGCTTATACCTTCCCCAACTAACCCATTTACAGCTGAGTCAACTGAAGGAGCGGTCGTACCAGGAACAAACCACGCCCGGATTTGTGTATGTCGGTCCTTGATTTCGAACCCTGGGGCGGTGTAATCCCATTATTAGCAAGCCTGCTGAATGTCAACTATTTTTTTTCCGTAAAGGTTTGCCTCTCTGTATTCTTCTAACGGAGGCGCGCCCTTTCGCCCCAGACTGTAGGCATTCAGGTGATATCAGGACGTACTAATCAGTGTCCTGATGCACGCTCCATGATTTTAAAGCACTTCTTATTCTTCTCATTTATAGACACTGCAGGCCGGTATTTCCTAGTCTTTCCTTTTAACTATAATTCCGATCCCACTTCTAGATGTGTAGCTCTTCTTTGTTTCCGAGTCGTATAGTCACATCACAGTAACATTATACCCGGCGTCAGTCCGACACGTATGCCGCTTGCGACGAAGCCAACCGTATTTTGCATGCATCCAGATCTTTTGCAGTGATGTGTCAATAAAGACCTAGGCCTTTGATCAGTTCATGCCATCACCGTATAAGTAAGCGGCCTCGTGGACCTGTACATAAATATGGCCACAAAAACTGTTTCTGCGTATCCATCTGGTGTCAGGCATGAGTACTACCTGTCCAGCCAATGACCTTCAGTTTAATAATGATCGCATGATGCCATCATCTTAGTCTTCCATGTGAAAGGAACACGTGGTGTGTACTTGAAGATTTAAAAAAAAATTAACAATAAAGGATCGTGACCATAACTTCTATTAAACATAGGAGCAAGGAAGTGATAGTCAAACTGTTTGAAGCCTTAGTTAGATCTAGATTGGAGTACTGTGTATAGGTGTGGAGTCATTATCATAGAGATGATATAAACATGCTGGAAAGAATACGAAAAAAGCGACAAAGCTGATAGTGGGACTCTAGAATTACAGCTGAGGAAAGACTCAGAAAAACCGGCCTACAGCGTCTAGAAGAGAGAAGAATTCGTGGCGACTTAATACAGGTTTATAAGATGAACAGAGGAATGGATAAATTAGACTATAAGAAGTTTGTTTTTTATACAGCCACCTACAAGAACAAGAGGGCATAGCCAGATTAGATATTATGAAATATTTTTTTAGTCAGAAAGTGGTAAATGCTTAGAATGCATTGCCACGGGAGGTAGAGGAGGCAGGAACAGTTAATGCATTTAAGAACAAATTGGATGCGCATAGCTTTTAGAGCACAGTGATGTAAATGAAATTGGTTGTATACAGACTCTGCAGAGTCTTCTAAATATTGTATAAAGACGTTAAGTTTAGTTAAGTTAAGTGACGCGCAAACGTGTTTGCGTTCTGCTTCAAATTAGGTCAAACGTTTACTGAATACTGGGGGAGACTTTCTAAAAAGTGGCATAACACGTGATGAAAGGTGGGTTTATGGATAGATGTTGGAACACGTGATGAAAGGTGGGTTTATGGATAGATGTTGGAACAGGTGATGAAAGGTGTGTTTATGGATAGATGTTGGAACAGGTGATGAAAGGTGGGTTTATGGATAGATGTTGGAACAGGTGATGAAAGGTGGGTCTATGGATATATGTTGTAATAGGTGATGAAAGATGGGTTTATGGATATATATTGGAACAAGTGATGAAAGGTGGGTTTATGGATAGATGTTGGAACAGGTGATGAAAGGTGGGTCTATGGATAGATGTTGTAACAGGTGATGAAAGGTGGGTTCAAGGATAGATGAAACGAAAAGGTAGTTATCACAGTTTCTTAGATCGGTTTCAACTCAATCAAAAAACGCCCCAGAGTCACTCAAATGGGAAGATTTTGTTGATCGCCTTTGTTTTATTGGATACCGTTCACCGTGAGTTTGTTCCACGCGGTCAGAGAACAAATAAAAAGTAGTATTTGAACGTTATGAGGCGATTGACATAAACAAATTGGAAAATACGTTGGAAGCGGTGTGTCAGCAGTGGTTGAAACTTTGTCGAAGGAGTTTTAATAAATTGTAAATTTAAAAAATATTGTGTTTACAAAGTTCGGTTGTTTTTTTTGTTTGTTTTTTTTTTGTTTTTGTTTTTAACTTTCGTTTCTTTGTCTGTTTGGTTTTTTTTTAGTTTTTGGTTTTTGGTTTTTTTTTGGTGTCTTCCCTCGAATTTCTCGTCGCTGTACAGTTTATCAAAATCAAATGTTTGAGACTACTCGCAATCAGTCTGCGCCACTCCTACAGTCAATAGATCATGACCAGATGCTTTTCTACCCCGAGCACACTGCGCCTTAATTTAATATTTGTTTAAACATATAAAGAGGACAACATAAAGAGAACAACATAAAGAGAACAAAATAAAGAGGAAAATATAACGACAACAATACAAAGTGGACAATATAAAAAGGACAACATAAAGAGAACAACATAAAGAGGACAATATAAAGAGAACAATATAAAGAGGACAATATAAAGAGAACAACATAAAGAGAACAACATAAAGAGGACAACATAAAGAGCACAACATAAAGAGAACAACATAAAGAGGACAACATAAAGAGCACAACATAAAGAGTACAACATCAAGAGAACAACATAAAGAGGACAACATAAAGAGAACAACATAAAGAGAACAACATAAAGAGAACAACATAAAGAGGACAATATAAAGAGAAGACGTTGGACATGATGGCATAGAAGTGTATCAACAACAGAATTGATTTGTTGTTATAAAAGCGATACGGGTTCTACTCGAGTCTACGTCTTTCACAACCCGCCATCTGTCATTTACTTGTGTGACGTCAAATGCCAGAAAGCCGAAAGACTATCAATTATATATATGTTGCATTTGTTTGGATAGTTCACCATCGCGATAAGGAAGATTGCGAACAACAGAACTATTTTTTTTATACCTCTACAGCCAGGTAGGTTAAGAGATTCATGATTGATAGGAGACATTGCACATGATCAATAAGTATGAGAGTAAGTCAGTAAATATATCACAAATTCATTTTGTTTTCTTTTAATTAATGAGATGCGTACGAAAACTATTTTTAAATTGTCGCATATTTCTTAACTAAATTTTCACCAAAACTGATACTTCTCCCATCACTAAATCAGTGCACTAAAACCTGCAGAATAGAAGTCTTTGGTCTGCTGTCTCACTCCCATTTGCACTCTCGTGCAACCTCTTCGTGATTCGTGAAACGCCTCCCGTTAATGGCGGATTATGCATTATGTTGTAAACTAAACCAGGTGAACACTATTGCATCATTACTCGCCTGTCTTTTGCGTCTTTTGAAATCTGGACAGGGCGACAAAGCCAAGTTTATTCAGCAATTTCTAAACGTTATTGAGAAAATGTATCGATCCAGGCATACACCGACTAACATTTCTCATCGTAAACAGGAAGTCTTGCCTTATAAATATTATTTGTAGAAAGTTTTTTTTGCCAAAAAACAAGAACGCACGGCAGAATGCTGTTGTTTGATCGCACACTCTGTAACAACGGAAGCCATTTTGGTATAAGAACTCGCGCGTGCATAGCGATATCTAGCATATGCTACCTACAGTAATCACACAGGCCACCTAATGACATCTTTTAAAACTACTAACTACATTTTTTAGCTTAACCATATCAGTTTGTGACATACTTACTGACTTATTCACATAGACATTCCTGATGTGCTGCTGATAATTTTAATTTCTTTGATACAACACAAGCAACAAATATTTTTTTAGGTGAAAATAACAAAGTATTTACGACAAGGTCTGATGGGGTTCTGCAATGTACAAGAGACATTTTTTTATGTTTATTTTTTTTTATGTTTATTTTTTGGTAAACTCTGATACTTTTGTTTTGGTTTGTTATAGATCTACGATATTGTTTGTCTTTTGTTTTTGTTTTTAAATAGTTTTTTAAGTATGTGTGGTGAGTGGAATGAATTCTCAGATCTGCAACATATTCTCAGCACACATATATAACTTCAGTTAGCGTCTCCTTCAGTTAGCATGTTCCTAGCATTTGAGACTTCGTCTTCCGATTTCTGCAATTCATCTTTCCAATATGGCTTGTAGTTTTTCCTTGCCCCTCTTGGGATGGTTTCGATGGCTGCTTGCATTATTGCTTTGCTTAGGATTTCCACCATAGGTATCATATTGTTGTTCCGTGTGTTGATGGTTTCACACATCCCATCTGTCAGCATTGCAAATCTGTCCCAGTCGGCTCGTTTAAAGTTCCAACGTGGGAGCGGTTTTATTTCCTGTCGGCCTACTTCCATATCAATTTCAAGCCTAATTGGTCTGTGGTCGCTACCTGCCAATTGGTTGAGCACCTGGCGGTCTATTTTGTGGTGAATATCCACCGTGGAAAAGGCAAAGTCTGGAGTAGATGGGGTATGCCATGTCCTCCGGCCTATTGATAAGATAGAGATTTGTATCTATCTCACAGTCTTCCCCTTCATCACCTCTGTTGTCTGTGTCCGAATATCCCCATCTCTCCTAGTGGTTGTTGAAGTCTCCAACTACTAGGCAGCTGGAGTCCTTTATTTCCATACTCGAGAGCGACAGGTCTTTGTTGGGTGGGCCATACAGGTTGAATATGCAGATCTTCGTTTCTTGTGTCATTATGTCGACTCCTACATATTCTGCTTGTCCAGTGTGATTGACAGCTACCGCGCTACTCGGTATGCAGTTACGTGTCAGTATCAGAACCCCTTCTTTGTGACCTTCTCTATCAAGACGGAAGGTCTGTTATCCTCTGATTGAGAATTTATGGTTGTTGTTGAGGTGCGTTTCTTGGATACATGCCACGTCAATCTTACCTTCATGCAGGTGATGTGTTAGGGAAAGCTTTTTGTTAATGACCCCCTCCGTATTCCACTGTAGTATTCTGAGGGTCTTGGCTTTTTGGTCAATAGTTTTTGCCCCATCACCTTGTGCCTTGACTCCACAGCACATGGGTGGGTGACCACCAGTAGCATTAGGTGGGCTTCTTCGAAGCGTTTGGTACGGCACTATCGCTGCCTGGCGGGACTCCACAGGATGAGCGCCACAGCGATATACGTTGCACTGTTTCGTTAAGCCTGTGGTCCAGTGCATCCGATTTCAACAGGCGTTTCTGTAGGGATGCCCTCCTTAGCCTTTGGCTGTCCCCAGCCTATCTGCAAGGCAGCAGTTGTTTGAGGTCTTCAACTATCTGATCCTTCTTTCTATAAACCGCGCGCCGATGATGCCACTGTCCGTTTTAACAAAGAGGTCTCTACCACCATCCTTGATATGACCAAACGACATCTCCTCCCGAAGAGCGCTACGAACCTCCGTATCTTTGACAGTTGTCTGGGTAAGCCTTCTTTCTACATGCTGCCTAAAATTCATAAGCCCGACAACCCAGGTCGCCCTATTGTCTCTGCCTGTTCCAGTCCCACCGAACTGGTATCGGACTTCCTGGATAGTGTCTTCCAACCTATGGTGTAGAGTCTTCCCACATTTCTTAAGGACACCAACCACGCCTTAACCACTTTCTCTACCATTGTCCTCTCCCCCGACCAAACCTATCATCTCTTCCTACTTGATGTCTGTTCACTGTACACCTCGATCCCCCACTCTGATGGTTTATTGGCCCTCCGTTTCTTCCTTGACCGAAGGGTTAACCCATCCATCTCCACGTCTGCCATCGTCCGTCTAGCAGAACTTGTTCTTACTCTCAATACCTTTGAATTCAATGGCCAGTTCTTCGACCAGATCAGCGATGTGGCTATGGGCACCAGAATGGGCCCCAGCTACGCATGCCTGTTCATGGGTCACCTGGAACACTTGATCTGGCTTCAATTCCAGGGCCCCTTTCCTTTGATGTATTATCGATACATCGACGATGGGATTGGTATTACTGACATGTCGGAGAAGGATCTCCTCAACTTTATCGACTTTGTCAACGACTTCCATCCCCCGATCAAGTTCACGTCTGACATTTCCCTCACGTCTGTCCACTTTCTGGACATCACTGTCTCTATGTGCCCTTAGGCCTTAGGCCTTAGGCCTCTCCACCACTGTCTACTACAAACCCACTGACGCCCACATCTACCTCCTCTACACTTCCTCCCATCCCCTATCCTGCCGCGATTCGCTTCCTTTCTCCCAACTCCTCCGCCTCCGACGCCTATGTCAAGATGACGACGACTTCCTTCTCAGGGCCCACGAGATGCTTTACTTCTTCCGCAAGCGGCTCTACCCTGAGACCACTCTCTCCTCCGCCCTTCAGCGGGTTCTTCTTATCTCCCGCCAAGACTCCCTCACTCCCACCCGCCGTCCTCCCTCTGACCGTGTGAAATTCGTCCTCACCTATCACCCTCACAGCGTCTCTGTCCGGGATATCCTATTCCGCCATCTCCCCATCCTTCAGTCTGATCCTGCCACTCGCAAAGTTTTTCCCGATCCTCCCCTTGTCGCCTACAAGCGTGACAGGAACCTGAGCGACTTGCTTGTCAGTAGCCGCCTACACACCAGCCCTCATAGCCTCCCAGCACCAGGCCGTGCAAAAATTCACGTGGCTGTGTTACCTGCCCTCATGTCATCCTTTCTCGCTCCATCACCTTTCCTAAGGCTGAATTCTTCATCAAAGAGGGGTTCACGTGCAAATCTCGTAACCTCATCTATTCCATCATCTGCCGCCAGTGTGGTATGACTTACATTGGGGAAACTGGTATGGAACTACGGGAGCGTTTCCGCCAACACCTCAACGACATCCGCAACCGCACTGGTTCCCCAATTGCCAGCATTTTCAATGGTCCTGAGCACCGGGGTATGGCTGACGTCAGTGTCACTGGTCTAGTTTCGTGCTTCTCTGACGATCGTCATCGATTCGCCCTTGAGAACAGACTTATCTCGAGGATGGGCTGTCTCCAACCACACGGTATTAATATCTTCCATACTTTTTCTTAAACCCTCACACTGGCCCACATCTATTTGTCTTCCTTCCCCCCCCCCGCCTCCCCCATTCTTCCATCAGTTCTCTTCCCCCCTCTCTGATATCAATATCATGCCCTCTCGGCTTATATTGCCTTCTCATTGTTCTCCTATCTGGAGCACTATTTGGCCACGCTTGGCTTATCAGGCATGTTCCGCCACTTTTTGTTTGACCGCTCCTATTTCAGTTTCTATCGAGTACTTGGCACAACCGGTCGCTTAGACAGAAAGCGTCTCCTACCTGAAACAGATGAGTTGACCCTTTTTTTCTTATATGTTGATTTGTTAGTTCAGTGTTGTTGTCCCTGATGAAGGCCTATTGGTCGTAACGTAGGTTTTGTTTGTGTTCTCGTCTCGGTGCGGTATCTGACCATACCCATTTTTAAATTTTGATTAAGCTCAACCTTAATCAACTTTTACCTGTTTTTTTTTCATGTTTTTTTCCCATTGTTTGAGGTCAGAGTTGTCTCTCATAGGGAAGTTGTCTTGCAGGACTATCGAGTCTTCACCACTCGTGTCTATAGGGTGTGGTGATGATATGATATGATATGATAGACTATGTACTAGTTTGTACTATCCCGGAAGAGAGGCAGTCCAGTGTGTCTGTTTCCCAGGATCGTCACGCCCTGCCAGAAACGTAGCATGTGCATGTGAGTGGGTTATCTCCTTGCTCCCTTTATTTTATCGGCTCCTCTGCAGTGATGGTACGCCTAGCATTCTCCGCCACCTGGGAGGTTGTCACAATAGGGCAGGGGGGCAATTTCCGCTGGCCTGCATCTCTTCTGCGTCCATTGAGATGACTAATAGCAGAAAGAGGTAAAGAGCGAGACAGGAGTGCATTTAGCCAGGGGACAAGCTTGGTCATGGCACGGAGATGTTGTTCGCCTGGTGTGCTGACATATCTCATGATCAAGGGCTGAGTCTCCAGTTCGCAGTGAGGTTGCTGCTCTACTGCTTACGACACCCCGACCGAGAACTAAGTCTTTTACTAGTGGTTTCACCCCTCAACGCCGTATAGGGTGAATATCGAGCAGCTTCCCGCCCGCTTTGATCGGCTGGACGGCAGAGACCTCTTTCTGCGGCTCAACCGGGTCGGGCTGAGACGCGACCGCCAGGTCCCAATCATATCGTTGCCTCCCGTCGCAGTGGTGCTGAGATTCAGGGCGGGATTCCGGCTTAGAGGCGTTCAGCCGTAATTCCTCAGATGGTAGCCTCGCACCATTGGCTTATCAGCCAGGCAAGTGGACCAAGTGTCTGAAACTTGCGATTCCTATCGGATTGAGCAGGATTACCGTAGCAACGCCCTATCATTAGTAGGGTAAAACTGACCTGTCTTCCGAGGGTCTAATTCCAGCACAAGTTCCATATTAAACTCAACGAAAGTGCTCTTGGCCTGTCAGTCATTTTAGTGTTGGCGTGTAGAGTCAAATTAAACCGCAGGATCCACTTCTGGTGGTGCCCTTCCGTCAATTCCTTTAAGTTTCAGCTTTGCAACCATACTTCCCACGGAACCCAAACACTTTGGTTTTCCGGAAGCTGCCCGCAGATTCATCGAAGCAACTCCTGCGGATCGCTAGTCGGCATCGTTTATAGTCAGAACTACGACAGTATCTGATCGCCTTCGCGCCTCTGACTTTCGTTCTTGATTAATGAAAACATTCTTGACAAATGCTTTCGCAGAAGCTCGTCTTGCGGCGATCCAAGAATTTCACGCCGCAATACGAATGCCCCCGTTTGTCCCTGTTAATCACTACCTCCAGTTCCGAAAACAAACAAAATAGAACCGAGGTCTTATTCCATTATTCCATGCACCATTATTTTGGCAACCGAGGCCTGCTTTGAACACTCTAATTTTTTTAAGTAAACGCGCCGGCCACCCGGGACGCACAGCGAAGAGCACCCGCGGGAGAAAGCGGCAGACGGTAGGGTAGGAGACAACGGGCAGTGAACCGGCGCGAGCCGGACCGCCCACCTGCGCCTGAGATCTAACTACGAGCTTTTTAACTGAACAACTTTAATATACGCTATTGGAGCTGGAATTTCCGCGGCCGATGGCACCAGACTTGCTCTCCAATAGATCCTCGTTAAAGGGTTTAAAGTGTACTCATTCCAATTACGGGGTCTCGAAAGAGTCCCGTATTGTTATTTTTCGTTACTACCTCCCCGTGCCGGGAGTGGGTAAGTTGCACGCATGCTGCCTTCCTTGGATGTGGTAGCCGTTTCTCATGCTCCCTCTCCGGAATCGAACCCTGATTCCCCGTTACCCGTCACAAACATGGTAGGCATGTCACGTACCATCGACATTTGATAGGGCAGACATTTGAAAGATGCGTCGCCGGCACATGAGACCATGCGATCAGCACAAAGTTATCCAGAGTCACCAGTGGGGACGCTGCAACCCTGTGAGGGGAAACGACGATTGGTTTTGAACTAATAAAAGAACTAATATTTCCGCGAGGGTCGGAGCTTGTTAAGCATGTATTAGCTCTAGAATTGCCACAGTTATCCAAGTATGATCGTGTCATCTAAGGAACCTCGACTGATTTAATGAGCCATTCGCGGTTTCACCGTGAGACAGTGTGAACTTAGACATGCATGGCTTAATCTTTGAGACAAGCATATGACTACTGGCAGGATCAACCAGATATCTGTCGGAGATGGACGAACCGCACGCACAGGTTGGCGAAGGATGAATGTGTAAAAAGCCTCACGAGGACGGCCACAGGGACCGACTGACGGACGGACGGTTGTTTCGTCCATCACTCCGTCGACCTAGGGACCGCCTGGACGGGGCCCCCGTACACACACCAACTGACCGACCGGGCTCTCTCGGGGAGGGATGGCAGCGCTCTGTGCAGAACGGATCCCAACGGCCCCGGCGA